>KK116969.1:424683-479252 GCA_000611955.2 Stegodyphus mimosarum
TATGAGACTTACAAAATCGTACACAGCACACTAATTTGAAGCTTTTATGTACAGCATTCTAATTTGAAGCTTTTATGTACAGCATTCTAATTTGAAGCTTAGTAATTACATTGAAATACCTAAAGTACAATGCTGTTAAATATATGAAACTTAATTGTATATGGGATAAAATCAGACTAAGCAACACAAATTGTTAATAGTAATCTTATTTCATTTAAATTAGTCCCAGTCGTCATTTAATCGAAACGATATGCAGTCACTTCGTAAGATTTATATCACAGTTGGTCTAATTATTTATCATTTTTGATAATAATAAACAAAATGATACACAAATATCTATTAAGTTATACAGCGACTCGAACGATTTATGGTAACACGAACAAAACCATAGCCATATACATCAATTTCAAGGTTTAAATAAAGTTTCAGTTTTACTATTCTGCAGTTCACGTATGTATTGAACCACCAATTTTCAGAGACGTTACTTAAAAATTAAAAAGAGTATAAATGATTCGCTTAGATTTGGTTTATTGAGATTACACCAAAGCACATTAAGGCTATCAGTCTAAGGAGAGAGATGCTTTCGTGGAAGATTTTCTAAGGAAATCTATCTCATATACACGATTACACATGGTGGAAACCACGAAATCGCCCATGCAGCCAGCCCGTTCGCCTGGAATTGAGCCCTGGTCAGAACTACTAGTGTTCAGAGCGACTTTA
Organism: Stegodyphus mimosarum; assembly: GCA_000611955.2. Classification (NCBI taxonomy): domain Eukaryota; kingdom Metazoa; phylum Arthropoda; class Arachnida; order Araneae; family Eresidae; genus Stegodyphus; species Stegodyphus mimosarum. Next base: position 425,404 of record KK116969.1, read on the forward strand.
CCGCTCGGCCGCTAGTACATAAATGAGTCGTTCTAAGATAAGCAAAGAAAGCAGAAACATAACAACAAGGGAATGAGAAGTAAAGTTTGTCAAATCCAAACGAAAGCTGGAGTAAGCAAAAGGTTCAAAGAAAGTATAAGGGAAAACGAAATAAATATCTAAACATCACAGCATCTTACTTAAAAATTAAAAAATTAAAATATATCTATAAAAATGTAATAACGTGAAAATATTCCACTCCATATATAATAATGGGAAAACATTAGATGATAGTTTTAACTATTTAATTAATTTAAAATTTTACATGATATATATGTTTCTCATAAAAACACACACGCATGTTATTACTGAAAATTAAGAGATGAGAAAGGTAATGTTGGTACTAATGTTTGCACAAAATTTGCTTAATTCCTCGAGAGGTTTAATTGTTTTCTTTAAGTATAGTTGATTTCTTGAAAACTAAAAATTCTTACTACTTGAAAGAAATTCTTATCGTAAATTTTGTGTATGTGATCCAGCAAAATTAATGCATGGGTACCCTTAATTAACAACACATAATTAGCAATCTAATATAAATATTTTTAAATATAAAGGAAAATGTTCTTAGTTAATATCTTAAACAACTTAAAAATAATCTCATCTCACTTGTATAAATGCAATTTTTTTCTCTTAAGTTAAACTGTATTAAGGCAAAAAACATTGCATCCTATTCTTCATTAGTTTAATAGCCAGGGAAACAGTTAGAGAGATCTGTTAAATAACTAGTCCTGTAAAATTCAAAATACAAAATATTACATTATTTCTTCAAAAGTAACAGCTTAAAAACAGTAATGCCAAAGGGTAAGAGAAAGTAAATTTGCCATGTTATTATTCCATAAAAACTGCACCCAGTGGCGAATTGTTTGTACGCATTTATGAAACAAAAATTAATTATTCATCTGTGAATGAAACGTATAAATAATATTCCAGAAAAAGAAGGGGCAACCATTAGTATTTTATAAAAACATGAAATTCGCGTATTGAAATCAATAGTACATGATTTCAAGTGTCATAAGGTAAATCATTCTCTTTTGTTTCTATACAAGGTAGTTTGGCAAAAAAAGTTGGTATATCCATAACAAATCGCTGAAATGTTAAATTAATTATTAATTATATTAATATATTAAGATTAATATTCTCCGGAGCAGTTCACAAAGAAAATCCATTTCTTAAGATTGTGAGTATTTACTGTTTAACTTTGACTAAATTTTAAGCTAAAGCAACTTTGCTGTCCCTTTCCTTTCACCCACGCTTTTCATGCCAGAATGTAAATTAGGCAGCGGGCGTTTATTCAGAGTAAGAGAGAAAGAAGTGCTATTTAAGCGAAGGTTTAGCAAGTTGATTTTAAAGCGTGTTCTGCCTACTTGAGGCCACGTTATTTCTGTGATAAATAGCGACTGGATTCTGTAGCGTTGAGTACTTCTATCCGCTTTTGATAACTAAGGATTTGTGTCAGGAAATAAAAGCAAAAGTACAATTAGCTGCGTATAAAAAGGACTAGTGGCATTCTTCCCATTTTGGGTGGGAACATAAATTAAACTTCTATTATTATAGTTTCCTTTTTTGGAAATTATTTTGTATCTTAGCTGCAAATTAAGTATTAAATACAAGTTTTTACAAAGTATGTTATTCCTATAGTTTTATGAAGTTTGATTACTGAAGACATTTCATAGACATTCTGTACTTTCGTATCTCAAGGTGGAGTCTTTGCGTCTCGAAGAATAATGTTTCCAAGCTAACATTAAGGCTTCATGACATCTAGGACACCATACAGTACTGCAGCCTTAATGTACCCATCAATTTTCATTTGTTTCAACACACCGATCGTTTGAGCGCATTTGTGAGACAAAGAGATGTCTTTGTTTCATGTGGTACAGATAAATCTTTTCAAGCAGGTAGACATCAGGAAGTTAACAAAACGTCAGTACCTAAAGTTCTGGCTTGTTTAGTGCACAGTTAATACATCTTTACCACATTCAGTCTACAAATTGTGTTAAATCACTTCCAACACCGTCGTGATATTTTTAGATGTATTCGTATTTCAAATAGTTCTTAAGGTCGATTTATATTTTTGTTTTGAACTCTCTCATTCTGAATGTTTTAGCCTAGACCTCCGTAGAATTCTGACTTTGTCTTCAAATTTGAAGTTTGGGTTAAACAGATTACAAATTACATTTATTTGTAACGGAAAAATTAAACGACTCATAAAACAATTTAAAAGACCTATTAAAAGTGTTCTTAATGTTATTTACTATGATATAAACATTAAAATGCCTTTTAAAATATCACGAAACAAATTCAGTGAAGAAAATGGCAATAAGTAAATTATGACTGAAATATATGTGTTATGTTTTCTTGCTTATCACATAACATAAGATTTCATTTCGTTTTAGATGACATACATCTCAGATGCTTTGAAATGTTTTACAAATTTTATGTGTCTAAAATGTCATAATTGAAAAACTGTATTCATTATTTCTGTATTCATTATTTAATAATGAAGATTACTGTTGAATGCCTGTATTAAGCTAAGCGTTTTCCATTTAAACTCCAGCAGGCGATTTTAAATAATTTTATACCTACTGTAAGCAGCAAATAAGCAAATATGTCACATTTTCTCTTTTCTGGAAGAATTTGATTTAAAACTGTTCTGGGTATCATTTGACGTTAAACCTTTTGAGGTTGAACAATGTTTCATAATTTATGTTCTTGAATAAGAAAATGCATATTCTGCAGAGATACATGACCATTGCTTAAAATAATATTTCGTAAAGTAATTTTCATAATCCAAGGAAGCTAGCACGAAAACATTTTCTCATATCGTTTTATACTACTTGTGCATTTTTGAAGATACGCCACTAAAATGTCTATAATATTAAGAGTTTTGAATAATTATCAAGAAAAATTATGTGCCCTGACTAATCAACTATTCTTGCCCACATTTTCTCTCTTTTAGGAGATACTTTTTGTTCTAAACGGCATGTTGAAAGTGTACTAATTTTACAATATTTTATAAACCTATACTACAAACTTCTGCACATTTCGCCGTATAATTTCAAAGTAACTTAATTTAGAAACATAAATTATAAAATATAAAACACTAAAACGTCAGCCCTAATTCTGGCTGTTCGAAAATAAAATTTGGATATAAAAAGATAGACTCTAGAATGGATAGAGATAAAATCAGTTATATGCTTACTCAACTATATGACATCATAACAAGCCATTTTAGAACCCTTTAAAATTAATTCCGGATTTTTATAAAAACCAGCAATATAATTGTCTGAAAAAGCCGCTGTTTTTATTGCTGATGCACTTGTTCTTTCCGTTAACTTTAGTTTTAGGATATATTAAGAATTTTCTCGACATTCGATATGTTTTCATATCCTACAAGATAAAAGACTGGTTACAATTGCAAACGTTATAGGAAACAGCATTCTAATGTAAAATGAAGCGCACCAGGATCTAAGTAAAACACACCAGGACTATCTGTTGAAAATGACTGAGACCTTCATGAAGGACTTACTAACGGAAACTGCCTTGTATTCATGATACACATGAGAAAATCCCCAAAAACCATCCATGCAGCCACACGTTCGCCTACAGGCGAACCCTGGTCGACCTACCAGTATTCAGGGGGCTTAATGATGAGAAGTTACTGGGCATAATTTGTGTGGTCGGGACCAATTGAGGAACATTAAAGCAGACATTAGTAGACCTGACGTTTACCCCAAGGGGAAGTATGTCCATTTTCTTTGAGAATATCTGAGCCCGGGACGATTAATGAAGAACATATCAACAAAGTCTGGCTGACCGTTTGTGGTAAGGCCGCAGCTCAAAACTTTCATTATTATCCTATAAGTGAGTATATGGGGCTTTCCTGATGTTACCCATAATTTCGTCTTCGATAAGAAATAATTGAAGAAGGTATCCGGCTAGCATCTGGTCAATCATATCTTGTCAAGCAGAAATTATGAAAAATTGACAGAATTCATCATAGTAGAATTTACATGCCTATCCATTCACAGAAAATTTCCCAAGCTAATCCAAAATGCTATTAATCACCGTTTATAATGCTCTATATTGCTTCAATCGAGACGGTAAAAGATTGGACCTGTTTCTATAAAAAATTAATTTCCATAACAGAAACATATGGAATGTTATAATAAGTTTATAGTATAATGCAACATATATTTTCGTTTAGGTATTTCAAAATTAAAATCCAACTATGTATGTTCAATAAACATGAAAAAAATCCATAAAATACACGAGAAACATGAAAACGAAACATAAATCCCGCACTGTTCTATCACTATTAATGTTTCATTACTATTACATTTCAAATATTTGCAAGAATGTGAACATTTAACATATTTTTACCCTGGCATATAGTTAAACGTATGGAAATCCATAGCAGTAATTAAACTAAGATCTTTGCTTTAATTACAAAATTAATACGCTTTCGTATAATTTAAAACGACAACGAACTAAAAGACTTAAACGTAATAGTAAATAAATTCTGAACTACATGAGGTCGTCGAGAAAATAATTAGGTGGAAAGTTTCATTCAATAGCGAAATCATTTTATTTTATGTCACTGTTGGAAAATAAAAAGTAATAATTCAAGATTATCTGCCAAATACTGTGCGCTTTTGAGAAAGGTTTTTAAAAGCAGATCGCTCATATCAGAAGTCAAAAATCTGCGAAAGCTCCTTAGTACCACATTGCTTCAATCCCGATAATTAGCACGCAACTAACCACTAAATGTTTAACAGTTTTATACATTTAACATGATTATCACGTTGAAAACCTTAAATTAAAACCGCAAAAATTGCATGCTGAATGAATTATAAATGTTCGTATATTCTGATAATAACTTAATAAAATTAAGTTAGATAAAAATGTACTTAAAACACATATTTAAATTTAAAAAAATGTGTACTCTAAAACTAAGTAAGTGTTTAGAATCTGAGATAAAATCGAAAGTTTCAACCCTAGTATAAAAATAATTACAAAAGCAAGTCATAGCTTTTCTTCTTACAAAAGGATCACAAAAATTCATGGATTTGCAATAAACCTATGCAGAACTGTACAATTCTCCTCCCCTGGTTAGTAGAAGAGAATTTTAACGTAAATTGAAAAATGATTTGAGAAATAGAAATAAAATTGTTTAACTAAGGTTGTGATATCTTTGAAATGCACGTTTAGTTCAGCAACAGAAAATAAATATCGGAAATAGATGAATAAATTATATCAGAACAATTTAAAATCCATATTTTAAGCTCCTTTTAGATCCTGAATTTAATTGTTCCAGGCCAGTCTTTCTTTTACATGATAAATATATATTGCGCAATTAGACAATATTATGCAGCGTATGCATGTACATTACATTTTATAATAGACTTCAAATCAGAAAAAGGAATTAATTATGTATGTCATACCCGTAATATCCTTTTTCTGGCCTATAACAAAACACTTAATAACAATTCTTATCCCCTAAAGAAAAAATTATTGATTTATAATTGATATTGCTTCTACTGTCGAAAAATTATTGTTCTGAATTTTCGCAGTTTAAACAAAGGTAAGTTTTATTTCATTCAATGAAATTTGAAAACACAGGGAATCAATTACGCATTTAAATACATTCATGTTGAAACATATATGCGAGAATTGAAGACTTTAAGTTTTAAAATAACTGTACTTAAATTGCTAAATGCAAATAAAGTATTCAAATAAACTAAAAACAGGAAAAATTCTCTCACATAGTTAAAATATAATTCGGATTGAGATTTCCACGATTTTCTTAGCATTATAAAAACAGAATTAGATGCTTTCTATCATATGCTCTGTAATTATTAATAACAGTTTTCAAATTTAAAGTACCGTATTTTTTTAAGATGAAGCAAACCATCATATCGAAAGGTAGTAAATGTTATTTCCTGGAGAGGAAACCAGGAAATGAGCGTAAGAAACAGGGTAATTTTCTGTTATTGGGACCGGCTTAATAAATGTATGTGTAGGTATGCATATGTACGTGAGTATGTGTGTATATACACATACAATGTACGTACATATACATCCATCCATACATGCATGCATATTTACATTTATGAATCCGATCCAGTTAACAGAAGCGTAGCGAAACGGGAACTTAATGCTATGTAAAAAACTATGTAAACGATATGTAAAATTTTCTAAATTTACATAACGTTTCTAATCTTATTTTTTCAGTTATTACTAGAACTATTAATTTAACGTTATAAAGGACGTTCTATGAATATTTTCAAGCTTTTAGATTTATTATTCTAAATGTCCAATTTATATTAATGTGTACTTCAGTTTTAACAGACATTAAAAAAAAGAATCCATTTGCTAATGTATTCTGCTCTGAATATTCAAATTAATTTTTAAAATCGATCAATCTGAGTATTTCCTAGTAAAAGTAATTTTTCTTTATGTACTTTGAGTTTCTGTAACATAAAATGTAAAAGTTCTTAAAGTGCAAATTGCTAAAATAGATCAAACCGTCATCCAAAATTATCGAGTGGTTCTTCAGACATTAAGAAACCTATCTTTTGAAACCGATAAATATTTGTTGTCAGAAAAAGTGGGTAGATTATCTTTATTCACGAGATGTGATTTCGTAATGAAAAATTCGATGTTCTACTAATTAATATTCATTAGTGAAAAATTGCATTTTCCAGTTACAATTCCCCCTTTACATTCAGTATAAAAAATATCTGCTCTGTTTCATATACACCTAAAGAGCATTAAAGAACGCATGTACTTCATTTTTCTATAAATTTTTATAAAAATGTATCACAAATTAGATCTAACTGCTTTTTCCTACCTGGAAAGATGAGCGAAACCCATACTCCAAACAGAGCATGAACAATCTGTGCACAAAAGATTTCCATAACTTTTGAATTTCCCGCTTTCACAAGAGATTCTTTATGCGAATAAGCAACTGATGGCCAGTTCACTGATATTGAACACAGACTTTTAGACACTTCATGTGTCCGTCTGCTTTCCGTCCATGCTGCGCGCGGGTTGCCGTGATTTCAGGTGGCGCAGGTGTCAAAAGTTTCGAGACAAAAATACTGGGGAGATATTTGGTATGAGTGCTCTGGCGGGAGCGGTCGTGAACCAACTAAACATTTTCCGGAAAATACTCCTTTCCCTAGTGCACTTTTATGCGCTGCCCACAACGCCCCCTGTGGCGGATCTCTGTCCTATGAAGCGTTCATGAATGAAGTAAGGTGTTAGGAAAATACAATTCCGTTCAACATTTGGAGAGTTAGTTTATTTAGCGAAGACTTGAAGAGACTGTAACTGTCCTTCTAGTCTGTCGGTTTCCTCTCTCTTCCTCGTATCTCTTGTCTTACTATCATTCTGTTTCTCACTTGCCTGGCTTCATTGTCTGCTTTATCTATTACGTGATGCACATCTCAGAAAATATATGTCTCTTTGTTTCAGTATTTATCGTCTCTTGTTATCTGTTTCGTGCAAAAACAGTTTGATAAAATAATAAAATTAAGATAAGAAGATCATAATACCATTAGTAATACCTTAAATACGTAATAATAATTGCTATTAAAAACCTTCAAAAACAATAAAAATAGTAAAGGGATAGACGATTAAACAATATACATCGTAAGAGATTCGTTCATGTGTATCAGATGTAAACTATTACGGTCAATATCATATAAATATTCTGTTCAAAAACCCAGTTTATCGATGTCAGTTCCACTGCACAGCCTTAATTCATTTTGTGATAGCTTTAACGTATATCGCTTGATATTTCCCATATTGTTCTTTAAGCCTATACTCAGGCTGAATATTAATTTCGTTCTTTCACCATATTAGAACTTACTATACTTTTAAAAGTCCTTGAATTATTTACAGTGTTTTTTTGATTCTGAAAAATTATGAGAAAATTAAATTCATAATTATCTTAGTTCAAATGACTAAGACAAAGTGTACAAGGGCTATCTGCTTAAAGGAAGGGCTGATACAGAGGATGATTTTATAAAATAAACTATCTAGTATTTTCTTATTCTTTCAAGTCAATGCTAATTTTTTCTCTTCTTTTATTGTCAGTACGTTGTTTCTATAATTAATTAGATAATGCATTTTGGAAGAAACTATTTTTTGTAAATTTCTAAACTTTAACGTTTTATATATGATGCAGTAAAGACATGTTTATTTTCCATGGTATTAGAATTTTTGAATTTTTTGAATTTTAAATAATGTCAAAATTGTAATCACTAGATAGTGGCTGTAGATTGTTTAAGACCATTGTTTAAGAAATAAAATGTAGCTAGCCTTGCAATAAAATTAAAATGATGGCATTTTGAATCAAGCAACAACTGCAGGCAAGATGTTGGAATTACATTAATAAAAAATCATGCAATAGGAAGGAGTTATATGTCAATAGATTATAACAATGAACTGAAAGACTGATATCTGCAGTCTGCTTATGAAGTGAAACTTGAATATGATATGTTGGTAGTAACTTACTAATAAGTATTAAAGTAACTGCTAAAAATTTCTTAAAATCAAACATATTAAACAAGATTATTGTATTTACATCATTCTTTTATAAAGTTACTTTCACGACTTTTATTCCTCATCATTTCCACTAAACAATATTACAATTTGCGTTAGTTAAATACGTTGAATTTATAATAAAGTACTGCAAGTTTACTTATTTATATATTTTGCATTCATATTAGTTTAGTTTTGTTCATCTTTCCGGTGGCTTGTTCTCCTTTTAAAGGAAAAAGAGTTATTTACACTTATTCACCTGTTTAGCTTCATAAGTGTGAATTGTTGTAAACATATTCGAAAAATCGAAAATAAGAATGAACAGCATTGTTGTGGGACTCGATAGCTGATATTTAAATATAAAACTAAAATTTTGAATATGCGTCACACATTTTGTTTTCTAGTAAGGTAACAAAATTGCTATTGTAACTAGCAAATGAACGTTTTACTGCAGACACGTATTTTCATATCATTAAAAGGCAAATGTGAAAGGAACGGAACAAGCTTGGTGAATAACTTCATTAAATTACCAGTAAAACTCATTACTAATATTAAGATCAAAATTAAGTTATAAAAATAAACAAAAGCTAAGCTAAAAAACCTTTTGATCAAATTTTGAATACTTTGCAGTTATTGAATTAGTTATTAGTAATAAATATTACAACAACTATTTGAAATGCCGACATTCAAATTGTGATTGCGGGCATCAATTCTTTTCTTTCATCAGGCAGTTTGTAAGTTTTAGCAACTACCACTGATCATAGATAACACAGCATATTGACAATTAAGCTTTATTAGCTTTATCAAATAACTTTAATTTTTCTGTAATTGTAATGTCACAAGATTTCGAAATTCTTGAATTATTTTGCACAGCATCACGTGCTGATTGTATCTTGAGCTGTATGTTACTGCTACAGAGAATGTCAAAGATTACAGATCAGCCGTTTTGAAATTAGTAGGTTTTCTGTTGTAGATGTAACTTCGCTTGAACATTGAAAAATCCCCTATCAACCACATAACTATGGCCAATTCATCAATTTAGTGTGACTGTGCTGTGGTCTATCAAAAAGCATTCTGCATACTATTAAAAGGATTATACCATCATAGGGAACATCTTCATTGATAAAGTTAATACCCGTTAAGACCAGTCCTGGCATATGTTATGTTAAAAGTTTATTAGTGAATAGTGCACAAACCCTTCTTTAATGCACTGTTCAAAGACTTCCGTCAGAGAAATAAGACATTTTTTGCATAAAATTTTTTATTTAATAACTTTGCAATTGAATGCAAATTAAATCTAAAGAGATGTTCTTGTTTAACTAAACTTTCCATTGTGTTTTCCAAAAACTCGTATAAAAAACCCTTCTGCAAAAACCCGTACCTTAAAGAATCATTAACACATTTGAATCCTATAAGAATATCCTATAATTTTACAAGCTGGTAGGAAATTTAAACTTATTCTTAATCATTCGCGGCAGTTTGGTGTGAGTGACCGTCATGACATAGGTACGCAATTTTTAGCTCTCAAGTATTGTAACATGAATCCCAGAGATTCTGAATATGAAACCAGTGCACTCTATTGGTATTTCAATAACACCCAGAGATATGAAGAAATAAAGATGTTGGACTATTGTGTGACATATTTCTTGAAGTCAAGAAAACATTGTATATCAGGATGTGTTTTTCACCAACGTGTTAAAAGCCGAACAATAAATTTATCTTAAAATTTGTATGCCTAGGTGATATTAAAATAAACTATTGTTTAAAAATTAAAATTTATTCACTAAAAATTCTTTCCGGGAAATTTTTTAATGTCATTTATTATATAAAAATAAGTATTAAAAAATTAAGTAAGCATAACGCAATCATTTTTGCCAAAATCATTCCTAATAAACTTTTAGGTGATACCCTGAAAGGTATTTTATTTCATTCTCTCAAAACATAACTTACTTGAAAATAAAATAATTAATATAATTTATTTTATAAAAATAAGAATAATAAAAAAATACGGAAGCGTGTAGAGACATTAGATTATTTCGAAACAGGAGAGATGGAAAAATGAGCAATGCCCTCCCCAGGACTCGAACCACAGACCTCTCGAATACGCGTCCAGCGTGCTGACCACTACACCACGAAGGCATCTGAAGGAGGCGGGAGAAATATCTTATATACTCCCCCTTTTAAAAGGCAACTGGAGATTAGGGCTTCTAATCCACCACCTTTTTTAGTTCGGGTGCCAGTGTAGAGACATTAGATTTTTTTTTAAAGCAGGAGAGATGAAAAATGAGCAGTGCGCTCGCCGGGACTCAAATCACGGAGCTCTCGAATGCGCATCGAACGTGCTAACCACTACACCACGAAGGCATGCAAAGAAGGTGGGAGAAATACCTTATAAAGCGTAACGCAATCCTTTTTGACAAAATCGTTCCAATTAAGCTTTTAGGTGTTACCCTGATACCTTCATGTTTTGCAAAATATAACTTACCTAAAATATTCATTTGGATTTTTTTCTTCTTGGCTAATTTTTATCACATTCCGATCGGCATCTACTGCATTTTTACATAACGGTGACCGTAACGTAAAAATTCAATAATTTGAAACGTATAGACGACGCGGGTTTCGCATAAAGAACGACAAGAGAGATGTTTAAAAAATACAAGATTTAAGTTTTTCAGTTTAGCTGTACTTTACATCAACATATAGTGCTTCAGTTATGAAACAAATTCCCACAGCATTATAGCATAGTTTGCAATGCAAGAACTATTTCAAAGGCTTAGTGCGAAGGCCATAATTCATGAGAACGTCCATCAGAAATGTCACGATGCTCTGCCATAGCATAAAACAGCATTCACCTGCAAATCCTATCACATGATGATGCATGTCTTCTTTGATTACTGCCAATACGTTGGCCGAAAGTGTTCACTGTGACTTCAAGTAGTCCCATTGTAAAGACCTTATTTTGTTCTAACCAATAATTTTTATTTTAAGAAACTTTCCTTTCCCTTCTTATTTCAATTTCCTGCCAGAAGGGAAATTTAAATGGCGTATTCCCTCCAGTTTTGATGTTCTTCGCAACAACTAAATCCCGCTTTCAAAACAACTAAATCCGCGATCCCGCTTTTGCTGTGAAGAAAGTGGAGCATACACCCTATACTTTCTGGTATAAAAGCTTTTAAGCTTTCCGTATGCGGTTTGCCGTGATACAAGAATTCTAGCGGCAGCTGCAAGCTCTGAACTTAGCTGTCGAGTAATAGCTTCCTTTCATGACAGATAGTTATTATCAGATATTGATACTGTAAATTAGCTGTTGTTCCTTTACGGCATTGTTTAGACCTACTTTGCAATAGTCAACAGTTTGAAATTTTTCCCATAGCGCAGAGACTATCTGTCTTGAAATATTCACAGATGCGAATTCTTCTATGATTTTCTGCCCTGCTTCTAAGCAGCCGATAATTTGCCAACTCACAAATCCTTCAAAATGATAATTCTGTATTATAAAAAAAACTATTTTGAGTCCGTTCCCACTGAAATCAATCGCTGTATTACAGCAATTAAGGTAGTCATTTTGCGAAAAACTCTTGATTCGCAGTCAAAAGACGTAAAACCTTGCTCTACATATCAGAAAATGTGCGATCATTTTGCTTTTGATAATGCTAATTATCCAATCCAAAGGGATAAAGTATGTTTTACGACATGTTGCTTTTGTTGTTGATGCGACTAATCTCTCTTGGCTGACATCAGAATAAGCCTACGAAACTCATCACGGCGAGGAGATTACGATTGTCGTTGGCTAGAGCCTTAAGCATCATATAGGTGACAGTACGAATTTCCCAAATCTAGCCCAATTTTGAGAGAACGTATCTCGTGGGATGGGTTCGAGGATCTGGAACCTTTCTTCTCCTACCACTAATCCGCACAAGAGGATTTTTGACTCGTCATATATTTAGAGTGACCCACATACCGCAAAAACACTAGACATTAACAAACATCCCTGCCTTCCAAGGAATTGGAAAGTATACCAAGAAATTGTGGCATACATGTCAAGGCGAGTTGCAGCTGTTTTGCAATCGAAAGGTCGAGCAACGCATTATTGAGTAGGTGGTCACAATGTACAAAGAAAACAAAATAATATGCCCAAAACAAAAATTTAAATTATCCTGCACTATAGCTGCAAGATTGAAACCAATTAAACGTAAAGCATTCAAAATTAAAAATAAAATAAAGTTGGAATCAAGATAAGACAATTTCCTATTCCCATCCCCACACACAAAGTTTACCATTTTACATTCACACACCCCACACAGAGTTTAACTGGATAGAATATATTGAACAAACGTAAAAATATTGTTATCTGCTATTGGACACTGAGACCATTATCTCATACGTTTCCCAAGAAGTTCAAGTTTTCTACATTTCCAAGAGTAGCTTTGAATTCTACTTTCTTTTGCACCAGCCCACAGTTTGGAAAACGATGGTCTTTTTAAAAATTTCATTGCGTTTTGTTCAGCATTTTTATTTTCTGCTAGGTTTTCAGTTTTTGTAACTGTTTAAAGCTCAGGTTAGAGTTTTATGTACAATACATTTATGAAACTCTCTTTAAAAAAGTTTGTCAATTTTACATAGTATTAAAAGTTTAGATTCACATAATCGGGGACAACCTATTTTTTTAGTTTTGTTTAAATGACAATTTGATTTAAAAGCTTGTAGATAAAACAGGAATCAGGAAAAATGAGCAACACCTTTGCCGGGAATCGAACCACGGACCTGTTGGTTACGCGTCGAGCGTGCTGACCATTACACCACGAAGACGTGCGAAGAAGGCGGGAGAAATACCTTATGTACTTCCCCTTTCAAAGGGAGACTGGAGTTTTGGGGACCCAGTCGCCAAATCCAGGTGGTGGAGAATCATCATCCACCACCCTTTTAGTTCGGGCGCCAGTGTAGAGACATTAGCTTATTTCGAAGCAGAAATCATGAAAAATGAGCAACGCCTTCGCCGGGAATCGAACCACGGACCTCTAGGTTACGCGTCGAGCGTGCTGACCACTACACCACGAAGGCATGCAAAGAAGGCGGGAGAAATACCTTATAAGCTTATTCTTTTACTGACTAATTTGTAATTTCTTTTGAAAGTCTTTTTTTTTTCATTGTAGTGTATCTTTGGTAATTTTATTTTTTAGATTAGTCATTTTTGCATGTAGTTTTTTTTACTCATTTTCCTTTTTCTAGTGTTCGAATGCATGCAGGGAAAATTCTGAGATTCGATCTTTCGGTTTTAATAAAACTTAAATGTTTTTCTTTTTTGAAACTTTGATTGAATCTTTTATCGATTTTTTATCTCAAATGATTCAGAAGAACGAAACTTGTATTCGAGACATATTAATCGACTTTTACGAAACTTTAATTCCTTTTCTCCTGATGAGTTCTAAATTAGGTTTTCAGACAAAGGACATTTTTTAATTTGTAGTTCTTATTTTTATTTTTGTTTCTATTACCAATTTCTTTTTTATTTTTATTTTTCGGGTTTCTTCTACTGATGAACTCTTATATTAATTGTCATTATGTTTAGTTGCATTATGGATTTTTTCCTATGGTTTCAATTTTTACAATTATTATTATCAATGAGGAATTGCCTTGTCTTGATTCTAATTTAATTTTGGATGCTTTATCTTTACACACACATATATAATGGGATCATAGATTGCAAAATGAGACCTATTGCAACGGACCAACCGATGGCATTCAAGATTTAGCTATTCTTCATCAGAAGCTAACAGTAATACGAAAGAAATCTCAATTTAAAAAATCTGAAGTATCATCAGTTTAGTGGGTAAAGACATAACTGCACACACGAATATGATAAATAGCTGTCTGGGGGGTATAGGCTAAGATCTCCTAAATTATGTATAAAGTTTGGTTGAAACCTTTGGTAAATAAAGACGTAGGCATGAGTACAAAATTAAAATTTCATGCATAACGAATACGCGTTATGTTATTACAGCTTGATGTCATCATTCAGTACAGCAAAATATGCAAATAGACTCAAGTTATTGAGTCTGTTTGCAGAGGTTAATATTAACTACAGTTTGTATTTGAATTAGAGAAATTATAACTATATGAACATTCATCAATGTATAAAGTGTTACACTAATGCATGCATCAGTAATATGATTTCATAGACCCAGAAAACTAGTTGTTAACGTTAAATAGACGTGATGCTGTAACTCTAAGAAGTAGACATCAATTAGGCGATTGCGGATACCATTCAATAACGTTGCTTGAGCCATTGATCTAACCTTTAAAAAATATATGTCTAATCACTCCTCGTCGATATAGTTATACTACTTTGTATTTGGGCTCATTCAGAATGCAATACCTAGTTCTTGTTCCCGTCTCACATATGGAACCACAGTGGACATTGTCCTTAATGTAAATGTCGCAAGGAATGCCCATTCTCTTAATATATAAATCTGCACCGGAGGGAAGGAGAATACTTTTTTCATAACCTGTTTACGTACGAGTTCATTATTCTATAGCATGCTATTAAACTTCAGTCTGAGAGGGCGCAATATGCTTCTTTCTGTCTAGACCACTAAATTTGAAGGCGAAAATGCTGCAACTGGTGGCTGTAGGTCACTGGCGGAGGAAGTACAGTAATCTCGGCCGGTACATTGTGCAAACCAAGAGGAAGGTTATGCAGATTTAAGACGATTCTAAATATGAGATGAGATATTTGCATTGAGGCCTTTTGCTGAGGCTCCGTATAATGTAATCCTTTCTGCTACAGTATAGCATCAGATCTTGAGCATCCGCGAAGACACCAAGAAGCTGCTATTTCACGCTACATACTTTTAGGCAATTTATGGGTCTTTTCTTTAATCTGTATGATATAAAGTTGTCAATTCGAACAATCACCTTTGTGCCTCGTAGTGCAACAATAAGCTTAAATTAAATAGGTAAAATTGCATGAGGCATCAGAGACTTTCCTACTTAATAGGACAAGTACTGCTCTAATGCATTGAACAACTGGAGTTTAATACTCATCATGGAGTAGCATATGGTCAGTGGTGATGGATGTTGGATAAAATTAAATCGTGGTCTCGTGGCAACTCCAAAGTGATTGGGAGAGCTTAAAACGTTTGATCGAAAGTTTTGAATAGACTCTATATGTTCTTTCCCTTAAAAACCCCTGAAATTATACCTTGGAGTTGTTATATTTAAACATAAGTAGATCTTAACATAAAATTACATAACATAAACTGTTGAGTATACTCATTACAAGATTGGATTAAGTAGATATAAAACAGGTGATAATTTAAAGATCTATACGCTAGAATATTTTCTCTTTTATGTAGATTAACACAAGGGGCTTAATTTTACTAACATAGTGGGATGTCTTCTACATGTTAAATGAGGATATTTGCTATAGGTAAGACTGTACTGAGCTCAGATCTTTCAGTCAAGAATCCAATTATCATAAACGAGGTTTATTGCCTCAGCTCAGTACGTTTGTAGTTTTGAAGAATTCTGGAGCTTACTGATATCTCTCGGAATCAACTAGTGGGGTACAGCCTAGTTATAGTTCTTTTCATTTTTTCGTTTCTAGGGAATAACTTGGCATAGGTCCAGTCTTACGGCAGTGAACTCTGGTATATTTTCATGGGATATGGATATAGGTGGTGTTGAATTAATGCCAGTCTTAACTCAAAATAACATATAAAAGTTTAATGAGATATATGTGGTTGCATACATATTTTAAGTTAAATTCATGATAATCCAGGCGTTTGCCTGCAAGTTTAATTCGTGTAAGTAGCTTCTGCATTCAAGGTTCATTTAAGTAGCTTCTGCATTTTCTTTTGCTACTTGTATAAGCGAAGAATCACACTTCCCACATAAGTAGTTGAGAAAGCGAGTCAAACTAACGCTTCTTTATCAGATAAGGTTTTTGGTTCATCTTGTAAATGCAACCAAAACCCTTTTAGGCTTTAGTTATGAAAAGTAAGTTTTCTGTACAAACCTCATATTCTGCTGAGCGTACTATGCTGGCTGGTATTCTGTTCGCTTTAAACACATTAGGAGCACATTTAAAGTCATCAAGAACCTTTTCTTAATTGTTGGCAAATAATATTCAATCGAATCTTTCAAGGCTTCGAAAAAATTGGTTCTATATTTTTCTTTAAACTTAATGTTATTTTTATTCTAAAAGCATTTTGTAACAACGAAGCATTTGATAGCTTCCTTTTCCCTGCACTCCAACCATTACAAACATTTTTCCTTAAAAAACGTTTGCATGAAAACTTCAGCCATTTGCTTTGCAATAACAGATTTATTTCGTCATTTTACTAAAACTGTCGACCAAGAGAGACACATAGTGGCTTCACACATTAGTTTAAACAGCTCGGTTTTCAGAGGACACGATTTTATAGAGTCTATTATTTTTATAGCGTTATTCAACACTATCATAAGCTCAGAAAACACTTTGTCTGTAGAGACAGCAAACAATTCTGTGGAAACTGCAATTGCTGCTGCTTCAGTTCATTCTTTTTACTTTAATTTTCAGCAATGGCCTCAGTATTTGTTCCATAAGTGCATATATCTGTGAAGCTTTTCCACGATATTTTGTTTGATGAGGAGGATTCATCCAAAAGGTCAAATATTTCATCTCACAATATGCTATTTGGCAGTAGTCTGTCGAGATGTAACTCTTCTTTACAGCTTTGCAAGTACGAGTAAGGAGAAAATATCATTGAAACTATTAACCTCGCGACGTCAGTTGATTCTACAATTTGCAACGCTCAATTGGTAAACCTGATATGCGATTGAAAAGAGACTCAATTACATCATCAGTCATACGATTGATTCGTCGGGATATTTGAAAAAACGTGTATATTGTGAGCAGAATACAAAATACATAGCCATCACATGAGCGTATTTTCTGAATTTACAGATGCTAGTTTTGTAGCCGCTTGATACAAATATTAAAATGTTCTGCATTTTTAAATTAAATTATCGTCTAGGAACAAGAGAAAAAATGGACGTCTCATGTTTCCATTGCTTTAATTGCGAAAACACTGCGTAGATCCGACCACGATTTAAGCAGAATGTTCTCCAAATATCTTTTGAATGCTTCTTCCTGTTTCTTTGTTTCGCTTAAGCACCTTATCATCTCCTAGGGTTTGCAACTTCCTTATCGGAAACTTATTGGCAAAGGCTTTAGCAGACTTTCTAGAAAATGTATCTATTCGTGTAATATTGATTTTTCAAATCGTAAGCTTTCGATCTTTATTCCTTCGCTTATTATTCTGTCAAATGAATTAAACATTTCATTTTTCCCCTGCAAATATTGCATTGCCGTAGAAATAAAGTATCAGTGATAGAATTACATTCTTTATCATCTGTCACAGAAACAATTAAGTTATAATTGACTAAGCTGACCTCCGTAATGTAAAATCAGTTTCATAAATGTTTGATTTTTTTTTATCTTTTCCTTTCGTGAGAGTTGTTTATTATTTTTTAATGGAATCAATAATTGAGGGCCTACAGCCACTTGTCCCAAATTAATTTCGAATTTACTGTTCTCAGATTCGCAAACTTGGAGTACAGTAGATATAAACATAGCTCAGACATTGGCATCCGGTTTATGGAAATACTTTTTTATAAGAACAAAGTTTCAAAAAACCATCGAATTTCTACGCTATATTTTTTTTAAATTCTTTTTGGCTATGTTAAGTTAACGAAACTGCAGAATAAAACAAGTTCAGAAGTATGATGAAAAAATTTTTAATTTCTCATTTCTGTGATAAATATTTATTATCATTAGGCAGCCAAAAGAATCGGAAACAAACTTGTAATTGACTTTCCCATAGGAAATAGTCAAATTAACCGCCCCCTTCCAAAAAAAGGAAGGAATGATGTAAATCACAACAAACACTCATCCCAGGAAAACATCGAGCAGGCGTTTTATTACAGCAGGCAACAGTCGCAAAAATGACAGTTTCTGCTATTTAAGTCGTGAGAAGGAAAACATATTAATGTATCCAAAGTAACCGTTTTCATTATGCTTCTCATTATAAACAACAGGATTACTTCGCCTTCCTATCGACTGCTGGAGAAGAGGTAAAACATTATTATTATTATTATTATTTATTAAGTATTTGAGATTTTTTAATTTTTAAATTTTGTCCTTTGGGAAGTGCGCATAGTCCATTTAGAACCACAAGTTTGGAACCGTTGGTATAGATCAGCATTAATATAGATGGTACAGAGTTATAAGAGGAATACTGAATAACACGAATTCCACAGTCACTGTAACCAGTGGAGAAAAGTACGGCATTGCAATTTCAATATTCTGTTGTATACTTCTACTACTGGAGTATACCAGAAATTCACGTATTTTGCTACTGTATATAGACAGTAGTGGTTTTACGTCTAACAGAAAGTTTTCATTTTAGGTAAACTTTGATAGCCTGATATAAAGCGTTAATACTGAAATAAATGACAGATTTTCAAAATTTGTGACACATTTAGGCAAAAGCAATGCGTTTTTTTTGTTAACTGTAGCTGAAACCAACTTACAATAAACCACTTTTCTTGTTTTAGCCGTAAATAAGGTTTCCTTGATATATCTTTCACAACGTACTTAATCAATGGTCTCAAAACGAAATTCACGATCTGAGAACAACCGATGGGTCAGAGTTTATTTTTTTAGGCAAAGGAAAACTTTTATTAACAACATAAAAAATATGGTAAATAAATTTTAAAATTTTATTATTAATGCAGTATTTATCAAAGTATAAATGAACATAATAATCTTATCGCAAAAGAAAAAGTATAAATTAGATTTCATTCCATCTGAAATTTAAGATTTGACACTTGCAAGAAATTTCTGTTGGTTACACATTGTAATTCAAATATATTGAAGGTTAAATATTGAAATTTTCTGATTAACATTTATTTCAAATAATTCTAATATGTTTAATCAATTACAAATTAATTTATTTTAATTTAAATTAAAAATTAAAAAAATATGAATGTTTTGTAAGTTTTCAGAGGTAAAATTTAAAGTGAGACGAAGTTTGAAAATATATAATGACAATTTAGCCTCTATCCCTTATTTATTAAATGCTTCTTTGCGTAAATAAAACAAATCTGCGGTGGAGACCACGTGAATTTTACGGCCTATTAAATAATAATGATATTAAATAATGCATATTTTGACTGCATTTCATTTAAACGTATTTCATCGAATTTAATTGAGATACATTTCTCATTCAATTAATTCAGTTCTCACTTCGCGACAAGGCAGAATGCATGAAAACTTAATATATCTTCATTAAAATTTGAAACATATGGAACAAAATGTAAAACACCAATTACAGTTAAAAAACAATTTTTACTCGTACATTTAAAATTAGAGTTTCTATGCAAAAACAAGCAATTCGGACAGCGGAAAAGGAGGCAGATTTTCAGTGCACAAAATTGAAAGTTTACTTTTGGTCCCACTGGGCAAAATGACGTTGAAGGTGCAGAAACTGAATTAATTCATTATTCTGTTATGTTTCAAATGCAAACAAATATGGCTTCTTTGTTAGGTTTAGCGCGCTTAAATGACTTTTAAATAGCTAATAATTCTACAGCTATTGCATGCAGATTTACTAAAGGTATAGAGACTTTAACCAGAACATAGGAACACTGTATCTTAATCGTTTTTAAAGCAAAAGATACACAATTTACCAACATATGAGAATAGAAAAAATGCGCTTACCGAGCCGAGTAGCATAGCGCGTATATATATATATATACACACAACCTTTGGTGCGGCCGATTAGAACCAAAAAGTGAAGTGCGCGACTACATGTTATAGCAGTTCCTATAATAGAAAATTTCAACGTTATGAGGCTACTCGTTTTTGACTTATGGGAGATACATAGGCACGGACGAACAGACGTCACGAAAAAAATCTCTTCTAAATCCGTTTTAAATCCATCTAACAGTCTGTTTTGAGAAAAACATCTCTTTTGAATCCATTTTAAATCAGTTTAATTCGTTTGGGAAAAAAGAGTCCTTTATTCTGTCCTCACGTAGAGATGTCACTCAAAAGCATCGTTAAATTGCATTCGACAGTGGTCAAAATGCATATTTTCATTGAGATGTGATGCACGAAATCTTTCGCGATTACAATACTTCCTTTACTTCGTTTAAGGAAGTAATACATATGTTTGTATTTGAAGAACTATAAACTTCTTTATTTCCTATTACAGCTTAACACTTGACGGCTCTTCTAATCTGATCAAATTTGGTAAAATTACCAGAAATAATTTTTATCACGGATTCCAAACGCTCATCTGTCAATCTTCTTCTTTTCTTATTCATTTTCATCTGTATAAAAGACTGTTATGTATAAATGTGTTCCCAAGTATAGTGATTCTTATTGGTGTAAAAATTCATGACTGACGCTATTTATTTTTTGATAAGCATGAATAAAACTCGATGAAATCAAATCTGTGTTATGAATTCTTTGAGCGAGACTTATATCACATTGCAAATGAATTAGTTTTAGTTTATAGGTTTTCCTGGTTCGTCATTCATGTTCGTTTTTAAATGTAATGAAACTAATGAAAACTTAAACTACGAATAACAAAATTTAGAAATCTTTGCAATACCATATTTCAACAAATGCATAACTGAAATATCTTCGCGAGCTGCCAGTTTAAGACTGCTCGAATAAGCGGTTATCAGGATGGATAGGGTAAGTGGTAAACACGCCGAGACTCGTTCACATTTGGCTAGTAATCTATTATTCAATATAAAATAAATAACTGAAGTATATCGTAGTATTTATTTGTTTCATTCCCAAAAGTAGCTGTTTCTGAGAAGTAAAGTGCGGAAAGACCATGTGAACGATGAAATCGAATATTTATTATGTTTCACAGTAAACTCGTTTTCCGTGTTTAATTTCTCATCTGAAATTGCTTCAAAACATAATTAAAGAACTGGCTAGATGCTGAACATGACTAGAAACTTTACCTCAGGAGAATAGCCTTAACCTTTTATGAAATGTTTAAGTGTAAACAAAAGCTATCATATAATTCGTTACTAAGTACAATGGTTGTAATTTTGTGTATTTATTGAATTATTTATGGTTTCCTTTTAATAAAGAATCATATACGTATACTTTATTTTATTACAACTGCAATGTCTAGTTTTATCTCTCGGCAAAGGACTCATGCTAACTACAAGAATGTTTTCAAGTTTACAGTACTGCACAAAGCTGCACAGTTACTGCATGAAGTTAAATTTGTTTCCGCATTAATTTGTTTTCTTTTCAAATGTGTTATATGTGTTTAAATTGCATGAAAGTTCTATTGGTTCAATTAAGGTACAAGTATATTGTGCACCGAATGCGGCATTTGACTCTATGTTAACCACATAGCAAAGTCTGCAACCAAAATTAAATTGAGTGGTAATGATGGAGTTTTATAATAAGGTAGAATTTGGAGTTCTCTTTCTATTAATGCACATATGTTTCTTTTTTCAACTTTATTCAAATGTTAATATACTTCTATCAATATCTTGAAATTTTCCTCTGGTTCCATTTTGGGTAGAAAGAACATATAAAAGCAAAAACTGAGACTTTAAAATAGAACACTTTTTGAACTGGATTACACTTTATTCAGCATTAATGATTTAGTTTTCTTGAGCATGAAAAAAAAACGATATTACTTCTATTGAAACAGAAAGGATAAATATTTTCAAGGCTTTTAAGTTTTTGAAGATTTAATTTTCTGAATTGGTATTGAATATTCAGTTAGTTCCACATATCATTTATTAAAATGGTATATTTATTTAAAGGAGTTAAATATTTGAAAGACGTCTTATATTATATTCCTTAAACTTTTAATCATGGACTCATATATCAAGAGTTAGAACATGATCCAAAGTTTCCAGACTATAACTGAATATGCTAGTTAGCATTTATTTATTTCATGTTAGTTTCATTATATATGTGAATGCATTTTAATATATTCTGTTTAATTTTCTCTAAGCAATCTTAGGTTATATCATTTTTGTATTTCCTCTTAAACTGCTGAGCAAGAGCGAAAACAAAAATATGCTTTTAAAACATGTTCAGGAAAAGGGAATGCATTTCTTTTATTCCCTCGCTTCCTCTGCTTTTTCAATACTTCGATTTTTATCTTTTGTATACATAGTAAGAATTCGTTCAATTTGTTTAACACAATCTTCCACGTGCAATCGCTACGTAAGAATAAACTCCAGATGTTCAATATCAGCTAGTTTTTCCATACCTGTTTCAGAGAAAGGAATAACAAAAGTTTTCAATCAATATCAATAACAAATACAACTCCAGAATATGCAAATTTGCAGAATAGACGAAAAATATAAAAGATTATATGAAACATGTTAATAAAATTTACTTGAAGCAGCCTCGTTGCTTTTTGAAATACAAGATAATGACAAAAGGAAACTGCGTGACGGCGTGACGTTCCTGGTAAATCCTCAGTAGTTTTAAAAAGCACATAAAAGAAATTACACTTGAATTAACAATAGAAGAATGATTCTAGCAATGTTTAAGTGTAACTGGAGTTGCTCACGCAACGCAAGAAAGAACAGAAAGACATACGTGTCTAAAGTCACGTTATTTTAAAAAATGCATGCTGTTAGTAACAAAATGTGTACTTTCAAAATCTATAAATCTTAAATAAGACCTACGTCTCTGTTTCGCATAACACAATAATATATAACTCTGTGCAAAATTATTATAAATAAAGTTTTTTCCTCATTAGTTGCATTGATATTCATAGCTTCCTTGGCATACACGTATGAACGTCTTTCTCTGGAATGCTCAAATATGTATACCTTTAAATAAAAATGTATACCTTTAGTCTAGATTTATCTGGAAACTATTTAGCAATATGTTCCTTACCTTCTGATACCATATAATTTAGTGAAAGAGGCAAAATATATTTATGCTGTTAGTATGTATCAAATATATTTCAATTTTAAAGTCACGTCTTTATTATAAACGTATAAATAAGCGTATATTACAAATTAAAGTGTAAATCAGAAAGTTCAACGATTTCTTTCCAATTTTTTACCAGTTGTTCATTTTTTCCCACATCATTACATGTCTTTTGATGCAAAATATTCATAGTGCATTCCTTCCAAATTATCAACAAAAAAAAATTGCGCAGCTCGCAGAAATGACGTCGTAGACAGAGCTTTACAATATGTCAAAGGAACAAAATTCAGAATATACAGTGAATGAGGGAGAATTTCGATTCTGTACAGTTTTTCTAGAAATGTAAAAATAATCATTGTCATTGTGAAGAGTAATATTTTCTGCATTACTGAAATCTGAATAAATTAGCAAGCCGCATATTTATTTATTGGTGGTGTTAAGGGAAGAAATAATAGAGTAGTATTCATACATTTGGTGGATTAGTTTCGAAAGTTTAAATATAGAACTTTCTTTTCATCTGCAGAACTGCAGATAACGAAGGGGAATCCCATGACATCAAGCTATTGGCGCAATCGTTTGACAAATATATATATATATATAACGTTTACTTCGTATATATATATACTTCGTAAACATATACTTCGTATATATATATATATATACGAATATTCGTCTACACTATTCGTCTAACGAAATTACTTCGTTACTAACGAAATTTGTTAATGCATATATATATATATATATATACGAAGTAATTTCGTTAAAACCTTAGAGTAAAAATGAATTCGAATTGGGACTGTTAAATAGAATTCAAAGATTTTGTCAATGTAAAATGCCTTTATGAAATACGATTCGCCAACGATAGATGTCAATCAAACTAAGAGAGCCTTAAAATTTCGTACTAAGGAACATGAAATATATGACAGGATTAAAGAAACACATATTCTTTGTTGCCCAATACTGTTGAGTAGAAAATCGCATTTTCCATTTTTCTGCAACCAAAATTATTCAAAAAATAACCTCCTTTGGCGAATTCGATTTTCTAGAGACATTTCACTTTCATAAGAATATTTCAGTTCTAACTAATAATACCAATTTCAATCCGAAATTTTCCTCACCTTTTAATGTGATTATTTCATAGTCGTTTTTATTGTTTGTCAATAGATGGCACTAGATATTTGACTTCCTCTCATCGCCTTAACACAAGCTTCTCTTTCGCCATTTGCACTTTTGCAGCTGAAGAGGAAACTTCGATATTTAAACCTCCGAAAGTCCGGCAAATTTACGTATATTACTCTGCTTCGTATTGCTTTAACACCTTCAAAAGTCAGATCCTTTTTCAAGCAAAGAAATACATCATTTCAGCTACGTTTAGGAAAATTAGATTTGATGATATAAACATCGGGCACAATTTCAGAGTGGACTGCTGGCATAAAAGACCAATAAGCATCAAATGCTCACCGGAAACTGAAAACTGTATTCATTGCAAAAGTAAAGAAGATGTTTTAAAGTGTAAAGTTGCAAAAGATGACCGACAACAATTAAGAATAAAGATGAGTCTTTTCTTGGATTACCATGAGAACGGAGAGAATATTATTTAATGCAGCACGTCAACACATGTCATTCATTCGCATATGTAGAAATTTGTCATCAAGAAGACTGTATGGAAACTGGTTATTCAAAAGTGCTGCAAGATAATCATTTGTAATGCAAAACAAATTTAGAAGATGATTGAAAGTTGTTAAAACTTGTTGAGACTGAAAAGTCAAAGTCTGGATTAAAATTCTGCTGAGAAATTGATCTAAACCTAAACTTATCACAAATAGGGAAGATAGTGTAAGCAGAAGTTTCAATAACAAACACAAAAACAGGATATAAATACCGTTATAAAACATAGATGTGTTACCGTTCTTAACTGAAGGTAACTAACTTTCTTCCCCGCAAAAACCAGAAAATTTGAAAGCTCTTTTGAAGAAGTATTGATTTTGAAGCAATATTGATATATTTCATATTCTTTGTTTTATTTGCATGTTTCAACTAAGCAAGAAAAATGTATCTTTACAGCTCACATTTCTTTTCCTGTAATTTAGCAGCAGTATCTTCTAACGGTATCATGACATTTTTAAATCTTACGACATTGTCGTAAAAATCTTATTGCATGGTTGACACAACTTTGGTTAACAAAATTAAAGATCAATAATATGTTACTCAAATTAAGGATCAATAAACTATCAATCATATATTATTGCCATGGAGAGATATTACATGGTTTTTTCAATAATAAAATTTATTATCAATAAATGCACGTACACTGCTTGACAATTGGTAATTGCAAAAAAGGTTTTTCAAAATAAATTCTAATAGTTACAGTTTTCAGAAATAAAACTTAAAGTACATTTAGTACACATACTTCGCTTTTTTCATAAGAAAAACGGTACAGATTTCTTTTCATAGAAAAAGAGAAATAAGGGAAAAAAGAAAGCATATTTATTGAAGCAATTTCAAATAGTCAATTAAAATCCTCTCCCTCTGGAATGATGACACATTACTTCCCTCGATAGGATATGTGATCTCTCTATATATTATTGCAGGCACCTGTTATGCACGCTCTCCTCAGAATTTTTTAAAGGAGTTTTGAGATTATTGTCTAATTCGTCTCTAAAATCAATATTCAGTCCCTGCATAACTAGGGGATGTAATTTATTTTTGCAACACTTCCACCGAGAATATTTCAGTCACGTCATATTAGATTTAAGTACTAATATGCAGGCCATATCATGCGCTAAATGGCTTTACTTTCCAGTGCCTCAGGCACTTGACATTTCTCGTGAAGGCACTGACATCCATGAATGAAATGTCTGCATTCACTGTACCACGAAAAATACAATAACTCAGAGAAACAAGGTTCAATGCCTCTGTATAACATTACCTAGATTAAAGATTTAACTTGGTGATCTCTCCTTGTGCATAATGATTCTCCAAAAGAAATGTCTCCTTGGCCATAAAAATTAGCTTTATGAACAGCCATTTGTTGGTGAAATGTTAGCTGTTTTCTCTGCATTAACTGGTGTCAGAATCACTTTTGATGATGAATTGGGATTCGTCTGAGAACATTATTCTTGATCAATACTAATGACTGCCCGCCAATTCCAGAAACGTTTGCAAAGTCTGCGGCCATCTGGCCAGGCGTAAGAGTTCTTCATTTTTACTCTGCTAGGGTTACATATATATATATACTCGTATATCATCCTGAAGCTGCTCCTGTAAGGATACCAGTACACTTCCGCAAATCAGTTCAGGTTTCACTAATAGTTCTATTAATAACCGATAATAACACTTTTTTTCGGCAGGTGTACTGACACTTGAAAGACATTTGCTCTGCTGCAAGACATCCGAGTGTTCGTTTACGGTCGTAAGCATTCAAGTATTGCTTTGCAGACATTTTACAATCAGCATTTGTCTTAAAATTGGAAATATACAGTAATGTCTTCAGAGATCCGCAGAGTGATTATTACCTCACATCTCACTGATTGAAATATAGAATGAATTATAACTCGTGTGTACTGTCTTTTACATAAATAAGAGGGTCATGCTTTAAAACAACCTCTATTCGTGTCCTTTCTGCTGTCATACTGCAGCCTCAGAAAGCTTTGTATTGCATAATATCATTATTTCTTAGCAACTGTCAAGTAGAGTACCGTTGTATATTAATGGTTTATTTTCGTTCTTTTGAATAAATTGTAAAATAGAATAAATAGGATTGCATTCTTGAATATAATTGCAGTTCTGTTACTTATTTTCTACTATGTGATGCATCATTATAATTTAACAACAAATCCCACGAGAAGGGGCAAACGTAGCCCAAAACTTGAGATTGCTAGATCATGCTTTTGATTTAATACGTAGTTATAAGCTGGCAGTGTAACGTAATGAAACACGAGGAATCAGAAGACTTGTTTATAACTAAATGCAATAGACATTGCTCAAATTGAATCGATCCAAATAAATAATTGCTACAGAAACTGATAAATAATTTTTCTTCTTCAGTGGATCATATTGACATTTCTCTCTTTTCCCCACTTTGTATGTTGATTAGTGTGGAGAATTCAAATTATTTATGGTATGCAATTGATATATTATTATCGGTTATCAGTTATGGTTATTTATATTTTGACATATTGTTGCAAAAACCTAAAGAACAAAATCATAGTTTGGAGAATGACAAAGCTGTATAAGATAGTTAGAATGTATGATATCTATTTATACAGCAATCAAACGCAATATTTGCATAATCTTAATAGATATTTAATTTAAATTTCGTAAATGTATTATAACTACTAATCTATAAAATAATTAATCATATGTATTAGTTTATAAATAACGTACATTTAAATAAACGTGTGTAATCTTGGAAATGGCAGCACTTTATGTACACCAGGTATTCTAAAAATACGCATATGCCATTAAGATTGCTTTCCTGACATTTAAATGCCTCGACATCACATATGGCATTATGGGCATTTATTTGATCTGTTTAAAGTTCAGTAGCTTTAAACTTCTAACAGATGTAAAGCGAATTATCGGAATGTCCAAAAGTAACTTTAGAATCAGCGAATGGATTAAATGGAGATTTCTATTTAAATAGAACTTAGAACCTAAATGCACGTTCTTGTGCCTACAAAGTCAGTCGCAGCTCTTGATGATGCAATTAAAGAAATAGTAAATTTCATGTTAAGATGTGAAATAGTAGTCAAATACTATACAGTTAAATTTTAATCTAAGCTGACTGAGTAATAAAGTGTTATCAAAATTAAGTGTTGGGCGGTGATATAAAGCAAAACCGAATAATTACAGTTTATCAGAGCTGGCAGGTACTATACGCAGCGCGTACGCGCAGGCCAGGAACAAAATCTTCCTTGAAACTCCAAATTCCTCAGTTCAAATACTAGCGCTACACTTATTTACATACTGGGGAGGAAATGGAAAGTGGTGGTTACAGTAAGGGTTGAAATTATAAATGACTAGTTAATTTAAATAATACATTATCGTCTTTATATTCATTGGTGTTTGACATCTTTTAATGCACAAGGTAAAATAGTTTGTGAAACTGAATTAGCTGTAGCCTTTAAGGTACAAGTTAACGCTTATCGACAAAAATGTTCAGAATTAAGCTAAAGACATTTGAAAATGTCATGCACTTAAAATGTAAATAACTAAAGTGAATTGTGAATTTTGAGGCATAATATTTAATGCAGATATGAATAGAAATATTTTAAACTAAATTCTGAAGATTTACTGATTTCACAAAATGTATTCAAATATATATTCATGTAAGTAAAATACTGTGCAGAATATTTGTTATATTCGCCATTTTTTGTATACAGCATTTACGTGAATATATTCGTGTAACAGTCTATAGACTGTTTCGATCCCATTTAAAATTTAAAAACAATTGCGGTTGGTAAATGTTATAAAACGCAGGATCAAAGAAGAAATTGGGCCATATCAAATCACCTGCAACGATTATTAAATTAGGGTATTTTAGTGATTATGTTTCTTTTCCAAATACCACATTTAACAATTAGAAACATTCTTAAAATATTTAAGTTATCTTTTTTTCAGAATGCGCCTTATTAATTCATTAATTTTGTTACTTGAGAAGAAATAATTTTAAATTAATTAATTAAAAGCATTATTTACAATTAATACTTTATTTTTAGATATAATGTTTTGTTAAAATTCCGATTCATTTTAAATTTTACAACACAGAGATTTCGAATAAAAGTCCATAATAATACTATCTGAAACGTGCAAGGCCTGTTTGAAAATTGTGAAGTCTGCTTCTATTTCTGTTTCCCGGTATAAGATGTGGCCTTTTTACGCTGAATATTACGAAAGATATATATCGATATGTCTAAAGTGGCAATTTGTCTGATATAGTTCTCGGTTGGTACTCACAGAGAATGAAAGCTCCCAATTCTCTTTGACAAGAATAATAAGTAAAACATCTTGGTGAAAATGCAGCAGAAGGGGAAGTCTCAGGTGCGAAGCACATGAAAACAGGCGCCTAGGCTAAAAGCCCCATCCTGTGTGTAACGCGTGGGAAAAAGGAACATAACTTTCCTACCATAACATTGGTGTTTAGTTTACTGAGAATTTTTTTAAAGAAAAATTCTCGATGGGAAGGAGAGTGAGATCTTCGTATCCACAGTCGAAGCGTTGGGATTTTTTCAAAAAGACTTAGATGTAATAAATTGGGAGCGGGATATCCAAATGGAGGGAGGAGCTACGTTTTTCATCTGAATGCAGTGTGCAATCTGGTTGGTCATTAGGAGTCACGTGTCTTCATCGCTTTCTTCAATTTTCTTCTTCTGCGAATTTTAGTAGTATCATAGCAGCTTCAAATCCATTTTGTAGTTTTTCAGCTGAAGTTTTTGCTCGTTTAATTTTTCCGATTAAGGTGATGATGGTATTCAGGAAAGAGTTGATTTGTTCATCATTTATCCAGGAAACTGCGTCTTGTAGTCCTTCGGGTGGTGGGGTAATGTTACTTTTCAGGTTGTCACTGTACAACACTTGCGGCATAGTTCTTTGTGCTGGGGCTTTCAGTTTACTCGGGAAATTCTTTTCGTTGAGGGTGGGTACTTTCTGCTGTGGTTGTGGGTTTTTCTTTTCGAATTTTCTTTGGTATTCTTTGCAACCTCTGTAACTACTTACGTGGTTTTCGCCGCAGAATATACATATAGGTTTGTCTTCTGGCTTCATGGTGCATACGTTACTTCTGTGAGGGCTACCGCATTTTACGCACCTTATTGGATTATTACAGCACATTTGTTTTTGCTGAACTTGGAAAGAATAGTAAAAGCACTTGAAGAGTTAAGGATTACGGCATGTATTTGAAACTTTCAGACAGGTTTCAGTATTGCAGTGCAGGGCACACTGAGAGTGATAAAAAAAAACCCTTTCTCGCACGTATTCACTGCTGCAGATAATATGCATTGCCAACTCATGGGTGTGTACAGAACGTTGACTATTGAACATACGCCATGAAAGTCCATTTGCAATGGGAAAGAAAAAAAGTGCATTTTCTCAAAAAAAAAAGTGGATCTTGCTTCAGGACAATGTGCAGCCCTAGTTTTTTGCCATTAGTTTAACAGTACTGTCTAAGATCGATGAGACATCGTTACAACACTTTTCTCATACTCCAAATTTTGAGTTGGGAAATTTTCATCTCTTCTCATCACTGAGAAGAAATATTGTAGGAAAGCGAAAAACGGCTGGGCCATATTACAAAATGAAATTTCAGAAATTCATCTGTCTCAAGCTTTTTAATCATACATGAAACGTGGTAAAACGTAATTCAGTGTTAAAGACGTTTTATGAACTAAAGGGTTGTTTCAAATAAAGTTGCGATTGGAAGACGTCAGGTTTTTCTGTTCGCTGAGGAAGGAAGCAAGAACTGAGACTTATGCAAGTTTATGACTACGCGACACATGAATGATCCACATGTATTGTCTGTTTCTTTAGTATTACCGACATCCAGTCAGCCATGGAACGCTGTTAACCCTTTCGCGACGGGAAGCGCAAAAGCGCGCTTATCGCTCTCTTTTGTGAGTGTCTGTCCAGGAACGGAGGATTTTTGCTCTTAAGCCAAAATCCACGTGCCAGCAAGAAACGCACACATTTACCGGCCGGCACGATGACGTGCCAGAGCGTTTTCTCGTGATATAAATATTTACGTTTCTATATCCCTTCGAATTGTTTTGTATTCTTTTTTTGCTACTATGTAGAGTCTTTTAGGGTACTATGTGAGCTTCTATTATTTTCGCATTGCTTTTATTTCGGAAAGCCTTCTTACGGAAATTACATACCTTATACGACTTCAGTTTATTATGGCGAGCAAGAGTGTTTTATCAGCCGAACGATAAATGAGCCAATTAGTGATACGAATGACAGTGATGATTCATTTCCTAAAGAGTTAGAAAGCGGTGTTTCTAGTGATTCTCATATGAACATTTTGTCAGAGACTGAGCTGAGTAAGTGTTTCTCTTCCAGTTCACGTGAAAGATTTTATTTATTGTAAACAGTCTTTATTGTATTTTTTTATAATTTTTAAAAGTTTATTAATGTATTTTATCACTTGAAACTTTGGAACACTTTGAATAGCGCTTCCGAAAATTATTTCTCCAAGTAAGCAATTTTTCTTTACATGTTTTCATGTAAAGTAAAGGAAAAATATATCTAAACGCTAATTTTAACATATATGACAGCTTAAAGAGTCGTCATAAAGCATGCCATTCGGAAACATTCCTTTCTCGTTATATTTATATAATCGAAAACCAAAAACCACGTGTATGTGAGTCAAGCTACTCTCATACTGGCACAAATATGTAATGGCTTGGGGTAAACGAGAAAGCGTTTAGGCACGCCAGCGTGTCTGCCGGGAAATGATTGCGTTTCTTGCTGGCACGTATACTTGACAGTCGGTGCGAAAAGGTTAATAAAAGTTGTTACACCTTCACAAGTTCAAATAAGAAATTTTAAACAGGCTTCAGTTAAAAAATATTAATAATGTTAGGTGTAGAAATAACTAATGAAAGACCTTCTCGTGATTGGTGGCAAAAATTCAATCTGGAGATCTGAGGGTACAAAACGATTCCATGGTCATCATCCTTTCTGCGTTGAGTCGAAGGAAATAAATGATTTAATCAAATCATATCCATGATATACTATGCAAGAGATCACCTAGACTGAAAATGTGCACGTTTCAGCTGTTTCACGATATTTGGTAGCAGTAAGAAAGCTCGGCACGTGAGTGCCTCACAAACATACTAATGAAAACAAAGCATGTCGTTAATTTCGAATTTCAAATGCTCAGATGATAATCAATATCACTCTTCAGGCAACCGTTTGTGTACCACAAAAGCTTGTTATCCTATAACGTGCACAGCAAGATTTATTTAACTGATGCTGTTATTCATAAAATCGAAAAATGATGCTAAATATCATTTTGAAATCCAGTAATATTTCCACCAACGAAAATATATTTTTTGTTTTTATTCTTACTTAAAGTACCAGTAGAGGTCTTAAAATTTTATGTACATTTTTTAAAGACTTAACGAAATATCTGGAATTAATGAATCTAAATTATTAGAATTCAGTCATGACACTAAGATTTCGGAAGTTTAATTTCTTTTTTATTTTAATTTAATTTATTTTATTTTTGCCTTTTCAAGACCTTTTTAACATATTTGCCAAAAATAATTGAATGCATTTTGCAAAAATTGAAAGTAAATATATATAAGAGATTAAACTCAAATCCTGGCCGATGCCATAACTACGGGATGTGATCGTACAGGAAAATATCATTTGTGTAAAAGCAAGCAGTTCTTTTCCCACTTTATTTGTTGTAAAATAGTTTCAAATATTGCTGAAATAGAGGTTAAAATGGATACATTTGAAGTACGTGTTGTTCTTCTCAGTGTTATGTCTCACAATTTGGCTTCCTCTGCTCTGAAAAATGTTAAGATTTATAATGAAAAGCTTTTTTTTCCATTCATTATTAGGCTTTGAGTAATGATTTCTAACTTCACTTAATGAAGTGATATTTTGGACAAATCGTCATTTCAGCGTACATTTCTGAACGTACAGTTACAAAACTGTATAAATTCTTCAATTGTCTTAGAAATTTTTCCATAAAATCTCTATCTACATATAATTTAATATATCTAACGCACACTTAGCCCAGAGGATTTTATTAATGTCTGTTAGTTATTTGACATACAAAGAACGTGTTACTTTAATAAAGAAATCATATAAAGTTAAACTAAAATATTTTTTGGAATCTATGTTTGTTAATATTCATAAAATTAAAAGCATGGTTTTAAGAATCTAATGCAATTTGCAGGAAACAGAATATAGACGACAAGCTTTACAGTAATGACGTGTTTATACTTAACTTCAAGATATCTGAAAATTTCTCAAAGTAAAAGCTAACTAAAATATACCCAAGCCATAAAAATGCTAAAATTGTTAACAAATAATGTAACATTATAGACAGACTGTTTCATCTCTTGTTTGCTATATTTACACCTAATGATAAGCAAGAATATGTCAGAATAAGGAATGATAAGGAAGAAGGGTCAGAAGAAATTACATAGCGAGCTTTTGTCAATATTGTTCGTTATTTCAATATCTTGATTTCCTTTGATCAAAGAATATTGGTCAGTCTTTTAAATACTATTCAAATTTGCATGCTTCAGCTAAGAACTATGATGTTAAAACGAGGGCGCAAGCGAAAGCATAAAATAAAACAAAACTGCTTATGTAAGTGAAATACCTTGCATTTCTAGTAATGAATTAATTTAAAACGACTAAAAAATGTTTTCATTTTGAAAAAATGTAATCTAACAACTATTTGATTTTTATTTAAGTTTACGATGCAATATATTCTTATATTTAAATAATATTATCTTTTTTACCTATTTTTAAAAATGATATTTGCTTTCTCTCTCATATTCCTAAAATATTAGAACAGTTGTTTTTAAAACATTTTCTATGTCATTTGCCTATTGAACGTCACGAAATACGTTTCATTTTGATAAAAACAAAGAGAAAGAGTTGGTTGATTTGATAAAAAAATAGATAAAACATATTGAGAGGTATGAACTCTGACATCAGAGGTAAATTGCATAGGAGCCGTATAAGGTGACTTTTCGAATGCTATTATTGCAAGATATAAATGGTTCTTTTCCTTAAAAATATACACACTTTTTATGCAAGTTATTCGCGAGATATCGATATTTCAAGTTAATGGAAGTTCAATCGATTTTGATATTAAGCTGCCTGAAAACTCTAAGGAGGGAAATTCGGGGAAATAATTTTAAGTCAAAACATAAATTTTTCATGCCCAAAATTTTATTCTGTTAAAGGAACATCAAAAACTCGATTTTCATCACAACCTCTGCATTTTCTTCACCTGCGCCACTGAAATCAATTTTTGCAGTAGTTTAAATTTAAGAAAACTTCTGATTGAAATAGGCTTTTATTTTTCAAATCCTTTTTATTTAAGGGATATGCATACTTCGGTCTCTTAAAAATTATACAGTTTTAGAAAATAATGATTTTTCTAAGGATGTAAGTAAGAAAAATATTGAAAGCTAAATTTTAAATAATTGTACTATTTTAACTTACTAATTTATGTTAGAAGTTTTAGGTTCTTTAAAAAGTCAATACGTGTTAAAAAATAACGCACTTTAAAACTCATTATCTTCATAACTAATTCGTTTATAATCGGGACATTTTGTATATTTATTTAGATACTCTTCATACTGACAATTTTAATTTATGTTCCAGATGTTAAAATACTTCAAATATAATAAAAATAACGTACCTTCTTTGTTCATTTACATAAAATTGCAATTTCCATGCAAACTCATACCGTACAGAGATTCACGCGTTTGCTTATTCGATTCCTGAGAGAAATGGGGTTACTAGTTTTTCAAAACTTAGGAAAGAGTATAATATACTTGCCAATTTGTTCAAAATGGAATGTAGTGGTAGATTATTAAAGTCCACATCTTT
Source organism: Stegodyphus mimosarum (assembly GCA_000611955.2). Lineage (NCBI taxonomy): Eukaryota > Metazoa > Arthropoda > Arachnida > Araneae > Eresidae > Stegodyphus > Stegodyphus mimosarum. The sequence goes on from KK116969.1 coordinate 460,553, forward strand.
CATTCTATGTCGACGGTTTTCTCAATTCATAAGTAAAGGTTGCATAAGACAGTCGTCTGAAGCATTACTACATGTTATCAATGTAACCATCTTTCGTGGCTTTAAGACAACAAGCAAATATTTTTGATTTTGCTAAATATGTTCTGTTCGGCATTTGTTTACAAAAATAACTTGTTTCATCTGCATTGAAAAGCTGGTGTGAAGTGTATTCCACATTTCTAATTATTTTTGATAACTTCGGGAGGAATTCTTTGGCCGCGATTTCATCAGCGGATGCAAATTTTATTTTAATGTTATGCATGGCCTGCCTTTTGAGAAAGAGCACTGGCTATTCTGTACTTGAAGAAAACGTATTCTAACATGGAAATCAAGACCCACTGTGTTAGCCTAACGCAATTCTTGACAGGTCATGGACCATTCCCAGTATATCTAAACATATTCAGACATAGGATATTTCTTCTGAGAGTGCGAAGAGGAAGTTGACACGAACTATTACTGCTTTTATTGTGTTAATATAAGAATCTGCCACTTAAAGAAACCAGCGAACTATGCCTGGGCAACGTGGAAGTCCAACCACTGAAAAATAGAGTAGTCCTTGGTAAAATAGAGAAAATCTCAAGACAATGCGTAAGCAGAGTCAACTGTGAATAACATTATGTTTGAAATGATCAGAAGTTAAACCAGATAATAAGGATAAAACTTAGAGTCTATAGTTATCAAGAAAACAAATTCCTGAATACTGGTAATTTTACCATAGTCTAGTAAGGCTCGTTTTCATTCAGCAAGAAATAGAAGTTCGTAGCGTTTGTTTCAGGTACTCAGAACGTGTATTAATATGAACTAACTTTGGACAAGAAATACAATGTACAATATAGAAACTGCTATTTGTTAATTCATAATATTCATAATATTCAGCATTGCCACTGATTTGTCCACATTTCAAGAGTTAATAGGTTTTCCCCCCGAGATGGTACATAATTCCGTTTGGCTTATCCTCGTGATCGGAAGTGATTTCAGCCTAGCACTCGCTCGCTCACTCACTCAGATGCAATTTCTATACCATACCACCATCCTATTCCTAGGTTTTAATCTGCTTACAAAATATTTTAGCCATATGCTTAATAGTGCTGTCATCTATGGAAATTACATTTTTGGTATTATTTTCTATCCATATTATTTCAGCCTTTTAAAATTTTTCCTGTAATAACATCTCTTGTGTATGATATAGATTGTCCTCGAATTTTTTATTCAGAAGACACAAGTTATTTTATAGCAACTTCACTTGTTTACTTATATTCTTCTTTTAATAGTTTTTCATTCATTTTTATTAATTTTGGCACTACCCGAAATTTTAGAGTTATTTTATTTTACGAAATATCAAGAAATCATGCCACATACTAGCCGTCTTACAATGTCCAACGGAATCTACACAGCTGACTGAATTGTACTTTGCAGTTTCTAGTGATTTTCGCCCTCCTAGACATCTCTAATCGTATGCCGGGTAATAACTACATACGACATTTGTAGAAAATTCCAAAAAGGAATAGTATTAACGTTATGCATTATTAACATTCATGTTCGGCGTTTTTTTCACCATGTTATTTAGAAACCGTATAAAAAGAGAATCCGGTGAAGATAATATGTTTAGAGCTATAAAGTAATTAACTATCAGCTTAATAATAAATAATAAAATGCTATAATTAAAACTTTGGACTTAATGTATAAAATTCAAAACGTACTTATTTCGCCTTGATCTTTCCAGTTTATTAAATACATGTGGTACTTTCAAAGAAGTTTACGTTTTAATTTCAGAGTCACTGTTAAATGTTTTAGAAATAATGATCCTTAATAGCAATTTTTAGATCTAAAGAAACTATCTGCTACTAATATTAGCATTTAACAACTAAATGTTAACGTTAATTTTTATGTTATTGAAGGAAAAAAAGGAATTATATTTTCAATCTGGAAGTTACAAATATATTTATATTTGCGAATATACTTAAATATTTATTGGAAACCTTGCATAAAGGCATACAAAAAATTTGTTTAATAAAGCAAATAGTTTGTAAAAAGGATTGTAAGCTCTAATGAACACATTTACCAATGCGAATTTTGATATCACAAACAAAGCTTTATTGTGAGATCTATATGAAAATATTTAGGCACTAACATAAGAAGGATTAATCAAGCTTTCAGAATTACGTTGAAAACCACTACGGTTGTCCTAGTAACTTCATCTGTTAAAATAAAGGCTTCTGATTTAGGTAGATAAGAGCGAAACACACACACAAACATAGACATACACATACACTCATCTACCCACACACAAAAGTTGTAAATTTCAAATAATTTCCTTCTCTGTTTTTCATCCTTAGTTCTGCTTCAATACTTTAATCTGAAATCTTATCTATTATCACAAGATAAACTTTACGTATAACTTTGAAACTTGAAAGAAAGACCGACGAGAGAACACAATTCAGTGTAATAGTATGTTTTAAATCTCTTCACCATTTTGTTTCTGCAAATTACCAATATTATACAGAATTAATGTGCATAAATTCTTCCACATATTGTTTGCTTACTTCCATTTACAGCGAACTTTTAAAGCACATTTATTATGCTAATTTGCATTTCCAGAGTAAACGTAAATCATTTATATTTCTATCATCGTTTTCTCCTTAGTTTGAATTACATTTAATCATACCATTCCTCCTTTCTTACAGAACATTTTCAGCCATGCATAAAATCCCACACTAATTACCTAGTACTATCTAGTTTCCTTTGGAGATTTTTCGTTGCTGGAGAATTATATTTGACCCTGTTATATTTCTTTCCTAATTGACTTCTTTTAGAAACAAATTTCATTGAAAAATATTCCATACACTTACATATTTATCATTTATCATGCCCGTAACCGGTTATAATCAAACCCCATTGTCTTCTCTCTTCTTTAATTTTCTATGCGTGTTAACACTATAACTTGGTACTTTATCCACTTATTTATATATTTTAATAAAACACAAAGTCTGAAAGGCAGAGGTACATTAAGTCACATTTTGGAACGTTTTAAGAGCATTTTCAAGGAGGATTTAAGCATTAAAAGAACGCATATGTCACTATTTATATCTTTTATACCTGTACGTCTATTGAAGTATAAATATAATTCATTAGCTTCGAGATTTAATATAATGCTGTGCGTGTTATATAGTAATGTGGGTGTCTTCCCTTATAGTAAAATGATTTAGTGTTCAACTGCATACTATAACATTATTCAGAAAATGAACAATACCAGGCAATGCTAATGTCACATTTTTGAAAGTCTGTTATCAAAAGATAAGGCATCTTGACCAAGCTATTACATACAACGACATACAACGTATTAACAATCATACCAGCCATGTAATATTGGTTTTTTGTAAATAGGTTTTTTTTGTAATTTGCTCCAGGGAGAAAATTTCGCTAATTTTTTTAATACGTAATATCAAACATATGGCATCTTTTTTTGCTCTTTACCTTTTGTTTAATAAATAAGCTTTACAAATAAGTGAAATATGTTTTGCTTCTAACTCTTCCTTTGCCTGATTTTGCATTATCCACAATTTATGGACATGAGTGCAGTTTAGTTATACACTCATTAGAACAAGCTTGTCTTCTTATCTTAATAGTTTGCATAAAGATAAGAATTAAGTACCTGTGAATTTTGTATCAGAAGGGATGAAACTAAATCCTAAGAAAAAATTTCGTTATTGAGTAATAATGAATGTTACAATGCTGTTTAAATTTATTAAACATAAAGGATTTATAAAAAATAAGTAAGTAACCAAGCCTAACTACACTTTTCTGTGGATTGGTTAGCTTTATATGCTTTCCAGATAATACGGGCTAACTCATCTTTTCATTAAAATCAAAATATATGGTAAAATAAACCGAATGAATGAAGATAAATTTAAAATGTATAAAAGTATTTTTCTAGGAAATAAGATCTGTGCTGCGGGCTTCATCTAATCTGATGATACTGCTTTGAATTACCTGGCACAATTTTCATCCAAATTGATGTTTTTCTGTAAGTTTCCTAGTCTTAAATATTTACTCGTATTTAAGTTTATCAACAGCATACACAAGATGAAACTTGAGTGCAGCCCCGCCCACCTAGAGAGTGAGGTCTCCTTATGACATCAAAATAGCAACGTCCGTTCCAACAGCAAACAGGGGCATCCAGCCGTGACCCAATAAAAAAACGAAACCAGTTATAATATAACCAGTTACGAAAATATACGAATAAACTAGTTACGAAAAAAAGGAAATTACAATTTAGCTGATCTGAGAAACAAAGCCTGGAATTCCGAGCAACTAAAAAGTTAATAAAAAAAGCAAATAATAAAATAGTACATCCAGCAGGAGGTTGGAAAGCCCAAATATATTCAAATGCTGGATAAAATAACACAAAAGAAAGAAGAAAACAAAAAAAACTAAAAATAACGGGAATTATAAGAATACAAACAAAAATAAAGGAAACAAACACTACCAGACAAAAAACTCAAAAACATACAAACGACTAAACATCAATACCAATAGTACTACTAAATTGGCATTAACGATACACGTTATTTCTTGAGCGAAATTCGCAGCCACAGAGTAATTTCCAAGCAAGGATTGGAATTTATAAGCACCACCAAACTTATTACCCCGGTCTCTCACCCACCAACAACGTTACAACAGAGGCATGGGTTTGCGTCCGCGAGTCTAAATATTTTTTAAATACACAGGAAACCAACAGCATACACACAGTAACGAAATTACCTTAAATATTTAAAACAATAGTTCTTGCCTTTTTTGATGTTCCATTTCGTAAAGCAGCCGCCCAGACGGTATAGTGGTTAGCGGACTAATGGCCAAGCGTTACATAAGTGCTACAACTTCCAGGCCACACCATCACTGTTAGCTGGTACTCGAAACAAACGGATGAAACGTCCATTGCTGCAAGAGCAGGTAGCGTCGGTTAATGGCAAGCGTGGGCTGTAGCTCCATGATATTGGGTAAATGTCGTGGAAGTACAGAAAGTCTCTCACGGAGGGGTAGGCGCAAGGATGACCAGCGATACCATTCAGATTCTTGGCTGGGAGTCACTATGCTCAGACCTGATGCTCGAACGTTACCACCTGCTCTATGCTCTGGATACCTAACTCCATTAGAAATACTCCAGCGATGAGGCAGACTTGTTGCATGCATTAACGAAATTCTTTGGGTCCAACACCACAGTTTTATTGTCAAGATACTGCACAACTGCAGGAAGTTGTCAAAAAGAATGCTAAATGCTGATGGAGAATTTTTCAAAATCTAAAGCTGAGTACCATGCGCTGTATGTCTTTTGACAATTATGAACGGCAAAAAGGTTTTTTGATTACCTTGTACCTACAATCATTATTTGTGTACGCTCAGTGCAGCGTAACCATCATAAACTCTACTATGCCTACAAAGTACGCTATCTAACTTTTGCAAATGTTGTTCATTTTTCCTTATTTTCCTGCTGCGTAAATAGCAGAATACTCTTAAGGAACAAGCTATCTGCAAAAAGGCGAGGTGAAATTACCATTTTATCACGATGCCTTACATCATATCAATTCATTACGAAAGGGTTACTACAAAGCCAGTTTTAAAATTAAACCAAGGCCTTTGGTTATTCAAATATATGGATTGAAATACTGAATATTTTGCCAAAGTTAAAATTGAAATTTGAGAAGCAGACAAATATTATCATGAAATAAGATGACCATATTAATGGATTTTCTGATTAAAGTTACTAAATGTCTCAAAATTACTGACCTGTTATTTTTAATAAATACATTATTTGCATGTTTTTGTTTATGTTAACTAATTTAAATTAAGCGTTAGGGTTAATTACCATGTGCCGGAAGTACTGGCAGGCTTCAGTATTGGTATATAAACTCGTAACAGCATTTGCATAAATTAAGAATTAAAAGTATTTCTGGGTTAATGAATTTTTGTATTATTATTAAATTGTGATTTTAGAGTAATAAAACTTCGCGAGAACATTTATAACGTCCTTATATCTTTTGAAAGCTTATTAAATAACTTGTGTGAAAATTCTTTCTGTATACAATTGAAACAAAACTATAAATTAAACATGCTGTATATTAGAAAACTAAAAAGGAATATCATTAAAAGGTGCTTAAATTGAAAACTTCACCTAGAATTATTTTAATCTGTTTATCAACTGGCCCCTTTAACGTAACTTGAAAGGATGTCCAAGTTATGAAATAAAATAGTATGATCACGTTTTGTCAAACTTATGCGTCTTATTTTTTACAGTCATCATGAAATGTCTTTAAATACACGTATAGGAACCCAAGAATCATACAAAAAAATTATTTATAGTAACCTTTACAAATTTGACTTTTAAAATTCAGAAACTCCAAAACACGAATTCTTATATTATTTAAAATATTTATGTAGTAATTAGAAATATATGTCTGTGACCAAGCGTTGCAACATTAAAGACCACGTAAAGACTTTCGTGGACACGATGTCTATTCGTTCAATATTCATGACTGTATGAACGTAAATAGTGCATATATTATGGGTTTTAACATATAATTCCCAAATAAAAATGAACGTATTTGATAAGAGTAATATATATCGACGTTCATATTTTGAAAATTAACAGAAGGGAAAATAAAGTATTTAAACAAATGTAATATATGCAGAGACAGAGATTATTGAGAGATGCTGGAAGATTTCCAAGAACAACGGAATGTACCGTAAGTAAAAGAAAAAACACCAATGAACCACTTTAATGCATCCAAAAATGTATATCAGCATTAGAAATGAGAATGCATAGCAATATTTCCAGTTTCTAATCAGCTGCTTGCTTCATGTATGGATCCAATTTTTGTAAAATTCTATTCATTAGATAGATTAGTGGGTAAACATTTCGGTTTAAATAGCTGTTAAACTCATTTAAGTAAAAGATAAAAAAGAAAATCGAATGGAAGATGGCATGGATGAAAGCTCGAGAATGTCAATTCTCTCAGCTGGAAACTAAAGCATTGAGAAGAATTGCTTCTCTTCGTCGACAGAAATGAAAACGAAAGAGAAAATTCCAGATAAATTGTACAATAACGATTACATTCGTACGAGAATTTTAAATGCTGTGTAAATCTTCTCGGACACATATACAATTTATTCGAGGAAAGATATTTGCATACCACTATACATATATTACTGATTCTTTTCATGGAATATGTATCTGTTTTATGGTTTTTTTCTGCCTGTATTGAACAAGTAATTCTCTGTCTCTTGTTGATACTCAAAACTACAGTTTTGAAAACGTCTAATTTCACACTTTTGAATGACATGCTGCGAGATCTATGAATGTAGTATTTTTAGAAATGTCTCCAATGTTTAGTGTTCTTGTTTGAATATAAGTATATATTTCTATATAAAGACAGCAAAACTTATAAAAACATGAAATAAATAAATAAATTGGTATAAATTTCAAGAGTATTTGAGATTTTTTGTTTTAATTTAAGGCTTATTTGCCAGTGGTATTATCATCAACGTGTATGTGGTATTCCATTAATATGTTACGTGTCTTAAAATTTCCTGTAAACGCAGGTAAATAATCTACAGCGAAAACGTTATTTACCTATGAATATTTTATTAGTATACATTATATCTCGAAAGGTGTATTATTTAGATCGACAATCAAATAATTTAATAAGACTATAAAGATGCTTAGATAAACATTTCAGAAAAACTGATCGTCCTGATCTGCATGTATCTATAACTGTATGATTTAAGATATATACACGGGCGACAGCAAAATAGATCCATTATGTATCGAATCTCTAGATATATATCTGAAAGTTAAAGAAGAGAAAAAAATATTTTTGTAAGATTTACAGCTAATTATTTATACCCATCTTAAACTGCCTAAATTTATTTTCCTCTGTTGAATTATCGTCTTTTCAATTTATTTGTATCTAATGTAATTTCAGAAAACAATGAAGACTTAAAACTCACTTCAACGATTACTGGTTTTATAATTCGTAATCGTTACAAATTTAAAACTCCAAATTAAGAAAATTAGCAGTATGAAAATTTGCCCTTGCGGATATGATGAGGTCACCTTAAATTTAATTTTTAAACTATTACAACTTTTACGAAAACAACTGATATATTGCATCAGATTATGACGCGAACATCTAACAGACTTCCTCAGTTTCTGTTGTAGATAGAATCATTCACCAACTTGTTTGTTGTAACGTACGTAAACCATTTCATCAGATAAGAACTCATTTGTTGTCTATCTGGTAAGCATTAGGAATTTTATTGATTGGTTATATGATTAGCTAGTAGATGATTTTACGGTTGAAGACCATATCGGAGCATTATATTTGTAAGCGCGGATACCGAGAAGATTATTGAAGGTGCCGTTGTTTTTGCGATGGCGACTTTTTTGAATAGTTGCTGCTGCTTAAAGAGAGCTTGAGATGTCGAATTGTGAAGGGCCTTCTTGTCTCATCTTCGGCTGCGTATTTAGTTTTAAGCTTGGCTTTTCATACTGTACTGATCGGGCTCGAGACGACAGAACAATTGGGAAAATTTCGATTGCATCATCATCTGCAGAACTTACACTCAAGAGACTAGCATCTAACGCAATGTTGATCATCCTTGCTTTGTTAATACCCTGTAACTGGAAATCCTTCATCATTCATTGGAGGCAAGCCACTCCATCTCGCGGATCGTAACTTTCTCTCCTGATGGTTTATAAAAAAAGATCTCATATTAACGTGAAAATGTTATAAATAGAGTGACTGTGTTCAATTCGTGTGCGTCGTCTCTTCTCACCACGGCCGGGCACCAACGATGAGCCATTTATACGACTCAGTATTAATGTCATTATAACATCGCCACAACACAACACTATGATAGCGGAATTTCAGGAAATACAAATGCATAAATCATGTGAATGTAATTCAGATTTTTCCTGTCCAGTCGTGGGTTTACACATGGCTTGTTCCAGTTAATGCTAGGCTTTAATGAAATGTAAAAGTCATTCGCTTCTCTAGTAGACAACGACTCTTAAGAAAAACACCAGCACTTAAGTTTTGCTAAAGTCTGTCTACAAATTCTTCTTCTCACTCGTTATTTAATTAATTTTCAATATAGTAAAAGTCAACAGAAGAATAAGGAATGCAGAAAAATGTAGCATAAAATAGTTTATTAGTTAAAATAAAGTTTATTCTATTGCTATGAGATATGATTATTCTATTAAAACAATATGTTTAACATTCGTTTTTTTGAACTTTCACATTCTGAAGGAAAGCGAATTATGATAGGTGGTTCCTGTAACGGAAGTTAGTTTAATGTGCGATCATCATGTTTTTTAGACCTCTTTATATAAGTTGGTGGAGACATTTCATACCAGTTACTATAGTGGAATAATTGCTATATGAACTGTTGTCATAGTGAGCGTTCAGTGCCTTACATTGTAAAATTATAATCAATAAATACAATTGATTAACTTTCAGAATAGAATTTAGACAGTATGTAATGTGTTGAAATATAGGAAGTTTTTTGGAAAATTATGTCTTTTTTATTAGAGCAAAAAGACATGTTTGAATAACTCGAGGAATAGAAATTCAAAATATATCTAACAAATGTCTAATTATTTTAACATTGAAACAGGTCCTTTTTGCCATAAGTATTAATAAACAAGCATGCTTCAATATAAGGCCTTTTCAAAACATAAATTATTTAAAAAAATCTAATTCCTAGAGACATAGAGCACGAATAAGATCTAGTATTGTCAGCACGCTTTCAATTTACACATAACATTGAATTAAAACTAGAATTTTAATTACTTTCAGACGACGTAGTCGTGATTCTTTTGTGATTCTCCTCTTAACTAAAAATATCTCCATAAACTTAATGTTTTCAGTAATGTGTTTCTAGAATATTTGTATTAGACACGCTGTCCAGATGTTTAATCTTCTTTAAATGGAAAATATTTCTCTAGTTACTTCCTGATATAATAACAGTTTAGTCACGAAGACATTAGCAGAGTTTTATAAAATTTCCAAAAATCTATATTTCAATACTTTACTTATATTATTATATATTTATTACATGAATAATAACTTATAAAATAATGAATGTTTTTTATATCAAAATTTCATGCTTTTTAATCACAAAATATCTTAAACTAATGCTTCTAAACTTTTTCCCTCTGCTCAGAACTTAAACTAAATATTAAAAAACTGCAGATAATGCATTTATTAGAGATATGTTCATACAGAGCGTTAATGCGATTTATGATATAATTTCAGAACCAGCGTTTCATATTTGTTTTAAATAATTATTTCAGAAATTCTGCTCTAATACTCCAGTTCAAAAATCTGTAGCATGATTAAATTTCTTTACCCCTTTTTTTAGAATATTATATCATTTTATTATTTTTTTATATAGTATGTGTATCCTTCATTAGCGATTTTGTTAAATTTTTACCGCATAGTTAATTTTTGTTGCAGATTTTAGAAATAATTCATAAACGCATTAATTCCCACTCTTTGTTTTCATTCTAAATAAATATAAATGTTCTCTTAAAATTATACACAATTCTCTTAAAATTATACACAATTCTATCACATTAATGTAACCGCCAAACACCTTTTGCAGGAAGAGAGTCAATTAGGTTCTTGAAGATGTTCACTGGGATGTTGAACCATGCCGACTCCAGTGCAAAGGCAAGCTGCGCTAGGTTACGCGGTTGAGGATCCATGGCGCGAACAACCCAATCAAGATGGTCCCATAGATTTAGATTAGGTTAGGTTTAGATTAGGTTAGATTAGGATAGATTTAGATTAGGTTTACGTCCCGGGAGTTTGCTAGCCAAGGGAGTACGGTAAACGCATACTGGTGCTCTTTGAACCGTGCCCGTATACTGCCAGCTGTATGACACTTCGCCTAATAGTTACCATCATTCTAAAAGAAAAACAATTCGCATGTGGAGGTGAACATGGTCCGCAAGGACAGATGCGTATTTCTGTTGATCCATCTTGCTTTTCCCAATGACGAATATACTCAGAGAATGGTTGCGCACAAGAATACAGTTTTTTTTTCTCCCGAGAGGAATCCGTGCACCTACTGTGTGATAGGGGTAGTGTGTAGAATGTAATTGAGACTATGTCAAAAACCATACATTTGTATTCCACTTTTATTCTATAAATCACATGTAAAAGTATTTAAGGCGTTCATTTGACTCACCATTTTATAAAATCTGATCTGATTTCAAGAACCAATTATGATTTCTGGCAAGTTATTTTTCAAGCACCAAGAGAGCTAAATAAACTTAAAACTAAGTAAAATTTAGAGAATTACAAAATTAAAATATAGTAAGTAAAATGTGAAATTGTAATAACAGATAATTTCATGTAATTATTTATAATAATTCCCAGAACATAATAAATTCTCCAGCAACGCTTTAGCGCTTCTTACAGAACTCAAATAAAATAAATTGATTTTGAATTGCTTACCTCGCAAGTAATCCAACCTCAGTGGAAACTAGAAACAGCTACAAATTAGCAAGCAAACAACGTCAGCATCCTCCCACAACAAAGGGTTAGCTGGCAGATCCTAAGGGTACGGTTAAATTTGCTTCTGATCAAATTAATCAATCAGAGATGCAACTGTTCTTTAATCCATTTTATGCTTAGAAACCAATTTATATATAACTGCAGTGAGCGGATGATTAATAAACGAGTAAATGTACCCGAAATGAAAGTCCTTAAAATGTAAATGAAAATAATAAAACTTCACAAATATTGAACTAACTATATAAAATATATAAAACACAATATGTTTTTTTATTTTGCTAATTTTTGTGATAACGTTTTTCGGCTAACATGTTTACTTACTATTTTATATTACGGGCTCCTATTTTTACTTTCTTGTCGAAGTAAAAAGAAAGTATTGTAATCCCAAAAAATTCCGGGTATCATATTTGAACGAAAATATCCGTTTTGACCGCTATCGAATGCAATTTAACCAAGTTTTGCGTGATATCTGAAAGTAAGGACAGAATAAAGGACTCATTTTCCGCAACGAAATTATAAAATTGATTTAAAATGGATTCTGAAGAGATTTTTTGCGGCGTTTCTGCGTGCGTACGTATTAATGTATCTCGCATAAGTCAAGGAGTAGCCTCAGAAAGTTCAAATTTCGTATATTGGACTGCAATAACATGTAGATGTGCACCTCATATTTTGGTTGCAATCTGCTGCACCAAAAGTATATAAATATATGTATATATATATATCCACTCTGTAACTCGGCTCAGTGATCTCAGTGTTTTCTTATGTATTTTTGAATTGTGCATTTTTTGCTTTAAAAATGATTGAATTATGTTGTCCTTATCTTCGGTTAAGCTTTTTATGCCTTTAGTTAACGTACATGTTATAATTGCAGAATTATAAACAATTTAAAAATTGTTCAAATACGGCTAAGCCTTATTATTTTGGCCATAGGGGCCATATTTGTTTACATTTGAAACTTAGCAGAATGGTGAATTTGTTGCCAATCTAGAGAAACTAAGCTTCGCAACAACAAAGATAACGCCTTCTTTTATTATTGCAAATTAAATCATGCTTAATCGATTCTGGGATTTATTCGAGGAAATAAGTGTTTAATATATACTTCGTTATTTTTAATATATATATTTTACGTTTTTATATCTTTTTGCTTTGTCGCGAAGTGAGATCTGAATTAATTGAATGAGAAATACTGAATTGTCTCTAAAACATTGTTTATTATATTTTTTGTTTGCTTAATTTCTTTTATATATCGTTTTAGATTTATAATATTATTTGAATAGAACATGTGGCAACGATTAGGTAGTTCTTCAGATGATATATATAGTTTTTGTGCATTCTGAGTTATAAAATGAATGAGATGTAACGCTGTTAAGTGAACCTAGTGCCAGAGTGTCGCTATCGTAGACAAATATAGCGAATTTTAAAGGGTGCATTTATTATATTGTGGTTTATGCGCTATCGATGAAGTAGATTTAATTCAATCCAATAAATTTAAACGAAATGCAAAATTCGTATAATTTAATATTCCGTATAAAGAAGTCATGCAATGTACACATCAGATTTTTATTTATTTCGTTTTTTACTCATCTTACTGAAAATTAAATTAAGAAGGAATGCATTTCTTTTTATAAACTCTTATTACGAAAGTAAATAACCAAATGCTCAAGAACATTTCGAAAGAAAGGAAGCCAATAACTTTCACGATTTATATTTCTAAACTCCTATGTAGTACACAGAAGTTTAGAAATGTAATGCATTTCAATCATTATCATCTATGTGGTATTTCAATCATTGTCAAGCTAAACTCTGATAACTCCTTAATCAAATCGAGATTTGTAAGTTTTCCATCAATGTATACATCCAGAAAGCAATAATATTGGAGAACATTTAATGTATATTTATTCAATATTAACAAATTGGGGAATAGTTTACAACTTCACCTTGTTTTGCTTTTATGATGATGCTTTTATCCTGATACTCCTTCAATTTCAAGTTACCTTTTGGAAGCCTATGATGCAACCTGTGAACCATTAATGAGATTTGTAACATGGAAATGAAATGTTCAACAAGCATGTATCATTAATGCAAAGATTTCATAAAAAAAGAGAAAGAAAGTTTTAATGTAAGCTATATTTTTGGCGGTAAAAAGTTTCTCAAAACTTTATTTTATTACAGTTGTACAAATTTCAGCGCTGTGCGCGCTATTGTGATGATAGAAAAGTATTATATATTTCTTATTACAAAATCAAACTTCATCTGAAAGGAGAAATGAACGACATTTGAAAAATTATAACTTTTAAATGCATGTCCAATATGATTCCTATTTAGTTATTTTAGTTCTTGTTCTTTATTCTCTAACAATGAAATTACTCTTGCTTACTGTTGATGTAGTTCAAAAGAAGTTATGCGTATAAAGATACACCATGTAGACGTGCTATCAGTTGATATTTAGGTATGTGAGTTTTACTTAATGTTAACTGCTTTTAGGTGCTAAATTAAGTAATGAATAAGTTCACCTATTTATGTTTCTCGCAAAACATTACCTAAAATGTATGTTTAGTTTTTTATCCGTTTTATTCGATATAGATCTAATAGAGTGTTAATTATAGGAATGCATTATTTTTTAACTCCGTAACACAATCGACCTCAGAAAATGAATGACTTTTTGGAAAAAAATGGATGGAATATACTTTACAGTGAGGGAACCCGGAAAACCCTTATGGGGAAGAATAAAGTATATCGAAAGACTACAAGAAAGGAATGCAAAGCAAACTACTAGAGCTTCAGAAATTTTGCTACTAAGCCATTTCTCGGCGAATTCATATTAACTATGATTCCGCATTCTTTGAAGAAAATACATAAATGTAATGAAACTAGATGCGTGTTTATATTATAATTCTTGATTCAAAACAAAGGCAAAAAAATTAAAATAATGCCAAAACAAGAAATTGATATTAACTTAGTATTTGTTATAATTCTTAAAGGCTTTGCTACCAATAGAACAGGAAGTACAAAAAACCTGCAAAACATTCTCATGCAGATAGCTTAAATGCTATCGAAACCAAATTTTTTAATGCAAAATTACATTAGGATGCTAGGTTTACCCATATTTTAATGCTGAGACAACGACGAAGCGTATCATTAGGACGAGGAACACTGCACAGAAAAAAGAAGAAGAAAGAACCTTTCAGAAAAGTCTGAAAGGTTTTAGATTTTAAATCATGTCCAAAGGCGCGTTTTTTTTAACATTTTGTGAGTTACCTTTATTTATTAAATATCATGTTCTTCGCACTTAAACCATAAAATTCAATTCAAGAGAAATATCGCAAAATAATTCTTAATTCACTATATCTTTAGAATTTCCGATACACAATCTCACGCGCTGGAGATAAAAATGCTTTTTCTGTACAACGTTGACATTGCTCGCTTTGAAATCCTTGCGTCTGTTACTCAAAAATCCGTTAAAGTTTAATAAAACAAATACCCATATTCGCAGTGGGATTAAGTCATTCAAAACTGGACGGCTCTAGGAACCGTCGTTTTATCACGATGCGAGAAACATACATACATTTATGCAGATTCTTCATTATTTAATTTCTTTAAATATAACATAGGGCGATAATATTTGGTGGCCGCAATTTGAAAAGTGAATCGGGCGTTCAGAGTGATTCGACGCAAAATCGTAAAAGGAAAATAATAGTCCTTCAGGGACAAAGCCGCTTTGGACTAATAAAGATTTTTTTTCGAATTTTATAAAATAATGAAAATCGAAATAACTTGATGTTGTCATCGTCTTTTAAACATTGAATCCTTACTCATACTGAAGATTATTCAAACCACTCTCATTAAAATATACATTTTAATTCTAAAACTATTGAATATATTAACTCTGTAATGAATAACATGCGATGAAATAATTGTGAAAACGTAATTATTTTGCATTTCCATTCTAAAACTAAATTTATTGAGGCATGAAAAAAGGTTTAAAAGTAGTACTATACAAGCCAAATTGATGAAGTATTTATAGCAGAACTCTTAATTGTAGAAAGCTTTATATTTTATCTGAGGTAGTCTTTGCCGACATTAATTAGATAATGCAAGAATGGAAATTCTTATAAGACAATATTGTGTATTTATATTTTAGTATAATATATATCTTTACTATCCCGTGTATCATACATTTCAAATAATTCAAGAGCTGCTGATAAATACATATGCAGGTCATAATTACTATTGAGTTTAAAAAAATATGCTTTTTATTTGCCATCTCCAGCATCATACTAAGCACTCAAAATCTCATCATTTCGATTGTTAAGGAAACGTAATAACCTCATAAATTGTTTCCGAAGCAAGAAAAGTAAAGTTGCAATAAATTATCAGCTCCCGGCGGTTTCCTCGATACGTTTATAGTCACATCCTCTACATCATTAAACAGGAATAACGGACTCTGTAACAAGCTTGTATCGGTGTGAAAACAACATCAGCGGTTGAACGGAAATGCAGTTGCGAAAGCTGCATTAGTCTTAGAGAAATGCTGACTGATTGTTGGTCTGCTGCTCCTGTGGAGAGATCGATAAGATTCCATTGTTGGTGAAGCAAATGAACGATTTCTCGTGTAAATTACAAGTTTGAACCGAAAGGTGCATTGTTTGTGGCGGGAATGTTTGAAGACAGCTCACTGCTTGATTTATTGATTTAAACGATGTTGCGTATCATCAACCGCTTCAAATGATTGATATCCATGCAATAGTTGCGTGTTGTTTTATGAGGTAGTTGCTCGTGCCGGTGTAGGTCTGAGGAAAAGACACCAGGGAAACATCTTTGTTTTTGAGAAGAGGTGGAAGATGATGGAGAGGATTATCGTGTGTAAAACAACAGATGTTTAAGGTATCGTAGTAATTAGATCTCAGGTTCCATATAAACAACCGCATATTTCTTGAATGCTTGCTCACACACAAACTGTAAGCTTAGGAAATCAAAACCTCAATTATTAGGTGCATAGGGGGCAAAAGAAATTACTTTTGAATGAAATTCCTCATTTCAAGAGGAACTACTTTTCACCATTTCTTTAAGCTTTGTTTTCCGACTTTCGAAATCACAGATGCTGGTACAGGTTCCTTTAAGGAAATTTGCTATTAGAATTTTTATGTACTCTTAATTGCGCATTTAAAAGATAAAACTAATGCATTTAATACAATTAGATATTAGTATTAGTAATACAACAGAAAAGCGAAAATTATTTATCCATATTGAAAAATTGAAAGTAGTAATATTTATAATAATTAATTGCGTGGAAGAGTAAGTTTGGCCAGTTAACAAATAATTATCGCATGTCGTATTTATTGTACATATATTAGGAAGAGAGACTCCTTGTATGTTATTTTTATGTTATTTTATGCACTTGAATTACTTATAGTGAATTGCTGTCTGAATTAAAAAAAATAAGTTGGAATTATCGGAATGCTATAAACAATTTTAATGGCGAGTTTGACTTCATTTTAAAAGGAGATTGGTTTCAATTTAATGACATTTCCAGCTGAAACTAGCAAACGTAAAGAGGAACTTTCTTCTCACATACAGACGAAGATGAAAAGGGCGTGTATTGGAAATACAGAGCTAAAAACTAATGATGAAACGCGTAGAAATTCCATTGGCAGATTTTTTAAGACTGTTATAAAAATATGAAGTAACGTAGCGTAAATAATTTAGTGCAAAAGAAAATTAACTATATTGCTGCAAATGCAATATTAATTTGCATTTTACGGGTAAGTGAAGTTACTTTGTTAACCTTGTGATAAAAAAGCAGTGTCGTGTTATATACAATGAAATCATAACAAATGTAATAAAATTCGCAATTTTATTTTCTTTGGCACAATATTTCAAAAATATTTAAGAGAAACTGCATTGTTATTGATATACCGTGAGGAGTAATTTTGTGCTAGTACATCCGCTTCCTTGGTAGCTCGACGGAAATCACATATCACTTGTATTTTTTGTCACTTCATTTTATATTTTAAAAATCTATTACTGCTTGTGAAGTATTTTAGAAATTTGCACTGCAATTTTCTGCTGTGAATTTGCCGTATTGCGATTATCTGTGTTTTGGTTAGTTATAATTTTAATACCGTTAGTATGGTCACTTCAATTAATATTTAATTATTCGATTCTTAATAAATTTTACATAATGGAGGTATTTCTAATCATATTAATATTAACTTCGAATTTGGAGATTTATTTAATTTCAAGTGTGATACGTAATTTAATAATCTCCCGATTTAAGATTTATGTACAGTTTAGTATAACAGAAGTGCAAAGCACTTGTTACATAGTATTTGCACAAATTATTGCGTTTCATATTGAATGCTTAACGGAAAAAATTTAAATTGAATTCTAGTCTTAAGTTTCTTTGAAACAATCGAAACTCTAAGTTTATATCCTCCTGGTCTACTGAGGAATACTTTGAATTAAATTAGAACTTCGTAAGCTTTTATTGTTGTTTCACAATATAATTTCAACTTTTGCTTTAACCTGGACTATCATTATGATCCTAGCCCTTTTAGTTAATGTAATGTCCTTCATAAATCGGTTCACAGACTGGATGAAATTTGACATTACCTGCGATTCCGATTTAATATTCTTCCGACGAATAGAAGCTAGATATTGATTCTCTCTACTTGAGAGGCAACGATAAAAAAAGAATCTGGTTAGCTCCGATATTGTAATTTATATGCAAATATATACCAAAGTTATTCCAAACATGGTACTGGCAGTCGAAGCAGTAGTTTAAATTTTTTTTATAAAACTGGGCTGACATGGAAATGTGAATCTAGGCCTGATTTGGTGAATATTCCAATTTCCCGCAGGTGAAAAAATTATCAGAATTCTAGGATGCCATTACCATTGTTTGGGCCTTCGACTATTCCCAAGCTAGCTCCAAACTTTATTAAAGTCATAACATACAGAACTCTACGAAACTCTTGTCCAGTACAGTACTTTGAGAGTTATAGTTCCATGTAACGCAAAAGCAAGAAGATACTGTAACCTTGGTAAACAATTTAGTATGCGCAAATGCTAAAAGATTGATT
>KK116969.1:479296-538487 GCA_000611955.2 Stegodyphus mimosarum
AGTGAAAAAATGAGTGACTTTATATTTTTATTTACTTAGGTATTGCCATTGCATAAAATGAAATATATAGTTAGGATTTCTGCAATAATAGTATTTTAATTAATGCACACTGAAGGTGAGACTTAAAAATATTTTATTAATATGAATTATGGGTAAAAATGGTACAGGCGTTTATAAGGTTTTTTACATTCTGTAAAAATATTTTTTAAAAGTTGCGTATAATATTTCAAATTATTTTACTGCGTATTATACTCTTAATTCTGAAATTCTGCTGTGATAGAATAAATGCATCGAATTAAAGATTAGATTAAGTTATTTGATTATGACAAAGTATGCGAAGGCTATCTGTCTAAGGGAGGGATATTGTTATGTATTACTTATTTCAGTTGTGATTTAAATTGTTTTAAAGGTAATGATTTAATTTATTTTGCTTCAGACTTAAAGTTTAATTTGTTTTAATTTTTGTAGTTGAACTTAAGTTTCTTTGGTTGTTTAAAAGTAATTGTAGTCATTTAATGTGTTCTCTTGACAGTTTTGGTTAACGCTGATTTTAAGTTGCTTGTGTAATTAATTTTTCTTCTTTACTTTTGGTTGGTTAACTATTTAAATTCTGTTTAGTTAATTATTATTTTTCTTAACCTTGGTTGTTAATGTTAATCTCTTGATAGGTTGATCCTTAAGGTCAATCTTTTTAAAGTTGTTACACAAGTTGGTGTTTAAAGTTTAATTAAATTTTTTTAAGGTGCCCCCTTTTCTGCTAAATTTGGGATCCATATTTTCTGACTTGGTGGTCGTTTTGGTGTTGTGGAGAATATATAAAAATTTTCATACTTGATTATTGTATTTTAACTGAAGTAATTTTTATTTCCTTACTATGGTGGTCGTGTTTGGTGTTGGAATAAACCCAAGAAAATTATCTATGAAATTATTATATTTTTATTTAAGTACTTATCAGTATTGAAGTTAATTTGTTGTAAAATCAATAATTAACACCTATCCTTTCAAAAGTATTCCGTTGCCCTTCCAAATAGATTTATTGACTTGTTTTCGATTTCTTCGCCCGCTAGGCGATAGTCTGTGAAACATCTGTCAACAAGAGTAAAGTTGCACCCTGCGAGAGAGGCTAGATCCAACACTACTAACCCTGCCGCAAACTTGGGGGGCGGGGTGTTTTGCTTACTCGCAGGCTTTTCCTATGTTGGAGTGGGACCCTTCGTCGAGGCTAAAGGTGACTGACCTCGTGGTATCAGCGAGGTTCGCCAACTTCTGGAGCTCATTCCACCTTGGGCTGCACCGTCCTGCGTGTTCTTCCCCTGGGGTTGCCGGGCTGTTGGCGGTTTTCCTACCATCTACAATCGCCAATCGAGCGGTCTTGGCGTTTTGAGTAAAAAGGCTTGGGAGCTGGCGACGAGGGGAACTGACGGAAGACTGACACGCAGCAGCCATTTTTGACGGAAGGAGACGGAGCTGAAAGCGTCAGCGTTATGAGAGAACCAACGATGTCGGAAGAAATAGACGAGAGAAGGATACTATGGAGGGCGACGAAAATGTCCAAACTTATCCTTAACTAATTACTTCCTTTTTTTCTCTCCTTATAGAAAGCAAGAAACCATATCTACAATGTATTCTCTATGTTAACTTCACTGTTTGGAACGTCAAATTGAAGTAGCTCTGTGACGTTGGCCGAAGTTGTTGTCGGATGTCTGTATCTACAATGTTAAATTCCCTGTTTGGATCGGTATGAGCTTCCTTTTTATATTTTCCACTCCACCGCCACCAATGTAAAATTCTGTATTAATTCAGTATTATCTTAATAAATTTCCATATTTAGTTTTAACTTTCTTGTAATGTTTCACTTTAAATTTAGAACACTGGACCTGACTTTATGTTAACACAACGCATACTTAATTATTCTGTTGGAGCTCATGGTCACTATTTACGATTGATTTGAACACTAGTTTTAACAGTATATATTGTGTATATCATGTTGTCACAAACTTTACATATTCATGTTATTGAGAATTGTTTATCCAAATATTGACTTATCATATGGTATTGAACTTAAAACCTATACACAAACTCTTAAGAATAAAAGTTCCAACAAGAAAATGGTGCCGTGACCTCGCGAACTTTGTTATATGCAATTTGTATTTTATGTTGTATTTGGTATGCACAAAAAAGGTGCCATGTATTCTAATTTATCATTTTTGGTCCAGTGTAATTTTTAAAATTGCTTTTGCTAAGAGTGGTGGCAGTGTTATTATTAATTACTGGTAATATTTTCTTTATGTTGATAATTGATATGAATAATATTTCATAGTATAATATTTTTATGAGTACTGTTAAAAGTGCTGTTAATTGTGTAATTAAGCTACACTATTTTGCTTATATATATTTTGCTGTACTGTTTACCAGTGTTACATTATTTACACAAATTTAGTAGTATTATATTGTGTTACACATTTATGAGTTAAATTGGTTAATATGCCTACAAAAAGGAAGAGTTTAACTCCAGCGGCAACTAGAATGCCTGTAATTAACCGTTTAACTGGGGGTCGGAATCCTCAGCCTGCTGCAAATAGAATCTCAGTTTTTGGGGCTGATCCCTTGGTGTCAATTCCCATTTTTACTGGGGCAGAAGGTACTACTCAATGATTTTCTGGACAGAGTAAATTTAGTTGCAGCACATGTAGGCTGGGCTGACTCTGATAAGTTGACTGCTATTCGTGTAAAATTAGATGGAGAAGCTGCTGCGTTTATTCGCAATAACCCTCGTCTCAAGAATGAGACTCAGTTGGAAATTGTGGTTGAGGCTTTAAAGGACAGATTTGCTACTGTTCAAAATTTACATGCTAATATTAGAGCATTAATTCAAGCCTTTCAGAAGCCTAGAGAAAGTGTTAGGCAGTTTGCTGCTAGAATAGAGGCACTCTCTTGTAAAACTGTACCTGTCGATAAAGTGCAAGATCCCACTGTGGAAAGTCAGAGACTTGATTTACTCTTGTCTGTTTTTCTTGAGGGCCTTCATTTACATTTGAGGCGACTGTTATTACCACAGAACCA
Organism: Stegodyphus mimosarum; assembly: GCA_000611955.2. NCBI lineage: Eukaryota > Metazoa > Arthropoda > Arachnida > Araneae > Eresidae > Stegodyphus > Stegodyphus mimosarum. The sequence goes on from KK116969.1 coordinate 482,360, forward strand.
CAAAACATATGTAGCAGCTAAGAAACATGCTATAGCAGAAGAAGAAGTTTGGTTTAAAACCCATGCAGATGAGCTTAATAATGTTCACTCTGTAGAAGTGAATGCAGTTTCCACTCCAGGTGTTACAGTTAAGGCTGCACAGGCTAATAGTTCCAAAGATGAACTCACAGCAGCAATTAAAGCACAACAGGAAAACATAGTTACTTTAACTAACATGTTAGGAAACTTGCAAACTCAAGTACAATCATTGATGTCTAAGTCTACAGCTAAGAGTAGACAGGTTGGTCCTCGTTGTTATAGATGTAATAGGTTAGGCCACTTAGCGAGGAATTGTATGGTAAATCTATCTCAGGGTACTAACAACAATGTTAGAACTAGACAGTATGGTAATGCTCGACAGCTAGGAAATGCTAGTGTAACTCCCAACGCACACCAGGTTGCAGGGCAGGTTAATTCGAGGAACACTACTCAGTTAAATCCTCAGGCTCCAGTTTTTAACCAGAATTTAAACTAGTAAGGGGTAGGGAGAGCAATTCCTTCAGTTCATCCCATGAAGCCCTTTTGAAGGTACCATCAGTGTATTCAGTTTCTTTAGGTGAAGCACCTCTTCCTATAGTAAATGGCTCAATTTTGGGTAATAAACTCAAATTTTTATTAGATTCAGGAGCTACTGTAAATTTACTAAATGCTAGGTATATGAAATGTTTTGGCAAGAAAGTAAAAATTGAAACATGTGAAACTTATTTAAAAGGCATTTCAAGCAACAAAGTGTTAGTTAGGGAAAAAGTTTTGTTACCTGTCAAATTTCAGGATCAGATTTTTCAAACTGAATTTCTTATTATTGATAGTTTATCTGATCAATATGGTGCACTTTTAGGAACACACTTTTTAAGTCTAAACAAACTTTGTATTGATTTCAGTTCATCAAATTTGATAGGTCCACACATATTGGTGCCTTTGCACCTTCACATGTCTGCGCCAAGTGCTGATGCTTCAATTAATTGCATGTCACCAAATAACTCGACTAATGATATCTTTTGCTATTCTGTGAAAAAGCATAAACTTCCTCCTTTCTCTGAAAATATTCTAAAAGTTTCAACTTCCCTTTTACCTTTTTCTCAACCTTCTGTACTTATTGAACCTCTTCCTCACCATCAGCACGCCAAATTCAGTGTAGCACGTTCAGTGAATAGTAAACAACGTTCAAATGAATTTTTTATTAAAGTGGCAAATTTCTCTCCTGATATTGTACACATTAACAAAGGTATGAAACTAGCCACCTTGGCTCCTGTTAATGTTAAAACACCTGATATTCAGCCAGTATTTTCTACGAGTCTTGAGACTGGTGAGCAGTTTGAACCCTGGGGAGGTCAGTTTGACTTAAGTCATTTACCTGAACAACAGAGACATGAACTTATGATTCTTTTAGATCAGTACAAAAACATTTTTGCTTCTTCTGTCACTGAACTTACTGGTTGTGATACAATTTTACACAACATTAATTTAAAAGACAACATTCCTGTCAGACAGAAACCTTACAGAGTTCCTTATCATTTAAGGCAAGAATTAGATAAGCAGATTGCTGAGCTGTTAGAGGCAAAAATTATTGAAGAAAGTGATAGTGCATATTCTGCTCCTGTGATTTTAGTTAGAAAGCAAGATGGGAGTTATCGTTTAGTAACAGATTTTAGGAAATTGAATGAGAAAACAGTTGAGGATAGTTTTCCATTACCTAACATGATAGAATTGATTGAAGGTTTAGGGAATGCTACTTATTTTTCCACATTAGATTTAACTTCAGGTTTCTTTCAAATGAAAATACACCCTGATGATATTTATAAAAGTGGTTTCACTACTCCTTCTGGACATTATCATTGGACACGAGTCCCATTCGGGATGCGTAATGCGCCCAGTTCCTTTCAGAGACTGATGTCAATAGTTTTGGCAAATCTATCGCCTTTACAGATAGGCATTTATATAGATGATATAGTGATAGCTTCAAATACTTTCGAGGAACATTTAAGCAAATTAAAAATTGTATTTGATAGACTTACTGCACACAACTTAAAACTGAAACCTTCTAAATGCAATTTTCTCAGAGACCAAATTACATATCTAGGTTATAAAGTATCTCAAGGTAAAGTGCAGCCTGATGATAAAAACCTTAAGGTTATCAGTAGTTTTCAGGTGCCTAAAAATAGAAAGGAAGTTAGAAGATTTTTAGGTCTGGTAGGATTTTATCGTAGATTTATTCAAAATTTTGCTCACAAAGCCTTACCTTTAACTGAACTGACTAAAGATAAAGTAACCTTTAAATGGACTGATGAGGCTCAACAGGCTTTCGACAACTTAAAAGCTGAACTTTTAACTCAGCCTATTTTGGCTTTACCAGATTTTACAAAACCCTTCGCTTTGTGTACTGACGCTTCAAATTATGCTCTAGGAGCCATTTTAGGTCAGGAGGATGAGAATAAATTTTTACACCCTATCTGTTTTGCCAGTAGAAAACTAAAGGGTCCTGAAATTAATTATAGCACTGTGGAGAAGGAAGCTTTGGCTGTTGTATGGGCTACTGCTCATTTTAGGCAATATCTTTTAGGCAAAAGTTTTACAGTTTATTGTGATCAGGCTTCACTTTCCCATGTATTAAAGTTAAAAGATCCAACATCTAGGATTGCTCGCTGGATAATGGGGTTGTCTCAGTATGACTACAAAATTGTTCATAAACCAGGAAAATTAAATTCCACTGCTGATTATTTATCCAGATCTGTAAATGTGGCTGAACAAGTACAAACTTCTACCACCCCTGATCTTTTACACACCATTAAAGAACAACAAGCTGTTGATCCTTATTGTATGCAAATAAAAGAAGATTTAGAGAATAATAGAATTCCAAAACCTCCTTCACAGATCTTCTTCATTGAAAATGATACCTTGTATTGTAAATTTAAAAATCCTAAGGCTCGTTGGCAAAAACAAAACAGAATAGTGTTACCTAAAACATTAGTTCCAAAAATTCTGCAACAAAATCATGATTCACTTGTAGCTGCTCATTCTGGTTTTCATAGAACCCTTCATAGAATTCAGAAAGCATTCTTTTGGAAAAACATGCATAAGCAAATTCTTAATTATGTGAAATCTTGTCATTCTTGTATACAGAAACGTGGTTTTAAGGCATCACACAAAGCTTCATTAATGAGAGTTCCAATAGCAAATAGACCTATTGAACGTATAGCCATGGACATTGTAGGCCCTCTGCCCATGACACTTTCTGGACATAAATATATATTGGTTATTACAGACTATTTCACGAGATGGCCAGAGGCTTATGCTTTACAAAATTGTTCATCTGAAACCATAATTGAGAAACTTGAGCTGTTTATTGCTTCTCATGGGGTACCACAACATATAATCACAGACAGAGGTACCAATTTTATATCACAGGCTATTAATGAAGTTTATCAGAAATTAGGAATTTGTAAACACACCACTACAAGTTATCATCCACAATCAGATGGTGTCGTAGAAAGATTAAATGCAACTCTTATTAATTCATTAAGTCACTTGGTTTCTGAAACTCAAGAAGATTGGGACAGGCATTTACCGTTTGCTTTATTAGCACATAGAACTGGAAAGCATCAGGCATTAGATGAGTGCCCAGCGTTTCTCTTGTATGGCCGAGATTTAACGTTACCAGTGGATATGTTGACTCAGTCTAAATTTAAGACTTATGATGATACTAAAACTTATGCGAAAGATTTACTTGTCAGACTGCAAAAATCATTTCAGGTAGTTAAGACAAATTTAACTACTGCAGCTGAGAAACAAGAAACTACTAGAGAGTCAAAAGCTTATCATAAGGACATACAGCTAGGTGATACAGTTTACTTATACACTCCTGTAGTACAGCCAGGAACGGCTAGGAAGCTGTGTAAATTTAACAAGGGTCCTTACCGAGTTGTTGAGAAGTTATCAAAGGTTAACTTCAGGATAGAGTTAGTGACTAAACCACACACACGACAGGTGGTACATGTTGATCGTTTAACCAAGGTGCCAGCAAGAATTATATTTCCTACTTTAGAGATCTCTGATCAAGATCGTTCTTCTGCTGGTCAACCTAGTGACACTACTACGCAATTGCCTTACAATTTAAGGCCCAGAGATGCTCATGGATTTGTAACGAGTAATTGAACTTTATACTGTTGTACATATTGGTAGGGTAGGAAAGTTTTCTGCCTTAATTGAAGTTCTAGATTTTGTAACAGTTCTTTTTTAGTTTTGTTTGTTTATTTCTTTTGTTGCGCTGCGTGACTTGTTTGGTTGACTTGGGTTATTTGACCTTATCTAGTTCATGTTTAATGACATAATTGTCAGGAATTGCAACATACTGCTCTTTATATCCTGCTTTGTTTTTCTTTGAGAGCTTAGTGGCTGGTCCACTTTGTTTTTCCTTCCCGTTAATGTTTCGAAATTGTTTGCTTACCTTACTAAGGGACGCCTTAGTGTCTTTCGGCTTATTATTTTTGAGTAGTTGGTTGTTATTTCTTGCTCACACGTGTAAATTGTGTTTTGGTCGATTACACTTGCCTACTTATTTAGTTTTATCATTTGTGGGCCTGTTGAATAACCTAAGTTCAACTGTTAGTTAAGTTACGTTACTTACAGTGGTAGTTTTCACTTATGTATTGGGGTGTTGCTTTGATTTAAGAAGACGTTTGTATCTCGTTTCGGGTAGAATTTTTGTCTTGTGTTTTTATTTAGTTTTGCTTCACCTTTTGAGGTAAGGTGAAGGTAGTTTGCACTCAGGTGATTGTTCAATTTCTTGTTATTGAAGGCCTGTTTTGAGTAACACGCCTCTGCTCGTGTTAGAGCTCTGTTCTTTTAGAGTGTTTATTTGTAAGTTTTATTGTATTGCTCGTGTTTTTGTGTTATATTTTTTTTTGGATTAGAGTTGATTGTTGGTTTACATTTCTCAGGCTTAAGCTTAGTTTGGAAGTGTTTTATTTTGTTGTAAGTAGTATTGTGGATTCTGATTCTGAGTTTCCGGTGGTAGGGTTATTATTTTGTTTTACTTAAAAGTTAATTGGTAAAAATCCTTTTTGTATTTAGTATTCTTTCGTCAGTTTAACAGCTGGCTCTGGTTCAAGTAATGAGTAATTTCTGCCATTGTCACCACTGCTTAGGTTTAACTTTTTATGTGTTTTGTAAAGTCAGAGGTTATTGATTCTTTTCGAAAAATTTTGGTAAACCAAAATTTTTCTTTTCGGAACGGGGGAGGATTGTTATGTATTACTTATTTCAGTTGTGATTTAAATTGTTTTAAAGGTAATGATTTAACTTATTTTGCTTCAGACTTAAAGTTTAATTTGTTTTAATTTTTGTAGTTGAACTTAAGTTTCTTTGGTTTGTTTAAAAGTAATTGTAGTCATTTAATTTGTTCTCTTGACAGTTTTGGTTAACGCTGATTTTAAGTTGCTTGTGTAATTAATTTTTCTTCTTTACTTTTGGTTGGTTAACTATTTAAATTCTGTTTAGTTAATTATTTTTTTTAACCTTGGTTGTTAATGTTAATCTCTTGATAAGTTGATCCTTAAGGTCAATCTTTTTAAAGTTTTGTTTACACAAGTTGGTGTTTAAAGTTTAATTTAAGTTTTTCTGTTATGCCCCCTTTTCTGCTAAATTTGGGATCCATATTTTCTGACTTTGGTGGTCGTTTTGGTGTTGTGGAGAATATATAAAAATTTTCATACTTGATTATTGTATTTTAACTGAAGTAATTTTTATTTCTTACTATGGTGGTCGTGTTTGGTGTCGGAATAAACCCAAGAAAATTATCTGTGAAATTATTATATTTTTATTTAAGTACTTATCAGTATTGAAGTTAATTTGTTGTAAAATCTATAATTTACTCTTATCCCTTCAAAACTTTCAAATTCAGTCCGTTGCCCTTCCAAATAGATTTATTGACTTGTTTTCGATTTCTTCGCCCGCTAGACAGTAGTCTGTGAAACCTCTGTCAACATTAGTAAAAATTGCACCCTGCGGAGAGGCTAGTTTCTACATTACTAACTCTGCCGCAGGGTCAGGTTGGCGGGATGTTTTTGCTTACTCGCAGGCTTTTCCTATGCTGGAATGGGACCCCTCGTCGAGGCTAGCAGCGATTCTTCGCCAAGTCTTGGAGCTCTTTCCACCTTGGACTGCACCTTCCTGCGTGGTTTTTCCCTGGGGTTGCCGGGCTGTTGGCGGTTTTCCTACCATCAAAAATCGCCAATCGAGCGGTCTTGGCGTTTTGAGTAAAAAGGCTTGGGAGCTGGCGACGAGGAGGACTGACGGAAGACTGACATGCAGCCATTTTGACGGAAGGAGACGGAGCTGAAAGCGTCAGCGTTATCAGAGAAACATCGATGTCGGAAGAAATAGACGAGAGAAGGATACTATGGAGGGCGACGAAAATGTCCAAACTTAACTAATATATATTTTTTTTTCTCTCCTTCTAGAAAAGAAAGAAACCATATCTACAATGTTAAATTCACTGTTTGGAACGTCAAATTGTGTAGCGCAGTGACGTTGGCCGAAGTTCGTTTGTCTACAATGTTAAATTCCCTGTTGGGATTGGTATGAATGTTTTTTTTTACTTTTTCCTCACCACCGCCACCCATGTACAATTCTGTATTAATTCAAAGTATCTTAATAAATTCTATATTTAATTTTAATTTCTTGTAATGTTTTCACTTTAATTTAGAACACTGGACCAGTCTTTATGTTAACACAACGCATTATATTTAATTATTCTGTTGGAGCTCTTGGTCACTATTTACGATTGATTTGAACACCTATTTTACAGTATATATTGTGTTTATCATGTTGTCACAAACTTTACACATTCATGTTATTGAGAATTGTTTATCCAAATATTGACTTATCATTTGGTATTGAACTTAAAACCTATACACAATCTCTTAAGAATTAAAAGCTCCAACAATATCTTCAAATAAGATTTTTTAAGAGAAACTGGATTATAACCTTTTTATACTCGGGGAAAACCATGAAATCAATCGAGCAGTCAGCCCGTTCACTTAGGATCAAACCTAGCAAGAAGTACCACAGTTCAACAGTCTTCAACTGCTGGGACATTGGTGGATCCGTGAGGCGAATACAAATAACAGCAGTTATAATACAGTAAAGTATATATTAAATAAAAATACTGTGTTATCTCATACTTTATATATTAATCTTTTTAAATATTTCATTTCAGATTATATGAAATATGTGTTTTTCTAATAATCTTCGGTAACTATATATGAATTGATTTTCTCTTGCTATTCGGAAAATAAACATCAGTGAGAAGTTTTGTTTCGATTTAATGATTCATGTAAAGAACAGGAATGTGCCTTTTGTTTAAAGGAAAGGAAAGAATATATGGTAGCTTTAAGTTTAAAATTCTACATGTCATTAATAATTCTATATACAATTATACCAGGCATTTAGGCTAATAATCCGAAGTAAAATATACTTAATAGAGAAACAACTGTGAAATGTATTAATATAAAGTAGCTTTAGATCATTCAAATAAAATAAGACTGATTAAAGATTCAAACTACATATGTCTTTTGAAACTTCGGAAGCTTAGTCTCATTCAAGTAAATTTAAGACTTTTGTTTCAAAAACAGAAGTAACACTCAGTTGAAAATACATATATGCGCCAAACTTCGCTTTTTGATTTGAAATATGTTTCCTAAAATATTTTTCGCTTTTAATCCAAACTGAGTACAATTAACTCAATATTCCTTTCATGTGCATCATGTCGGGAGAGAGAAAATATATCCTTGTTATGCAGCATTTTTACTGAAGTGGTCATCTTTTTAGCTAAAAGTACTAAATTAAAGATATCTTCTAATAATGAATTTATCTAAATATTTAACATTCTTTGCTTCTACCAAAGGATGAAACTTTTACAATATTTTGAGAAAAAACGACAAAACAAGGTATCATAAGTGCGGTCCAAAAAGACCAATATTGTTTATTAACTAGAAGAAACTTCAGGTACAAATTTACATTTCGTAATGGTATTTTGTCATGATTCGTGTATAATACATTAGATGTGAGGTGAAATGTTACACAGATTCCATTTATTACTAATACATTAATATACCTGTGAAATTTAAGTTTTCACTTTATTATGAGAATTTTTAAAAACTTATTATTAGCATTCCCGATATTCTTAGCAATATCAGGAATGATTTATGACTCAATTTCACATACAGCCACAGCCCCACCAGAGAAGTATTGACAACACACACATATATATAATATACATATTATTATTATTAATATTAATTGTTCACTTAATAAAATGAGCGTTAACTTTCGAGTTTAATCTTTAAATTAATAGGTTATGATGGGCTTAACTTAAACCGCCCACGAAATTCTTCGGCGGTTGATCCAAGTATGTGCTGCAGAAATTCGAGCATGTGGCATGCAATGTTGGCTTAGATAAGTTATGTTTCAAACTCTCCTAAAGCCAAAAATTGCATGAATTGAGGTCTCGGGATCGGGGAGCCTACACAATATGAAAGTGTCGGCTGACGACCTACGTTCTTTTGTAAAATGACATTTCAGAATATTCCTAAAACGACTGTGCAATATGTGGAGAAGATCCATCTTGGGCAAAGATTTTACTTTGGGCAATCTTACATCTTGGGCAAGATTGTGCGTGCTGACTTGCTTGCAGAGACGGAACACTTTCGTTCTTTAACAGCGATGCATATCGCGCCCCACTGATCGGGCATGTCACTGCATAAGGATTTTCTGCTTACCAAATTCGGTAGGTGCGAGTATTAATTGCACTAACCAAATGAAAAACGCTTCGTCTTTTGAGAGGATATTCCAAGGCCATTTTGAACCGACCTCAAAGCGAGCATAAAAGTAGAGTGAGAACATGAGTCGAACGTCAAAATCATGTGGAAGCTACCCCTGCACCAGTGAGAGTTGTAAGGCTAAAGATTGAGTGTAGAGTGAAAATCCCAAGTGTGAGGGTGTTAGGCCAATGCTTTAATCTCCCTTCTCACTATAATGCAAATGAATTGCTTAGATTTAAGCAAATGAATCAAAATTAAAAAATTGTAATATTCTCTGGCTGAAAATCAAAGAAACAGAAATTCGTGCGAATAACAGTCAAAGGTCTTCACCCAGAATTAGTGATATTTGAGACTTTAGAAACTAAATGGATTTTTGTTAATAAAAGTAAAGTAGCCAGAGCTATTTACATTCAAGTAATTTACAATTACATACAAATTAAACAAATTCAAAGCTAATACAACTTCCAGGCTTATACTCCGTGGGCGGTAATAATAATATATACACATAATATATGTAATTAATAATAATATATACACTGGTTATCATAAATTAAGGAAAAATCTCAAAAATCACGTTTACTGAAAACGTTACCTGTAGAATATTATGAAACTTTTATAAACCACAATATACAACACATACTAAGGTATCAAATAACATAAAAAGAAATTAGCAGACAATTATGGTAGTATGGAAATTAGCATATGTATAAAATGAGCAAATCAAAGGTGTCAGTTTGCTATAGGAAAAGTACCTTCAATATGGAATATGATCACCTCTAGAAGCAATACAGCGATGTGTGATGCTTTCAATTATGCGGTCTATCAGTTCCATAGGAAGCGAGAGCCATTGCTCTTGCAAAGCAGTTTCAAGCGCGGCAAGGGTCTGAGGGGCGGATTGGGAGCAGCTAGACGTCTCCCTAAAGCATTCCAAACGTGTTCGATAGGATTCAAGTCCGAGGATCGAGCTGGCTATTTCATGCGCATAATTGTTTTCTGTTGAGGATGATCATCTGCGATGCGAGCCTGTGTTGTCTTGCGTTGTCGTCCTGTAACAGGAAAGCGTCACCTATTGCCCCAGCATATGGGCGCACATAAGCATCAAGGATGTCATCTCTATAAACCGCAGGATTCACGGTTCCCCTTGGAAAGTCATGGAGGTCTGTGCGTCTACCCAAAGAGATGCCACCCCAAACACAGACACTGCCTCTTCCTAATGCATCTTTTTCATGGATGTTTGACGGATGATAACGGGTCTCAGGTTTTCTCCATATCAAATAACTCCTACTATCGCTTTCTAGACTAAATCTGGACTCATCCGTAAAGAGAACAGCCCTCCATTGATCAGGCGTCCAGTGGACATGTTTTTGTGTCCACTGCAAACGACCCCTCGTATGGCGTGACTTCAGCGGCATGCAAATGGCTGGTCACCTCGCACACAGACCACTTTCGTGAAGCCTTCTACCCACAGTTAAAGTAGACACCAACCTTCCGGTGGCTGCAGCAAGGGAATATCTAAGAAGAGTCGGAGTAGTGGTTCTATTCCTGCGTGCACATAATGTTAAATATCGGCCATCGGCTCTCGTCGTAGCAGTTGGCCGCCCTTGGCTGAACCTCCTAGATGCCAAATCTGTGGTTTGAAATTGCCTCCAAAGTCTGTGAACCACAGGACTCACATTTAACCATCTGGCCACTTCTGTTTGGCTTTGTCCTACCTCTAGTCTCCCAATGGCTCTCCATCGCAGTTCTGCAAGCAAATGTTGCCTGGAGGTCATTGCTACGAATTGGCTATCTCAGATTTCTGATGTCACTATCACAGTGAAATATGTGGGCTTGCTCTCAAACATGGACTTTTATGCTCCTCGCAGATGACGTATTCCGAGTGCAGCTTCACTAATTTGCATATAGCATACTCAGCTACTCTTACTTGGCAACATATTCAAATTCTACCCGGTTTGGCTTATTTTTGAGGAAGTTATCGCTATTTTTGTGATTTTTCCTTAATTTATGAAACCAGTATATAACCAGTATAACCAATGTATATTATATATATGTGTGTTTTCAATACTTGTGGTCCATTTGGTGTGGCTGTATGTTTCCTGATATTGCTAAAAATATCGGGAATGCTAATAATAAGTTTTTCAAAATTCTCACAATGAAGTGAAATCTTTAATTTTACAGTTATATTAATGTATTAGTAATAAATGGAATCTGTGTAACATTTCACCTTACATCTAATGTATTATACACGAATCATGACAAACTACCATTACGAAATGTAAATTTGTACCTGAAGTTTCTTCTAGTTAATAAACAATATTGGTTTTTTTGGAACGCACATATGACATCTTGTTTTAACTCAATTCATGTAATTCTTGGCTTTGGGGGTGTTTGAAATATTTAGTAAGTAAACATCCAAGAGCTTATCTAAGCCGAAATTTTATGCCACATGCTGAAATTTCCACAGCACACGCTTGGATCAATCGCAGAAGATGCCATCTTGCAATTTCAAACCGTAGCTGAAAAGGACATCATATAGAGCATATTTTGTTGCAATAAAATTTGAAGAATTGCAAAAGGATTGTAAAAGTGCTGTTAAATGTGCAATTACAGTGTCCTCTGGCGGCGATGTTTGTAACTATTTTTTCACTGAAAATTATTCCCATCCCTTCATTAAGTCCGCTACAAAGTTTCATAATTTTCTGATGAGTGGTTTCGTCTTGAAATAGAGTTCTTTTATTTTGAACACTTTGTGTGTGTGTACTTGTAGAGGCGTGCGGTTCGAAAACTGATATTAGATGCAGTTGCAGTTTGCAGTTACCGGGATTACAGCTCCCGAAGCTTTATTAAAGCCAGTCCTTTACTATACTAGTTTTGTAAGCTTATAATTACTATTAAATCATGTTCGTTACGTAATTTGCTTCATTATTATTGCGCTATTACATCATTCGTTAATATTTCATTCTTGATTGTTAGATTAAATATGGTTTCGAAGTGAATTTTAATTTCAAGTCATGAAACTATTTTAAACTAATCATGAAAACTTGAGTTAGTAAATTTATCACATGTTCTATTCTGAAAAAAGATTTGTTCGCATATACTAAATTTATGACAACAGGAAGAGACTAATAGTTTAAATGCTGTTTCTCAAGAGTTACGTTTACAGCTACTTTTGAAATTCTTAATTTTATGGCCTCATGCAAACAATGCAGATGCTATACGTTTACTATGTGATCTATTTTTATGCACATTTAACATTATCGATACTTTATATTAATGAATGAACTTATTCGTATGATGACTAAAAAACACAATAAAAAATCAATTTTTCGAGACTTCATTAGCAGTAAAAATAATAATTGCTTGAACAGAAACTTTGAGTAATCATCTCATTTGATTTATCACATTAGTTATCCCTTAATTACCGTTATTTATGTAGAAATTATATTTTAATGGATATATATAGTTTTATCCTCACGTGTTTAAAAACACATAAATTAGTTATTGAAGTTATGCGGTCTCAAATAATTTCCAATTTTTATGATTTATTTTTTCTTGGAAGTAAATGAATATCAAGTATTCCAACAGATATGTTCATAAAGGCTTGATATCTCTGAAGCTGCAATATATACTTTTTAATCTAAAAGGAAAAGTAAGGGAGAACTGAAAATTTTAGAAAATAAATTAACTTTGTTACATCTGAAACAAACTTAAGTGTGATAGAAGGCATATAAAAGGCACCAAAGCAGTGCTTGTGAGTTGACTAAGAACAGAAGAAAAATAATCTTAGACTCAAATATTTATAAATGAAAACTGATTGTTGAGAAGAAAAGTTAAAAAAAAAACAAATACAATCACTACGTAAGCCTTTTTTCTTTGGGAAAACAGCTGAATTCCCTTTCTTTTGAAAGTACACCACACAGTAATTAAGAATTTATTTTAAAACAAGTTTCCTGCTCAGACTGGTTCAATTACAAAAGTTTCAAAGATTCCAATTTATAATTTAACTTAGAGTAGAATTTTTAAGTATTTTCTTCCTCGTTTATTCTAGATATGTGGATACTGAATTAAACAAAACGCATATATTATTATTATTAAACGCAGGTTAAATTCTACATTTTATAAATTATTAAATTATAGTAGTTAACTTATCACGCACATTATTGGCATTTTTCTGCTATAAATGGAGTTAATCCATCGTATAAGACAAATAATTTGTATGAACTAAGAGAAAAAGTCATTCCATTAGATTAGGAAGCAAAACAAGTAAGCACATTGAACAGAAGAATAAAAATCGCAGATGTCTCAAGAAAGAATAATGTTGTTAGGAATGCCATTTACTTTTCTGTTGAAAGCGTTAGCAAATCTTGAATCAAGACATCGCGGACACTTTGCTGATAGTCAATAATGTACTTCGCCATCTTTCTACTTATCTTTGTTACTGCACTTCTAATATTTTTTCAGTAAACATTAACTAAATTCCAGTATATAAAATACAATGCAGAGCTCTGGCTTGGGTTGGGTTATTCAATTATGGCAAAGCACACGAGGGTTATCTGCCTAAAGGGAGGGATGCCTTCGTGGAGGACTTTCTAAGGGAAACTGGATCGTATACACGTTACACATGGGGAAAACCACGAAAACGCCCATCCAGCCAGCCCGTTCGCGGGATTCGAACCTCGGACCGAACTACCAGTGTTCAGCGTCTTTACCGCTCGGCCGCTAAGCTCTGGCTTGGACTCCAGGTATCTTGGATTCTGATTGCCTTTACCACTTCTTTTTGTTTAGTTAGTATAACTGAATTTGAACTTGTTTTTAATTTATCTACATTCTTTTAAATTTTGTATCTTATTTACATTATTATATTAAACTATAATCGAATGTAATACAACATAATTATTATAATTATAATAATTAATAATTATAATTATAATAATTACAACTATTAAAAACTATTGCATTGATTTTCGGATGACTGTTAACTATAAGTAGATTGACGTAGAGCCTATGACTTCTAAAAATTGATGATTAAGCAATTAAATATTACGTAGAGTACTACTATTTTGTTTGCTTCGTTAAATAGTACTTATCAGTAAACTTAAGTGCTTAGCTAAATATTAAAATAAATAAATGTGATGAGAATAAAGGAAATAAATATGCAGATATATACTGTCATTTTCAGCAGATAGAATATAAATGAATCGAAAATGCTTTTGAATACGAAGAGAAATAGCCGATGGCAGATTATTGTTAAGAGGCAAAATTCATGAATACTTGCACATGTTATGAGGCTGACGGATGTTAAATAAAATAAATAAATGTTTTAGGTACATCTACATCTATCAGATCTCAAGGCAATCACTGAAGTTCATTTCTTAGTCAATAATTTAGAAGCGGTTTCGTTCTGTTTTATGCTCTTTTTATTCTTAAGAATTTTACATTTTAAAGGATATGAAATAAGTTGTTGAGCACACAGCAGTATGATGCTGGAAACTGATGAAATGGCTGATCTAAAACAATTTCGTTATTTGCTGGCATAGGTTCGCTCATGATTTTCTATGAGGAACTTCTTTCATTTTAACACGAAGTAATTACTCGAGAATCTCAATAGTTACTGGATATTATCTCCGTGGTTTTTATCTAGAATCATCAAGTTTGTACGTTTTACTTCCAACCGTATATCAAAACAATACATTCATTTATGCGAACTAAAATGCTGTACCAAATATAAGAATAACATCACTTCTAGGAAGCAAAAGAAAATCGTAATTTGTTACAGTAAATCGCTATAGTTAAGAATATTTGTATAGTATGCTGAGAAAAAGTGAAAAGGGCCATGTCCGGAACTAAACTCTACTGAACGAAACTACTCGATTTGCATGGAAAGCAGTATCCTTGAACAGCGTAGTTTCACACGTAGGAGGAAAATGTTATTTTTATTTTCATATATATTTTAAAATGTTAGACAAAAATTAGCAGGAAAATATTCGTACCAAATAATTACAGCCTAATAACGTAGAGAAGTACAGCGTAATCACGTTTGTCAAATAAGAATTATCCCAATGTTTTATCTTTTCGAATAATATGTATTTTATATTTTGTTTTACGACAATAATAAAATTATTAAAATCTTTGATTTTGCTGAAATAAACTACGTTAAGCAATAAAAAAACATTCTTATTTGTACATCGCATTAAGCAAATGTTTATTTTGCCTCCAGGGAAGAAGATTATATTATTTTCCGACTTTTTCAAATATTCGGCTCTTGTATACAGAGATTCTGGTTAATTCAGATGTACAGGGTTCTACAAGGCATATTAATAATATAAAGTAAAAAAAAACAAGATATCACTGGAAGCAACAAAAGACGTACATAGCAGCAATTATACCTTTCATAAGGTCTTTAATTTATATGTCACCTTAAACAGCTGAATTTAAACATTATTGAATTCTAATTATTATATATCAAATCAGAAAACAAACACCAAAAATATGCAGGTCAAATGAACTGGAGTAACTGAGTTCTTTTACGTTTCGCGACTCAGATTTTCTAAGCATAATATGCTCGTGTTTGCGTTAGAAACAACGGAAACCTCAAAAACTCTGAACCATCTAATCTGCTCTTAATATGATCCCACTGGGACACTACAATTGTTCTGAAGTATCATTTGCACGAATACTGCTGTAGAAAGAAGTAATAATAATGGATGTTTAGTAAGAAGGGAAAGCCCTTAATTGAACTAAAAGTTCAGGTAATGAAGCCTATTCCACAGAAAGAAATATTTTAGCCAATCAATTGATCTGTAAACTAGGATTACAAGGGAATAGTTACATTTGAATGATTGTTTTTAATTTAGCTAACGAAGAAGAAAAAGGAAGAAAAGAAGGAAAACATCTCTATTCTGTAATAATTTGTTGGTGAATTAATTACAGGGAAAACTCTCCAGAGCTACATGATTTAAGATAAATATATTCTTGGCAAGCTTAAGTTAAACCGGTTCGTATCAACTCATTAATTAACTAAATAAACTCATGTTAAATACATGAAAAATGCTTTTTATTAGTGCACTCGCCTCAAAGATAGCCTGACATATTATTTGTCCACTAATTGTCTTGTACACTTGGTCCTTGGTAAATTCTTCGAAAAGGCTTATATCCTCTGAAATATTTTCAGTGAGAGTTTTTTAAATTTATTTTCATGGTACTTTATTTTCTTCGGAAGAAATGATCTAGACTTAATATTTAAAGAAATTCCAAATTTTCTGCAATGAAAAGAAAATGTAATACAGTTAATAAGAGCAAAACCTATCAGCAAAACAGAAGGGACAAGTACAGAAATCTGTCTAATGATTGATGGTTTAATAGTGTAAGGATCTTAAGTTTGACTAATGTTTATTTTATTTTAAAACTTTTCTATCATCTCTTATTTTCCACTTCCAGCCAGAATTAACGCGTGAATATGTTTATGTAAAGTTGCGGCTTTTTGCCAAGAGCAGAGTTAGAAAGAAGGGGAGAGAGTGAGCCGCCTGACCACGAGACATCACGCGAGCTTGCCATCAGTTACTGTCCGCCTTTAAGGCCAGAGTGTTTAGTCCTCTTGAAAACTAAAGACGTATTGTAGTTTTCAGCAGTTTGCGTAATACAGATGTAGTAATTTAAAAGGCCAGTCTTAGTGTTAGTCACCTGTGTAAAATATTAAAAGTTAGCTCTTATTTAAATTTTAGTTAGATAGTAGTCTTATATTTTTACGTTCAGACCACAAGCGGTTGGTCTTTGTATTCCGAAGTGCGGGAGCGACTGTGAAAACGTGGAACAAATAAAGGGTAATTTTAACCCTTCTCATCTTGCCGTCTTTGCTACACTCCATAGGACATAGTTTGCAATCAACTGACTGTCCAGTCAGGACACCTCATGTTCGCCAAAGAGATAAAAAGAAATACCAATCCTGATAATAGGTGATGATGATACATGATTAATCGAAATAATTATTTGATATGAAAGTGCAATAGATAAATTTTAATAATATGAAAGACCCTAAATAGCTGAATTTAAAAATTATTGAATTCTAAGTATTATATATCAAATCAGAAAACAAATGCTTAAAATATGCAAGTAAAATGAAGATGAATAGGACAACGGTTAAAATCAGCAACGAAAATCAGCGTAATATTTTTATAATTAGTAGTGTGTTCATGAGGCGACTTACTTTAATCATCAGATCCCACTAACTGATTTAATAACAGGGTAATCACTAACTAAGTGATTTACTAACAGGGTTAAAGCTGGTGTAGTCAAAACCAATGAAACGCTTAAGCCGACTTCAATATTCCTTACCTCATATATCGTTACTTATTTTTCCTTTTTATTCCTTACCTAAGAATCCAATTCAATGTTTAGATACTTAGTGTTTAGATAGATTTCGGTATTATGCTGAATCATCGCTAACGGTAAACACAAAATGCAATACTAAGCTTTTATTGCTTCTCTTAATGCTACTAAAATCAATAAGTTTTGAAAAACAATACTTTCAAACAGCTGTCCAAAAACTCCCAATATTTTTCTCATCCCGGTTGCAACTTTGACGTGAGGAGAAACATAACGAAAATTATTGATTACGTTCTTTATTAACAGGAGAAGAACTTTTTTTGCTTCTTCCGTTTGCTTTCCCAGTCGAGATTTGAACTCGTTAATCAAATAGAGGTTTTAACTTTTCCGTCTGTCAGATGCAGTGTCCGGTTTTCTTTTGGTACTAATAAACTAGTTCTAAATTTTTTTCAGTCCTAGAACTCGGAAAACACATCATTCTTTCATTCAAGAGAGTTTTGATGAATGATTTCTTCGCCCTCGCTGGCATATGTATGGATTAGAAACAAATGAGAAAATATTAATTTATCCTCACCCTTTTTTTCTAAAGGACCTTTACTGGACTTAATTGCATACTGCGGCTTATGTAAATGCGTAAAATTTCATCAAATAAAATTTTTGCGTTCCAGAGAATAATGAGCCGTCTTATTTTCGTTTTGTGATTATCTATTAAAATGCAAATACATTTTTTATGCTATAGAAGGAATTAAGAACTGGAATTTCATTCAGAACTCTATTATCGAGTATGTCAAAAGGTAAGCGAATAATGAAAGGTTTCACACCTTTAAAAAGCAGGGAATTAGTAGACTGTTATTATTTCCAGAATTGCTTTAAAATAAAAGAGTTAATAAATGACTTTCTTGGGATTTGTATTGTAACACTATTTATGAAATTCAATAAAATACCGCATTAGTTCAATTATAAGGCAACATCTATTAAACTATGTTTCTGAAGACCATGTATATTTTACAAGCGCAACCTAATATTGAAAATCTATTAAGTTAATTTATCACCTCCCTTCTTTTTGTATGTATTTGTTAAAAACATACTTCTGAAGTGTTATCGCACTAAAATATAAATATAAAAATATAAAGTTCAGAACATTTAATTCTGCTTTAATTTTAATTTAATTAATTAATTAATTTATCTATTCTTTTTGCAAAACAATACATGTAGCTCATAAATGTGGGGCTGGTATTATATGAAAGGAATTTGTTGTAAGGTGTTCAACAATGCACGATTATCTTACGTACGAAGTTGCATTATATTCAGTATATGATATATTTTTGCAGAAGTTGAAATTACTTTTAGAGCAAAATTACTTTTAGCAATGGAGTCAGACTTTCTTTAACAACGGCATCCGATTAAAAGTGTGATTCCTTTTGAATATTTGAAATGTTTAAGAGCCGAATAGAAAGCATTCACTGTTAATTTTTTTTAATATTTCAGAGTATAAGACATTTGAGCTAAAGGATTTGCTCTGATGTAATTCGTAAGATGACTATGGAACGAAAAGAAAAAACGAAAAGAAAGAAAGAAGCAAACGAAAATTACATGTTTTGACCTTTTACAAGTAAAACTCCTTTTTCATGATTGAACTTAATTCTTTTTCATATTTTAACTAAAACACTTTCGGGTATTCTTCAGTACATATATACAATACAAGTGTTTCATTCAAAGACATAAAATTAAATTTTATACAGTGGTAATATGATGGATGTTTATGTGCTTTATAAGCAAGTAACATTTCTCTATTTTAAATTTTCTGCTAGTTCTAGCTAAGAAATTTCTGAAAGCTGAATGATATTAGGCATTTTTTATCATTTAACGTATTAAAAGAAAACTGTGAGTACAGACTATTTCGGCTATCACGGAAGTAGTATAAGACAAATTTGTTTCCGCTTACATGTTCTGTGACAATAAAAATCGATATTAAAAAGATATCTAGCCTATTTTCTCCCTTTTCTGGATTAAAGCTTTCCCTTTTGCTAAGTCTGCAGTGGATTATTTAACTAAGATAAAAAATGTAGAAGCTATCTTCTTAGTTAGTTTCGATATGGATTAAAAACAACTTGAAATTCACGTTCCTAAAAATATGACGAATTTTTCCCACATTCAGCATTAATTAATAATCCGACTTTTAATTCCCCACAAATTTTGCTCTCCTTAGAAAACAGCATTAAAAATAAAAAATAAACGCATACTTTCTTTCCTTCTAAAATCACTATAACAAATGTTTTTCAAAGAATTTTTACACTTTTTTTTAATCTTTTTCCCTTGATAAAGGGATTTTGGGCTTGTTCCTAAATGTAGCCTCATCGCTCCAACTGACCTCTCTTGGAAATATAGCATCCTGCGCAGATTTTCCTAAGTATTTCTTCATAACTTGCCCTCTGATCCGGATCATCTTTAATGCATGGATTATTATCGGAATATAGCTTTCCCAAAGCCAGTACATTAGCATTCAATGGGTACTTTTTTTTTTAAATTCCTATCTTATAACTAATTTCTGCACCGATTTTCAAGAAATCTGGGACACATTTCCATTAACGTTCCTTGCTCTGTGGTAATAGCCGATGTCTCCTTTTTCCAGAAAATTTCTTGTAGGAGTTATAAAACGTTCCTACTGTTTCAAACATATCTCTAACTCAAGTGATGGCGAATCACTTAGGTAATGTGTTTGAAAATATGAAGGATTATGCGAAGATAGGAAACTCAAGTATGATCCCAGCTCGAGTTGCAGTTCAAATGACGAAACGGATAATTAAACCCTTAGGAATATGAGACGACATGCTGCAACATTACAGAAACAATAACATACGGAGTATCTACATTACATTAAAAAGTTGTAATTTCACAATCTGTGTCACAGGAGTTTAGCCATCCGCATTCTCGCTGCCAATTAAATCTCTCAATTTCAAGGGGCTCATTGACAAATGATTCTACAGTCTCTTTTATATTGCCTTCAACTAAAATTAATTAGAACACTTCGAACATAGCCCATAAACTAAAAGGACGTTACTCAATCAGTCTTCAAAATGTACCACGCATAAAACGTACGTTCTAAAACTCTCAACTGGAGAAAAAAAGTTATAGAACAGTTGCTGACAACAAGAACTTTGTCTTCGCAAAGTGAAGTCGATGAAGGATGAACACTTTGGAAACGTCCATTGGCTAACTTAGTATTTCTTTTGAGCACAGAATACTTCACTGTTGATTTGCTTTTGATAGTATTAAAAATGTTAGGCTGAAAAGCACCTAACCCAGTGGGCCAGCTGTTCCGTCGATGGCGAAAAGAAAAGAAAAGAAAGTATTAAAAATGTTATCATAGATCATTTTTATTTTATATTCTAATATAAAATAAAAATGATAAAATATTTATATTTTATATTATTTTATAGATCATTTTTAGTAAATACTTTGTTGCCGCTGTCAGTTATTCGCGTCACCTTCTACATTTTGGTAATGAGAACCAAATCTTGTTTTTGTCTACGCAGCTCGGACTCATATATGGCGAGATTTGTCGATAGACGCTAGCTGTGAAAATCGATGTTTTTAGCTGCTCCACTCGGGTCAGAATGGTACCCGTAACCTCTTGGTTCGCAACATAATACACAAAAAGGATATTGTAAAACAGCTCTGTTACCGCAAGCTATGTAGAGAGAAGCCCTTTTTTTGCCCAGCGAGTAAAGCTGCCACAGAGCCGCCTCTCTCACAGACTTAATTTGAAAATCTAGATATTAGACAGAGATCTGTATAGTGCTTCGAGCAACGCCTTTTGTACCTGTCAGCATGGTTGAGACCCTTGTCTGTTGGAGTGAGTTTTATCAATAAATTGTGGGGCTGAGCGTGAGCGTCTGTTCTTCACGTTCATTGGGCACGGTTGCATGGGTGTTTGATAAACGCTTCTGTGATGCAGTTTGTTATCAGTGCGCAAGTAGATGCAACAGAAAAGTCATTTATGTCCGGGCGTGATAGTGTGTGAAAGATTGGGCCATCAGTTACACATCTTCTAGCCTCGTGGCGCCATGAATACTTGGTAGTGAGAAATAGTTGCTATTGGTCTACTCAAGTCGGACTGACTAATAGCGATGTTCAGCAATGTATGGCACATTATTAAGTTCGATATTTTCAGCTGTTCGCCATTGTTCAGAATAAATCTCACAACTTCTCGGATTATAGTATGATTCTCAAGGCGGTTCCGCTGGCAATGACATACCGCAAGCGATCTGGAGCGATCATCCTCTGGAAAGCTGCTAAGTCAATTAAGTACATAACTGCTTCTTAACCCTTTCACATCGTCCAAAGTGATCGATCATTCATACATCGGCAGGTCACCCCGAACCGCCTGAATCATTTTCTACCTAGTGCTTTCTCCCATCACGTTAGTGCATTGCTCATTGCTTTCGGAAGTTGTGAAATGGTGTGTCAGTCATCCTTTTGAAGTGGATAAAATAGTTCTGTTATTTTAATGCACTTTCCTTTCCCTTTGCTTACTGTCAAAGTTAATTGTCAGCACATTGAATTAGCACAAATGGAAATTCTTTCCTTAGATTTTTTATGCTACTTTTTCAGTGAACCATGACTAGTTATATTGAAAGATTCTGTCACCTAATTTGTAACTTTGAAAATATTTAAGGAAGTTTGTTAATCATACATAAGTTTATGTTCATAAGTTTTATGGCATATAATTCGAAAATGCGCCATGTCTTTTTCCATTTGACAAGCAATATCATTAATGGTAATGCATGGATTTACTATTCAATGTTATTAAAAGATACACATACTCTTTTTCATTAGATGCGTAATATCACTTTTGCACGTTAAGTACAGCTAATATGCATTAGTGTTTATGGGTTTATAATTAACAATTATTAACAAACGAAATTAAAAAATTACCGTTAGACTATTATTAAAAAATACGCAACTATCTGATATAACAATCAAATCAAAACCTAAATGAAACTAAACGTAAAAGACAATATATACCACTAGTATAATACATGAAAACTAAATTCACTACAGCCAGTATTAATCAAACAATGCTACACTTAATAACATAATAATTTTGAAAACTACAAGGTAGCAAGGTTTCTTTAATACAACAAGGTAACTGTATATTTTACAAAGTGATGTTCAGCGTAACCTTAAAAAAGCCTATTTTAACATAATAGATTGAAAATATTAAAAAAAGAAGAATTTTAAAATAAACTCATTAGTTTGAATTACAATACTGAAAACACAACTTGAATACTTTAACATTTTGATACAGTTAGTAATGCCGCACTGCAAGAAGACATGACTTGCTGAAGTTTATTTAAACCGATTCTACATGAAACCAGTAAGTTCTACATGAAACCAGTAAGACCAATTCTACGGAGATGGCTGTTTTATGTAACGTTGTTTAAAAACTGAGCCGTGGAAAACAATGCTCCGAATCAGCAACATTGCCACATTCACAAAGGTTGGTTTGGCATAGGTCAAAGCTATATAAATATGTTATTAATGGTCCATGTCTCGTTAAAAACCAAGTAACTGATAAATTAATTGAATGTAGATTTGCAGAAAATTTTGGTAGAAAAGTATAGGTGCGACGATTTGTAGTTTCCAAGTGTCAAAATTCCTGACGACGCTTTAGGAGCAAGCCCCCTTTTGCTTTTTCAGTGATAAAGGTGGAGAGGCAATAGATCTGCATGTCTTTCCTGCGCCGTAGCTGTTTATTTTGCTTTGGTATCAGGAAATTCCACTATTCACAGACACCCGGGGTAGACTTGAGCGAGAAGTCGTTGGAAAGCTTAGAAGCTGAACCAGAGGGTTCTACGAAAAGAGGCCACCTATATCTTCCAACTTGGAGCCGGATTCCATAAATATTGAAATCCTGCAATCCACATTAGAATTTATTTTGTTTGGGCAAGGCGTAAAACGTTTCTCAGTGCCCCCAACTCTGCTTGAAAATCGTGTTATTAGTTAACAACCTACGACTTCAGCTGAATAGAGCATCTTGATGTCAAAGAAAACAAAGACCGTTACTAGCACCAACATTCATTTTTGAACCATCAGTGTACATTGTCAAATCCATTGCAGGGGAACGATAATTTCTTAGATAAATATTTTAACGTACATCGTAGGAAGAAGACTGGCAAATATTTATTTTTTGACGGAATCGTTTTTTGCGGGCCAAAGCTAAATGTAACTCCAGCTGGTGCCAAATATTTAATTACAGTAACTGATGACTTAAGTACATACGAGGGGCGTACTAAGGGCCGTCACTCGAGGGGTGGAATTTCATAGTTTCAGGCGAGGGAGAATTCGGTAAGCCTTTTACTTAGCTTTTAAATATTTAGTTTTAGTTTATGAGTATAAAAACTACTTTCATTGAAGTTTCGGTATTTACCAGACGTAATCGTTACAAGAAAAGATTCCCATCTAAAGAAATAGCAAAGAGATATTTAAATTATAACTGATTTTGAATCTATTTCAGAAAGGCTACTTAGTTCTCAAAATTCAAAATTAAGATGACTTAGATTTAAAAATACCTCACCAAATGCTATATAAAAATTTTCTATACTTTTTGTTGTTTAATTTATAAAATAGGTTACAAAATCATCTAAATCGAAATAAATGAATAAATGTATGTTTCAAGTTTTAGAAGGGAAGAAGAGGATCTCTAGCAACGGTGAGAAGGATGCATACAGGTAGAGCACCACATATTTCATGAAATAGGTATTAACCCACTTTCGGAAAACACCAAAACGAGTGAGATCTAAAGAGGATGGGGAATATGTATGCAATGACTGAAAAATTGTTAAAGGAAAATGTTACACGGTACACATGAAAACTGTTTCGTATCCTCCTCAACGTATTGGATTCACTGAAAGAACGTATCAATGAAATTACCAAAGTAGTGCTGAAATGGGTTAACCTTCCAAAGATGTACTTAAACGAAGATGTTATGACATGAGACTGCACTAAAAGTAGGTAGCCCGAAAGAAAAATTGAAGTTACCCCTTATGAAAAAGGCCCAAATCGAAAATAACTAAGCACAATAAAAAGCGTCTAATAATTTTATATACGTGGATATACCAAAAGAGAAGATGAAAAATAGGATGACATTTTTATCAGATGGATTATGATTGAAAGCAATGTTATAGTTTTCTTGATACAGGTACAACTCTATTTCATACAGTCGAGATGTGATCGTTACACCAAAAGATTTCCATCTAAAGGACTAGCAAAAAAATCCTGACAGTGTAACTAATTTCAAATGTATTTCAGAAAAGCTAGACAATTCTCAAAATTCAGAACTAAGATGATTTAAATTAAATAAAAGCGTACCAAATGTTATACAAATATTGTCGTTTCATTTACAGCACTGTCAGAGGACGATGCAGACAAAGTACTATACCACGAATCTTATTCGATAAGCAGTAACAAAAATAGACACAAGCCATGCGAGAAGAGATTTTTAATGCTCTGAAGTCGAATAGAATATGAATATTGATATAAGCTTCGGAAGATAAAACCATTACAAGCTGCAACTCCGTACATACTTTAAAGACAAAAAGGGACAGATGAGGAACTAGTTCCCGTTATAAAGCAAGACTGACTCTTCAAGAATACCAGTAGATAGGCATAAGCAAAAACTTTAATCTGATGTGACAAGCGCATGACATCCCGCCAGTATAGCAACGCGGAATAGTAACTATTTTTAAGTGAACTATTACTTCTGACTGACCGTTTGTAAATGAAATTTAATTTCTCTATAAGCTTTATGCCTCAATTTTAAGTATAAACTCTACTCATTTTTATTACATTATTCTATTTGCAAAGCATTGTATAAATGGTAACCACACATGCTCATGTAGACATGATAACTACACATGCTCATGTAGACATGATAACTACACATGCTCATGTAGACATCTATTCTCATGCTGTGATTTAAAAATATCTCATCTATCGTAGATCCTGTGGTGATATAGTGTTTCGTATTAACAAACCAACGATGTGTCATTCACACACTTTTTAAAAGCAGCATTTCTTTAAAAATCCAGTAGAATGTTAGGTGTTGTCATGCATTTCTTTTTATTATTGGCTACATTATTTATATTTGCTATAACATTTACTTAAAAATGATATAGAGCGATAACATCCGGTTGCAGCATCCTTTTATTTAAAAAGTGATGAAGTACAAAAGTTAAACAGACACAAAATTGAGGATTGAGGCTAATACATTTAATTGCTTCATAACGAAAGATCATTTTCGTAATGAACTTATTCTTGTTGCATTTAGGTATTATTCCAAGAAAAGATTTAACGCTCATAAGTAAATATATTGTTCTCTATCACATGCCTATATTAAATACCAAATTTGAGAAATTTTAGATTTTTCTCCGAAGTTCTGTTCAGAGTTTAAAGTAAATTTCCGTTTATCAATTTTAGACAAAATCTAATATGTTATTCTTTTTAATATGTTATACTAAAGTTTCGGATTATATTTTAGTACAGTTTGTAACTAAAACCTGTTATAGGATTCAAGTAAAGTACTCCATTTGGCTGCCCATTAAAGTTTGTTTAAACTTCATGTAAAGTACTACTTCCAGTTGTCAGTTTCATCCAAAATCTAATGAAATATTATATGAATGTAGGAAGCTTAAATATGGAAAACAGAAATTTTTGAAATTTCATACACGAGTTATCGTGGACCAAAAAATCGTTACACACATAAAAGTAAAAACGTGTTATAAGGACCTCAACTCGATCTTATTTATTGAGAACTCACGAATTTTCGGACTGAAAATATCACTTCTCTTGCCTATGTATATACGTTGGCAGAATGTAAAAATAGTGAGAGCTCTATTCTTTCTAGCAGAGCTGTCATGTTCATACACGTTTCTTAGGCTCAAAGTCCCGTCACTGTATACAGGACTTTATGAGCTCCAAGTAAAGTATCAATTCCAGTTGTCCAATTTCATTCAAAATATAATCAGCTCTTTATATGCATGTAGAAATCATCCAAAAAAATCCATACGGAAAACATGATTTTTGGAAGTTTCATATAAGAGAGAAAAAATGTCGTCACATACGTACAAACAGATATCATCGTAGAATTAAAAGAAAGCTCTACGGGAACCCCTAATTCATGCTAATCAACTGGAAACTCACGATCGAAATTTTGGTCCGGAAACATTACCTCCCTTACCTATGTAAGTAAGTTGGAGGCTGAAAAAAAAAAGAAAATTTAGGCAAAATGTTAGATTAAGTTGAGATTTAGTTTCATATAATACCGATTCCTTTCACTTCCTTATACGTAGTAAAGGGAAAATTATAAACTCTTATTAGATTTCAACGGAAATATCCATTTCCCTATTCTCGAATCCACTTTTGTATATGAAACTAATAAAACAACCACTTATTGTAATGGATAGCACCAAATGTATATATATATACTATATAAAGTTTCGTAATTTCGTAATCGTTGGTTATAGTCACATATTCTTCCAATTAGAGAAGAGTTTTAAATAACGAAAATAGTCATATTTTATTTCGCAATGCAAAATTTAAAAATATATTAATTTAGGACAAATAACGAAATCTAACTTTCAATGCAGTCTCCTGGTCCCTAGATCTATGTTTGGAAAAGTTGGATACTTGTTAAAAAGAAAATTAAAATATAAGAAGATTGATTCACTATATCAAAAATTGAACGAGATATTTAATTTAAAAATTTGCCGCTTTTTATGTCATTTTCAACTTGCCTTGAGGATAGATTAATTAAGTTAGAATTATTTGAGGGAATAAATTTAAAAAAATGAAGTGCGGCAAAAAATATTGCATTAAAGATGTTACACTAATTTTTAAGGCACAGTGTTATAATTTCATATTTCGTTTATTAAAGCAAGATCTTTAATATTTTTTAAACGGAAATTATTTGTTCACTTAGTCAATATCTTGTAGAGTGAATATCCGTGTTCGACAATTTTTCTTTGCCGAAGATTTCTTATCATTTTTAATCTGACCTAAATTTGTTGCACCTCTGCGACAATAACTGGCAATGTTAAAAATACATTCACAAGTTCTGTACACGAAGTTTTCAAGTGCATGTGCGATGGCACTAAACCGATTTGTGAATTATCTTCAAAAGCTATCGTAACTAGTTTAGTGCCCGTAATTATTGTAGTTAAATTATTTAAAGCTAAACATTCTTGATTAAAGTTTCCCGTATTTACAGCATTGCATAAATCCGAGTAAATAAAATATGCATGGTATAATATTGTCAGGCATAATTGCATGGTATTTTTATACCATGCAATTACACTTGGGCTGTCATAGTAAAAAATAGATACATAAAAATGTAATAAATTAATATGTGTACCTGTGTTACAGAAAATTTAAAACTGTAAGAAAATAAAAAAAAGAATTAAATGTCACCTCTTGATATATAACATTCGTTTTCTTGCTGCTACAAGTCGCACAAATCATATACAGTGCTTGACGCCCACAAATATCAGCCACATTTTGGATTTATCATTTACTACTCCGCAATTCGAAGTATGACAATTTTTTCCATTTTCGGACATTTACTTTTATGTGTTATCTGGTAATTACCATGCTAGCGTGCTGCAATATGTTTTCGCTATATAAATGTACCATAATTTGCTACCACAATTAATTGATTTGTCATTTAATGTTTCTTAATTTATTCTGTATAGCTCCTAAAGTTGATACAAAGTTAACAGATTTTTACTGCTAACGAAGTTAGGTTTTCCTAAATTACCCAAACATAGTTCTGCTTGTTGGTTTGAATTCTGCAAATCTAATGAATTTACACCTTCATAATTTTACATGTCTTCGCTTTTAACATATATCAATAGATATTATTCTTTGATCTTGACATAGCCCTCCTCACTGACTGTCGAAGTAGCAAGATTATTGGTAGATAAATACAGTAAATCGGTAGCACTAGACGGCAGAATTTAGAGACGGCAAAATTTATAGAATTTATTATAATAATAATTTAGGGAAACACCAAGCATCAACATTTAGGAAACGCAAAAGTTTTAAAATTAAGGGGAGGCACTCTGCAGCAGAAATTAGGTTCGGCAAAATTTTAGAATTTAGGGAAACACAGAGCCGTAGAATTTATTACCCGCAAATATAGCATCGGGTAGCAATATGTCTAGCTAGCTATGTGTGTTAAATGCGACTTACTTTATAAAGTTCTACACGTAGGTATTCGTCTCCTTAAGTAGACGTTCTTTTGTATTTTATATTATTGAAATAAACGAAAAACTTTAAGAGATATTTGTGATTTCGAGAACTATTCCTAAAAACTAAACATTCCTTTTTTTAGTTTCTGGTTTCACCTTTAATGTTTGTGATCTCCCGTCATCGAAAGAGTAAGACTGCTTCGAAAGATTAGGTTGGTTTTACTAATCTTTTACCAATGGATAACATGAATTCGAGTCAGTCGAAATTACACCAGAAAACGTCCCTTCTACGTGTTTGATCTCAAAGAAGTTTTGATCAACCGAAGAAGCTAAATAATATTTTGAAGTGTGGTTCTATTATTAACACCATTTAACCCTTTAATTTCATTTCATACCTTCACCCAGCATCCGTCATCCATGTGATTTCAGTGTACCAAAGTTTTTGAATTTTCATAAGTAGTTTGAGAATAATTTTTATTCAAAATGTCAGCTGCAGCAAGAACTGCATAAATATATTACGATCTACCTTTCTTCTGTTTTCACATTTTGATCTGTTTCGTTTTCTAGAAGAAAATATTATTTTGAAATTATCATCCTTAAAATGGTTTTAGAAAAGTGATTTTCTTTTTAAATATGTAGGATCGGTACTTATTGTCTAGGAGTATGATGTCAGTGAATTTACTTCATAGATGGTTGTCTAGGGGCTAATAAACTAGTCCGATTCATGGAAAACTCGATAATTTTATGGAAACATGAATAGTTGCTACAAACTACAAAGTGATTATATTCATAGAAGGAAATAGATGAGATTACGTACAGAGGAGAACAAGTAACCGTCTTTTACATTCAAACATCTTTCAGTCGCGTCATCGTTTTAATTTCGGAATCGTTTGTGTCTTTCCATCGGAGGGAAAAGATTTCTTTTAACAGCTTACCGCGTCATCCGATTATTATAGACGATGCCATCCTATAAATATGTTCTTTTAATGTCAGTTTACCTTAAAACCAACGGAATGAAATTCAAAAATACGTTGATTTACATCAGTTCCTTTAAAAATAAGCTCATTTATTATCAGTTATCATAGACTCTACCAACGACGACATTTATCTTAGTCTTTACACAACAAATTTCAAAACTTGTTTTTTTTTATTTTGTTTAACATTTAACACGATTTATTGCTTCATATAAAAGAGTGGAATAACTTTGTAGAAGTTTTTTTTTCATGAAAGGTCATGTCTTTATTTCTTGACATGCCAGTTAAGTTTCTTTCACTCTGAGATGTTTTCTTCCTCTATTTTAGTAGTTCTTCAAAAACATTTCTAATGTTTCTTCAATAAAAAAGCTATTTTTGCCAAACTTAACAGATTTCTTCTTAGAATTTCAGCAAGTACAAAAATATTACAGCTTTGGAAAGCTCTATATCAAAATTTAACTGTTACGCTTATAAAATTACATTTATAAAACGTAAACAGAATATATTCTTCTGTTGCATTCCGATGATGCACAGTTTTTTTCTTTATTCGAGAATCTTCGATATCCATAAAAAAGTGCGCTAATCATTAGAGAAAATGAAACTAGATAAAGGTTTGCTTAATAGCCAACAATGATTACCAGTTTAAGAGGTAACCGTAAGTATATAAGTTCAAAAGCAAACAAAATTTGAATACAACATGACATGACTCGAAACATGACTCAATAGCAAACATTAGTCGAATAAGAGAGCGAAAAGCTGATATAGTATACCGTTCGCTTTCAGTCATAGGCATTTGACATGAAATATTTGTAGGAGGAATTAGTTAATTTATTCTGAAATAATTCATTATTTAAATGTTTGAATATGCTGTGAGTAAAATGAAAACTGAGAAGTGACGGCGTGACTGTGCAGATGACTCTGAAAATTGACTAATTGAAACCAATAGTTGGTTGTGTAGTACCAGTAATCAAACGCAGATTCCATATTATAGTGCGGTCTCTTTTGATTACTTAGACATGATATTTTAAAATCAAATGGTTTGTTTTATGGGTATTTTCTCAAAGTGTTTCAAAGTTTAATCATCATAATTTCTTTTTATTAATGTATTACTAATTTTTGTAGGTAATTTAGACTTCCTCTTACACGTTCTCCTGAGGCAAGTGCGTTTCTTTCTTAACATTTGTCCTAGCTCTGAATATTTTTACTAAATAACCAGTAAAATATGTACCAATTTATCAGATTCTTAGATACTTTATGTGTTTTATTGCTAAGTTACTATAAGTTTCCTATAACAATCTGATTTAATTGAAATATATATCTTAGAATCGATTTTATCCTTTAAACATCTATTCATTAACCACAGTTTATTTTCAAAAAAATCACATTTAATTTTATATCATATTGATGCCATTATGAGTAACTTCGCAGATTAACTTTGTAGAAGTTACTTTTTTCTTAAACTGAAAGATTCGTGCCGAATGAAACATTATTTAAATTATGTTTTCGCCCGCAACTTGCAAATTGCGCTGTTTTGAGACATTTCGTAAAATGGAAGAAGTCGGGCCTCCTCGTTTAAATTCGTTATGCTTTGCTTTACCAGTGGATTTCAATGTTTTTTACCCCATGTATACCCTCAACAATTGCTAGAAAATCATTCCCTCCCTACTTTCCAAAACTTAAAAAAACATTTATATCTATTTACATTATTTTCTAACATACTTCATAAATTGAACAATAAAAATATAAAAAATGTTCATGAATGCCAAATCTGAAGTAAGAGTAGTCCTTTATATTCATAAACTAAAACTAAATATCTACCAGCTAAATAAAAGTTTACTTTACTCTTCTTTTGCCACAATGAGCAAAGTAAATTTTCTTTAGACAAATGAAGCATTTCCCGTCCTTTTTAGGCAATCTTTTTTTTGTCTAATGTTTTTGCGCAATTTTCGCATTTATGATTTAAGTTCGTAAATCAAATGCAGAGCTCATCTGTTGCACTCAATCATTACAGGAGAAGTTTTATTTTTCTCCTTTTTGCAAACGCGCTTTCCCAGAATGAAAAATTATGAACATTTAATTTATGCCTAGAATACTGAGTGATCTCAACTCGATATTCGGCCTGTGTTTCGCTTCGGTAGAGAAACCTTTGTTTCCTATTTTCGAATTTCGGGCTTCAAAAATTTTAACAATTCCGAAACATTCCATGCTTTATCGCCATTGTTATGTTAGTTTAAATCCAAAGCAATACTATAAGAAATTATTTTAATTAGCATGGAAAGTAACAAAGTACCGAAGAGAATTAAATTCTTTTGCCAATGATTCGAGACCTCTGATTTATATTTCACAATTCTCAAAGACCCATCAAGTTACTTCCAGAGATCACAGGATGCAAATTGAGTAACTTATCGGTTGTGTGTTTGAACTGTAATCTCCTTACGACTGATCTTTCTTTCAGTAACTCAATAGCTAAATAACAATTTTTCTCCGAAATAAGTAGCTTTTGTGCAATAATTAACGCTGATCCTTTCAACATAGACTTAGTGAAACGGTTCTCATTACAGAATTATTCAATAACTAATCTCGGCAGTATTATACTACATTTCGTTTCAAAACTAGTAGTAAATTTCTCGAGTTAAAAGCCGCAGAATAATTTTCAGGTTTACTAAATATACTTCGAATTTTGATCTCCGCGTAGTTATCAACAGGCGATTTAATATTTTTATTATGAACTAGTAACGTGATCTCTATAGCATTCGATTTTGGGCACAAACTCCTCTAAATCATGTGGTGAGTTTTCTAATATCAAGATTAAACTGAAATAATTTTTCAGACTTCCCACAAAAGTTTCCGAGAAGCTATTCTAAAGCCGATAATTTCTTTTTGTAGTAATTATTTAGCTTTTTTATTAATTCTGTTAACTGCACTTTTAAGAACTTCTCTTTTTTCTTTAATTTCTCAAACAGTTCGTTTTTCTCTTAAGAAGCCTTTATTTGTATTAAAATTCAAATCAAATCTTTCTAACCTAATTTGAGAGAGCGATGAAGCCCCACACTGTGCACCATTAAGCGGCTTTTTAACTAAACTTTTCTATATATTCAAGAGGTTCTTAAAATGTCACACTAGGCAAGCTCGATATCTCATACCGCATGCAAGTAAACATGCATATTACATTAATATTATTTATACTTCTTCCTACAATACTATTTTTAAACATTAATTAGTCATATTCTTCCTGAAGAAATGTTTTTCTAAAATTTATTTTTATAGTTCATGTTATCATTTATAAAATTTTACTTTCTCTTTATGTCTCACTTCATTTTGTTCTTCTACAGTACTTTCCTGGAAAACATCTCCGAAAAATGTAACGAAGAAAACTGGATTCTTTGTAATAGTTCTTATGTTTCTGACAATAGATATGTTCAATTTGATTGAACATATGCTGTAGAAAACTCATCTTTACTCATGTCACTTATTTTTGTAGTAATTCGAAAAAAATCAAGTAAAAAAGCATAATGACTGTAGGGATTTATATTTATTTTAAGTAACCAGTTCTCATACCGCATGCTTTCCAGATATCTCATACCGCATGCAAGTAAACTAGCCTAAGGTAAAATAGAACACAGTTTAAGGAAACAGAAGTGACTCGTATAGGAATAGCTATACATTTAATATTAATAGATTTCTTTTACTGGCACTTCGCTATAATGTATGACAGTGGGAAGGCATGTATAAACAAATTTACTTTCCTATAAGTCTTCATTCCCCTAATTGTGAGTGCCAGAGTATTTAAATTTGGTAGCGCGCGTAAGGAATGCAGATTCTACCAGTGGGAGAAAAAGTTTAAATATCGATGTTCTAGTAGAGAAAGTTAGAGAGTCTGGGAAAACTCTGCGCGTGTTTGTAACGCAAACTTCGGCTTAGCATTTATTGCTGGTTAGACGTCGCTTAATAGCTATTATCTTGCTGCCACTAGACTCGTCTACGCGCTGTAGGATACATGATTGTATGAGCCCTGTAGTTTAATTCTAATGCTTGTTACTATCTTCAATTTTGAGTTGATTCTACTGTTTCAGTTACCGCTCAAGTAGAGGCGTAGTATGTTAGCGTCGAGTTGACGCATTGTAAATGATTTAAAGAATTTAATAAAGGGTAGTTTTAACCCTTGTTCGGTGCAGTCACTATTCTCCAGATTCTACACAACAGATAGACAGTAGAACTCTACAGGTTATTCATCTAATATACATGCTCCATGGCTTTAACTAATTAGGAATGTCATGATTTGTTCTTCAAAATGTACGATGCATAATATTCAAGTCGTTCGTTAAAAAAGAGATAAATTAGCATGTGTTTCCGTTTGTGTTGAAACAAGTGGCATTGTAACCATGCCTAAGGTAAAATAGAGCACAGTTTAGGGAAACAGAAGTGACTCGTATAGGAATAACTATAGATAATATTAATAGATTTCTTTTACTGAAATTTCGATATAATGCATGACACTGGGAATTCTTCTATTACATTTTAGAATATCATAAAATATAAGAATGCATGTATAAACAAATTGACACTTAGAGAGATATAAAAGATAAGCTTTAAAAGTATAATCTTATTCAAAAAATATGACGGGAGAATATTCTAAGAAATTAACTTATTAATCTGTGGATTTAATCAACTACAGTTACTGTGGGGGTCTGTGAATTCAATCATTTGAATCAAGTAGAATTGATTTGTCCCTTGATATTGAGAACCTATCCTCATCGCGGCTGGAGGTCGATTTTCATAAGTTGATTTTGTCGCCACTAGACGGTGTTCGACAAAATAGTTCAGTTACACCATATCCTCTTTGATTAGCAGACGTCTCGGTTAGAAGTCAAGAACTGGCATTTGTCTATTATTTTTAGCAGTAGGTGGAGAACAAGATGGAAGAGTTCGAGTTTGATAAGTAGTAGCTTTATGCTTAGGAGCATCTGTTGAAATGTACACTGGTTGAGTGTTACACATTTTGGACGTTTCCTTTTCTTCAAGGGAGTCAATAGAGTTACACAATCTCAAGTCTGGAACTTATTTCACTCTTAATATGGTTCAAAGGCTAAAACATGATATCTGCCGAGAATTTTCTCTGATTCGTTGGGATCAACAATGTTAAACGTCGTTGGCGATATTAGTCATTATCACATAGTGACTGTCTCGATTAAGCATGAATTTATAACTATATAAAATGACGTGTGTCGAAATTAGGCTGAAGTGAATAGGATGTTCTAAGTAGATTCTTGCCTAAGGAATTTGCATGCATCCAGCCAAATACTGAATATCTTCATAAACATCTATAAAATAGATATCGTAACACTTAAAGTGAGAGGGAGATTTTTTGTAATTTCTTTTAAATGCGTCATTATTAACACAAGCTATAAAAATGATGTCCGGCGTTTGATCAAAGAACGAACTTGGGTAGATTCAGAAATTTGAAATAAGTTCTTCTTGCACACATGTATTTAAATACTAAATAATGAAACTGAAACAATTTGTTAGTGAAATCAACCGCATTTGGTTTTGGCTGTCTATTGAATTATGCTTCAGCTCATTCGTAAATGTATAATTCTCTGATTAAATGTTTCACTGAAAAAGCCTTACTCTCAAAGAAATAAAACAATGTTTGGATCATATGCATGTTGTTTAATCTCTTTTCTATTCGAAAGGGCAAAACAAAGCTTGTCGTGAAAAACTTCTATTGGAAGCTATGATATAAGAAAATATCTTTCGTATTCTAGGACTAAATATTGAGTCATGGAAAATTAAAAGGGAGACACATAGCAGGAAGATTGTATCCATATCAAACACGTATTTTGATCATTCTTCATGAACATTTTTCAAGTGACCAAAGACTGTTCAAAATGCATACCTCGACTTTTATTAGCAGTTTAAAAATAGCCGTGGGTTAGTGCAATTCAAAATCAGCAATATGCATTTAAAGAACTTGTCCACATCCCTTACAGTGCAGATTTAGTTCCGAAGGGTATCCGTTATACAAACCGAAATCTGTCCATCGTGGAATGTGATTTAATGATAAAGAGAGCATGAAAAAAGCTGCTGTGGAACATTTTTCGGGAAACCCTTCAAACGTCATTTACAGAGGCATAGACATGCTTATTTAAAGATGCGAAAAGTGAATCGAGGTAAAATATAAATTATTAAAATTTTCTCTATTTCTTTTAGAAATAAATAAAGCCAAAAAATCGTTATTCCTGTTATTGTACTTGTTTTAGGCGTTTTTGCTCCTTTTTTTAGAACAAAAATGGGGCTGATACTACTTAGAAATAAAAAAAAACATGCTCTACAGAGGTATTAAATTCACTATCTCCCTATAAATCTTATTGTGTATTGGTTTACCTTTGTCTTCCACCATACTAAACTGGTCCTCGTATGCGGAGGCTTAAAAGAATCAAGATTTATCTTTCAGTTGTTATTTGCATATAGTTATCTCTGATTTTTATGTCTTTTAAATGCTATGTTCATAAAACCTGCTTTTTAGTTAAAACTATTTATAAAATCTTATTAAATTTCGTAGAAAGTTTCTTGAATGTCTTTATCTGAATAGAAAATTTTTATTCGGATTTTTCGAAGGGAAAAGGCATCGTTATTTTAATTGATACCAGTATTAAAAGCAACATACTGTTAAAAAATAT
Source organism: Stegodyphus mimosarum (assembly GCA_000611955.2). Classification (NCBI taxonomy): domain Eukaryota; kingdom Metazoa; phylum Arthropoda; class Arachnida; order Araneae; family Eresidae; genus Stegodyphus; species Stegodyphus mimosarum. The sequence continues at coordinate 518,443 of KK116969.1, forward strand.
GTATGAATTTGATGTCGAATTTGAATTAAAAAACAAATATAAATAATTTTTCTCATGCTCTTTTACTGTATATTTTTTACGTCGTTTTGCTTCAGAAAAAAACGCCTCGCCAAAACTACTGCATTGCTATTAAAAACTGCGCCCTGTTTCGTGATTATATTTCAGAACGTTGTCATTTTTGTTATATGAGGAAAACAGTTGGTTTTTAATTTAGTCAATGTTATTTCGTTATTAGAAATCTCCTGTTCAATCATTTTTATTTAATCAAGCAGAAAAAATTTAAAAGTTAAGACGTATTAATCACGATACAGTAAAATAAAGATGAACTTTATCGAAAGTTCCTTCCTACACATTCAAAGATTCCTTTCAATATAAAATCTTTTGAATAAGTTTGTTATTTATTTTAATGCATTTTCAACGTTTATTTATTGCTTCCTTCGAATGTTCAAACTGGTTCGATTTTAAGTGTCTTTCGTAGAGACTTCTAAACAACGGAATGGGAATCTATGTCATTTAATGTTTCATTTTACAACTTTTCTTCCGTTTTTATAAATTATGAATATGGGGAGAACATCACTAATACTCATCCAGCTATTACTAAAGAAGGATTTATTTACATGAATAAAATGTGTTATGAAGAATGAAAAGGAGAAGAATCTTCACAATATTACATGTCTGCATTCGTCATCGTCGCTCTTACTCGTCAGCGTAGTCATACAGATGGCGCATTATAGCTCCATCACTCAGTTGCAGTTATAGTTACATGGTAATTTCCTACATGAATATGAAATTTTATCATATTGAAAATCACAGCAAAACACTAAACTGGATATATTTTCAAATACGTTCATTTATCTTGCACATATTAATGCTACCTTTGCTTATAAAGTACATAATATTCTGGTTATCAAAAGTTTGAATTTTAGGTGCATTAAAATTACAATATAAAGTTTAAAAATGCATTACATAAATAAAGTATATCTGTTGAATCATGAAACGATTCCTGGTGGCTATTATGAGACCACTTAAACTGGAAACATGAAGTTCCAGTTACATCGAATTTCTTTCTTTTTCTTATAAGAAGAAATTTATGGTAGGTCTGGTAATATGCTAATACTAAATCTCATCAAATAATCAATCATTAATTATTTACATCATCAAACAATCAATCAATTATGCATCAATACCCTTCCTTTAAAATTTTAGATATTTGAAAACAACAAATATCGTTACTGTTTCTAATTATAAATTGAGACATATTCACCAAGATGTCATTTTTCTTTAATAAAAACTTTAAGGAATAAACTTCTAGTTATTATTTGAATAGTTTGATCCGGTTAGATATCATTTTAACAAAAATAAAATCAATTAGTAATAGCCTTTGTTTTCCTCTATATGACCAGAAATCTTTTAATTGTCATTATTTTCATTTTCTTCACATTATGTTCGAGACAAAAACTCCCCTCTAAGCACAAGAAATAATTTCCGTAATACAAAAATGCCAACAGTAAAATATTTGCAGATACACGCCACATTTTATATATTCTCACTATATCATTTTTATATACTCACAGAATTTCCATTTGGTCCCCATACCTATCATATGCTGTTTCGTCTGTATCAAAAATGCTCGTAAAATTTAATGATGTTATTAAACGTATGTTGAATTATATATAGACTGCAACCACCTATACATATAATTTTATTTTCTTTTGACTTTATACCTGCTTTGATTTAGAAACAGGAGATTTTCCTCAGAAATACTCGTATAAGTATTTCTGTGGAAACTTCCCATGACTTTGAGTGTTTCTGTTGATGAAATAAATTCTGTTAACCTATCATCGGACCTATGTGTATTCAATCTATTACGAACCCGTACGCAAGGAACAATTTCTTATACTTGTAAATCTTATATCTGTAAATACTAAGCAACTGTAAATTTGCTTACTGTCCCCTTTTAAAAACACTTTGAATGTGCAAATAAAACTGTAAATACAAAGCACTGAAGCACTGATTTAACAAAGCACTGATTTTAACATAACGAATAATATAAACTGACGAAGTGTCTAAAAATTATTTTACAATAATTTTTAATACTCTTGATGGCAAAATAAAATAAATTGCACACATAACAGGTGACTGGTCCTTTTCCCTCAAAGAAGATAAATAAGATGTTATATAAGAAGCCTAATAAAAGGTCCATTACAATATGGGTATATAAATTTGAAAAGGCCTTGGCAACGTGTACTAAGTGGATTAAATAACAATGTTCTTTAATCTTAGCAAGTGAAAAATAACTTTAAAAGAAACCAGTAAAATGAGTAATTGTATATATTCTTTATTTCTATCGTTCCATTCTGGTAACGAGGAGAATCAAAATTAGCCATTGTAAGGAAACGGATTAAACAACGTCAAATTACACTTAAAGTCATTTTGATCTCTATAAAAATTTATTTTTACAATTCGGCTACAGTGCAGATTTAGTTCCGATTATCCGTTATACAAACTGAAATCTGTCTATCGTGGAATGTGAATTAATGATGAAGATAGCATGAAAATAGTTGCTGTTGACCGCAGCGGGATTTTGCGGGAGACCCATCAGACGTCATTTTCAGGGGCATAGATATGCTTATTTAAAGATGCGAAAAGTAAATCGAGGTAAATATAAACTATTAAAATTTTCTCTATTTCTTTTAGAAATAAATAAAGCCAGAAATTTGCTATTCTTGTTATTGTACTTTTAGGTTTTTTTGCTCGCCTTTTTAGAACAAGAATGGGGCTGATACTATTTAGAAATAAAACTACATGCAGCCTTTTCTTCTGTTTCTTAATTCCCTTTCAGTTTCAGTTACGTGCACGATATAATAGAATATAGTAGCTATAAATTTAAGCTATGATAAAGCATAAGAGAAATACTAATTCTCATAGTACAATGTATGGGAAGGTTTCGTAATACAGTTTATCGAATGTGGAATATGAACGTATAAATATATTGAGAGATACTGAGAACGAAAAATATTTGAATCATGAGTATTTATAAGAGATAATGTTTATTATTTATAAGAACTATTCAAATCTAGGGCTACCAACACTAATCACAACAAAAGTGCATCTTGTTTATGAAACTCGATTTGCTTGTCCTTTCAGTTTTACAGCGAGAATTCACATTTCTCTGGCAGAAATACGTGGCGTATCGAGGATCTTTCAAACTTGCCGCCAATGGCGTTGTTGTGATTTATGCTGTTCTTGCACTGTTTCTGCGTTCACATTTCAAATTCCACTGCATACTTTACTAAGAATGCTATAAATTTTAAAATTTTTTGTCACTTAAGGTTTTTTAAATCAATTCATTAACATGCTTCATATATATATAAGATGAAAATTAACGTAAGACTTCCGTTGTTAATAGTTTTTGAAGCTGATTCATCCACATAAAGCAAATAGAAATAAACTCATTTGGGAACCGTAAAATGTTCCTTTTCTTACAGGCTTTACTTTTTGAATGCATTGATATTTCGCTCTGATTATTGCCCTGCCAACCTGCTTACGCTTGTTGCTCAAACGCATTTAAAAATTTTATCAATACCGATGTAGTTTTTCAAGAAGAGGCGCTAATTGAGTCAATTTGCCTGTGTTATACATTTATGTGTGAAAGAAAGCTACTAACTCTAATTTAGCAACAGTCCTTTTAACTCTTCATTTTAATTTGGCTGCATCTCCTTCCTGGAATCTAATGCGCATCACCTGGAATTAATCCGCATTGCTCCATTATGTAAGACTAACATTGCGGATATTTTTATCCAACAGCATAGAAAAAAAATTAAACAAAGGAATCTACTTCATAAATAGCCCTTTGCTGAAATGCGCACTGCTTTTCCTGCATTCCTCTCATTTTACTAACATATACTGTTTTTTTCTCCGCTCATCCATTTTCTCGAGATGTAACCCGCTATATTCATTTTTGGTGGTCCTTATGGTACCCAAAGTGATATTCAAACAAAAATATGGGTCCTAAAAATTATTCATCAAAAAATAAAATTGTATGGTAATCTACAGCTATGTTTGTCTCCAAGTCTCATGCATGTAGTGCGCTTTCAATCTGTGTGCCATTTAGAGTAAATCTAAAAGTAATATTTGATATATGTAAAAAAATAAAACATTCAAAATGCCACTTTGCTAAAAAATAAATTTTCTAAACGTTCAAGCAGAAAATTATCAACATAGTAATGCGAATGTTGAAGTCATTAATAATTACTACTCCCTAAAATTGTTAAAGCACTGCAAAGATTTCTTGGAGTATTAATGTGTAAAATAAATTGATTATAAATGCAACACTTAGAGTTTCTCTAACAGATTTACTCAAGAAATATACTCGATATAAATAGATAGAAAAATGTCAGACAGCCTTTAAAATTAAAAAAAAATGCTTTAGTTTCCAGATCCATTTTTAACTCTATTTAATCTAAAATATCCCTGTCCTGTATTAGCAGATGAATTTAAAAAAGCTGTTAGTGCAGTTTTAAAACAGTAGCACCCAGATGCTAATTTACACCCTATAGTTTTCCATTCTCGAAAATTAAGATCTTATGAGAAAAAGTATGAATTAGTGAAATACAATGTCTAGCATTTGCCAGATGCTACAGATAAATTTTATTACTATTTGCGTGAAAGTCATTTGACTGCACATATTGATCATTCTGCTTCTGGTTTGGCTTCAGAATATAAAACATCCCACAGGTAGATTATTTCGACGGTCTTTAAAATTACTTATGTATGGTTTTAATGTACCATATAAAAAAGATTCTACTAATTTTTGGAAGTTGATACATGTATGAATTCTATTTATCAACATTTGTCGGTGCAAACTAATTTATAATTATTAAAAGAAACTGAAGATCATCAAAATTTGGATAATGTTTTTACCCTAATTTTAATAAAATTAATAATTTAGTAACTACAGTGAAAAAAGGTTTGTATAAATCTGTAATACCAATAACGTTTCGCACTAAATTACTTGAAAAAGCTCTGATTGAAACTGGTCATTTCATGCACATTCAATGCTAAATTTATTATATTCTAAATATTATTGGGCAGGAATAATACAAGATATTAGAAATTGTTCTAAATATTGTGAGGTATGTGACTTTAATTAAAAAAATAAACAAAAATGTGTTTTAATACAAGCATTACCATCTTTACATGACCCTTTTGAATTGTATTCTTTTGATACGGTTGGTAGTTTAAATTATTAAAAGTAGTTTATTCACATTATTATAGATCCTGCTACTCGTTATATATGGACATTGGCTTCTAAAGGAGTAAATATTGACATTTACATAAACTATTTAAGGCATATTTTTCCGATTCAAGTCCCAATGAAAAGTTTCAGTGCTAGGATAGTTGCTTTTATTTCCTGAAAATTTAAGTATTTTTTTAACAATCATAATGTTACGCAACTAATAATTGCTCCTAACAGACTACAAACTAATGGCAAAGTAGCAGAAGTTAAGTATATAACTATATTAAAACAGAAGTTAATTTCTTATGAAAGTAAAATACTGGGCAGTAAGTAAAATACTTGGCAGAAAGTAAAATACTTTAGCTTGGACAAAATAGTTGCCTCAGATTATTGAATGTGCACGAAATGACCAGTTTCAATCAGAGCTTTTTCAAGTAATTTAGTGCGAAACATTATTGGTATTATTGAAAAATACAATAATATACCCCATTTCATAATAAAATTCCAACCATCTTATTTGATGTACTGAAAATTACCTTATGATCCATTAATAAACAACCAAGATATACATACACCAATTGATGAAGCTAGAAAAAGTGCTCAGAAAAGCTCTGACGATTACCATAGTGTAAACAAGCACCGACATAACACCCATTTTAAAGCAAGTAATTTTAAACCTGGAGATTATAATAATGTGTGAGGAAATTCAATATCCTAACACCGAAAACTTTCCCCTCCATTTTAAGGTTTCTATAAATTTTTAAAACAATATTCTGAAGTTATAAAGAAATAAACCAAATTTTCTTACTAAAAAAATTGAGAAATTGGGCATTCTACTTGACTTAGACCATTTAATCCAGCAAAGGAATTTAAATAAATTGTGGAAATAGCAAAATACCTGTTGCTATAGTAAAACTTAATTATTATTTTTAATAGTAAAATACCTAAAACTTAAAAACTTTAAATACCTAAAATTTAAACTTCAATAGTAAACTACCTAAAACTAATGCGACTAAAACTTAATATATTTTTAATTTCCAGATTATTCATTAAATTTATTTTAAACGTTTTAAAAAATATTAACTGAAATGTGACTTTTAATCCGATGAAGAATACAAACCTAACTATGATAAATTATTTCCGAATTATTTGATTTTTTCTTAATCTGGCGCCTTTTCTATCCTACCCTTTTCTTTTTCTGGTTCTAGTTTTTCCTTTTGAAATTTCCTGCGTATTTCTTTCAACTCCCAGAGATGCGAGGTAAAGCTCTAAACCATGTTTTGAAATCTGGCCAGTATACCAGATTCTTAAAAGACGATATACATTTTCTGTACTCCGAGTCGAGAAACACACTATGTCCATTACTCTTGCATCCTCACCTTAGGGAGAATATAAGCAGTGATAGCACATGCCTGCTGTCACCCGAGTTATACTACTAGTATTTGAACTTAATATTTTTTAAGAGAGACAACAATAACTTTGAACTGGCCAACTTTTTCACCAGTCACATACTTCTAACCGTAGTTTTAGCACAATGTTTTACCACACATACACTCTACAAACATAATTTTTTTATATTCTTATTATAGTGCAATATAAAGCTTCCTTCCCTAAATATTTAACTTGAGAATACCAGTTATTCGCCTTAATTTGGATTTGAATTTTTATACATTTATGTTTTTATTTCAATTATATAACTCTGAAGAATTTTATGACCATACTTTAAAATTAATAACTTTCATATATTCGTACAATACTAAAAGGCAGATATCTTGAATAAGGAACTGAGGTTTCTTTTCGCATTGTATTTAAGCATCCCAGAGCCCTCAGAAATTTAGTTACACTGATCTGCTTGTACCTGCCTATTTTCCATTAAAGTTCATTTTATTATTGTTTTGCATTTTGTAACTTTTATAAATTTATTAATATTTAAAGTCCGTTTTACTTTGCTTTACCATAAGAAAATTTTGATTGTTTTATAATGAGTGAATAATTAATTTTACTAGAATACCAGAGTTTCATTAACGAGTAAAAACATACTTTGGTTTTATACAGATTATAACAGTTTTTATGAATGTGTCTCATGAACTATAAATTTTTATAATTATTTCTTGAAAAAAATAATCCAAATTTAGGGCAATTTTTATAATATTTGGAGAGAACATTTGAGTAATTTATATTTTTTTTAAAACGTGATGTTACAAACTTTGTCAACGTGATGTTACAAACGTGATGTCAAAAATTGGATTATGCATTTAGTTTACGACACTCTATAATATTTTTATACTTCAAATAACGTTTTTATGTGTCGTTATGTATGTTAAGATGTGAGAAAGTTCGTGAAAAATGATGGCCACAATGAAACGTATCCCTTGAAGGAAGTACTTTTAATAAAAAAATCCTCATTGGAAAAGTACATATGAATATATAGCCAAAACTGTATCTTCATCTGCTACCGCTCTAATGCTTCTTTCTAAAAAGGCTTTTATATCTTCAAATATTTTGCTCTTTAAAGAGTTGGAAATATGTGAGATATAAAATATGAAAGAAAACTACTAAGTTTAATTTTCCAAAGCTCTTTGTAGTTCCTCATTTTTATTTGGATACATTCCCTTCCTGGAATCTAAGAAGCATCATCTGAAAACTAATCTGCATTGCACCGTCATGTAAGAGTAGCACTATGGCTATATTTTAGCCAATCGCAGTCCAAAATTTAAACAAAGGAATCAACTCTACAAATACCCCATTGCTTAAATGCACGCTAACTTTTCGTTGCTCTCGTTGTCTTCTCTTCATCCATTATCTCGAGATGTGATCTGTTTTGTAAGTGTACTTATCGTACCAGTATTAATTTGTAAACAGGAATATATGTCCTAAAAATTACTCTTCAAGGAATAAAATTCTGTGGTGAATCTACAGCTACATTTGTCACTAAGTCCTACGCTGCGCATTCTACCTGTTTAACAGCAACATCAATAACCATCTAAGCTATGCCTAAAAATTAACTGATACCTTCTCTCACACGAGTCTCTTAAATGTTACATTTGCATGTATTTATAATATTTTGAACATTTCTAATTTTTAGCGTAGAAAGCTTAGCGAAACACTACCTAAAAATAACTTTAAAAAGTTAATAACATAAAATGTCCTTTATACTGAAAACAAATTTAATGGGGGTCAAAGCATACAAGCATAAATCAAAGCAGCAAAAATTAAGCATAAATCCTAAAAAAACTACGCTTAGAAATCCAATACGATTGACTCAGCTAATCCTTTTTTTTTTGGAAGGCATAGGCTTAGTAATATCTGGACCATTTTTCTGCCACTTGTATCAAATACTCAAAATAATTTGAAATCATTAACTTAAATAGATATATCATTGTTAATTTATTAATTTTTATGTGATCAAAAGTTGTTTAAAATTTGGATTACCTACTTTATAATTAAAATTAATAGTTAAAACTCTTCAAACTGATTTCGCAGTTCTAGTTACAAAGTTTAAAATAAAATATTTAAACATCAATAAATTAATTAATAAAAAGAAGTGTATTTTTTTAACCCCTCACAGTTGGGTGTTTCATGAAATTCATTCTTTTTACAAATGGCTTATCTACCAAGATTTAAACTGCCTATTAACAAAAACTAAATTAACAGAACCAATCTTATTATGCAAGGTTCTTCGAAAATATCTAGGAAAAACGTAAAAGCGTATAGGAAAAACCGAAATGAATATGTTTTGTCATGGAATGTGCGTAAACCAAATGGCGCGTTAAGGTGGTACAATGCGTTATTGAGGAGCCTTTGCTGGCGTGAATTGGGATTATTGTGTTTTATCTTTAGGGTTGCTGATGGAAACGGAGTAGATCCTTAAAGGACGAACATTGTTCCTCTTTTTAGCAGCTGCTCCGTTTTAGCCGAAGGCCCTGTCTGATGAAATTAATGCTGGCAAACTTCGCGTTGGCGTAGCGATGTATACTACTCGAAACCTATTCGGAGAATGACAATTATCTATCTATCAATTTAAGTATTATCACGCATAGCGCGACGTTTCTGGTTCAGTAATGTAATATTGCTGGAGTACTTTACATAGGTAGTTCTTCAAATAAGTTCTCGACAGTAAATCATAAACTGAAATTGAAGAATGAAAATTTACCCCAGTTCAGTGCTTAAATAGCATCCTGTACCAACTCTACTCGCCATTCTGTCACACCTATTCCTTCACAAATCTGCTTGTTTCAGTCTCTTTTATTTGCCTTTAAAATTTTCCAGGTATTCCTGAGCACCCTGGTTAATTCTTTAATACTGAATGTTTTGTACTTATTTTAAGATTTATGCTTACATTTTGGTTTTACGATTAATGTTATTGCTCAGTAAAAAAATACATTTTTTGTTGCTTCTATTTAATTTTATTAACTATTTAGCTGGGATTTTGTTATATTTGTGTATTCAATGTGTATTTAAAAAAATTGAGAAATATTCGTAATATTTTACTGCGAAAAGAATTATTGCTGCATCTGCAATTATTTGACCAATTTCACACAAATAATTATTTTCCCAACTTATATGTGCGTATATATAGAGAGATAGATAGATGGATTAGAAATATAGACATATATATATATATATACAATATAAAAAATACGTAAATCAAAATTTTTATTTAAACTAACCCCTAATTCCCTTTAATTCTCTCTCTCCTTTTTAAAAATCGTAATAACTTCTCTGGATTGCGTCATTTCTAGATCATTCCATTTTGCATGGCCTGCGCAGCGCTGAGGATGTAATAATTGGGAACTGAAACTTTAACTCAAACCAAAACTTTTCTCTTCGTGCGCTTCCATATTGGCTGACTATCAGCTTCTTTCTGTGTGCTGCTTGGTCGCTATTTCGTCGTGCGCGCTTTCTATCGCAATACTTTGCAAAATATAATGTTTTTGAATAGGCGCGACTAGAGTGCAACGTAATTGTGGCCGGGAACGTCAACCGGAAAATAAAAGTGGAATTAAAACCGCCTCGACTGCAAGTTTCTTTATAGCGATTATGCATCGACTCTGTTCCGTCTTTTCCTTGAACACAGTCGCAATGGCAAAGTAGTAAGGCGAGAGGAAAGATGATACTGAAGAATTTAACGCTCCATATTTCCATATCTTTATTCAATTCAAATGGCCGAACATTTTTTCTTTAAACGAAGAATCCCAATTTACATTTCCATAGTGATTTAAATTAGGTAATATCCATTATTTCATTTTAAAATACTTCACATAAAGATACAATTTTTTTCAATAATATTACAAGAAATTTAATTTTGGTGTGAAGGAAAACAATTTTTTATTATTCAATGGCTGCATATACCTATTAAGTAACATGTTGTTAAAGTTCTCCAATGCTTTCAAAATTAAAATAAGAGGAAAACAAACTAATAAGTAATATTGCTTAACTTATAAACTCATATACATGAAAGAACTATATAAAAAGCAACTTTTTGAATAGAACTCTATTGGTTTAAATGGCAATCAGAAATATTCCCTCTTCTCAGGAGCAAAAAACTTCACATAAAGATACAAAAAGTTGCAAAAATTATAAATTTAATTAAAAGTCAATTTTATTTTTTACCTAATTTAAATTTCAGACTCATATTTTTCATTTCCAATAACACATGGAAAAATTTAACTATAAATTCTCTCTATAAAGTTTCATAAAATTATGCAACTTGCTGAATGAATGAAAAATCAAGTCCCTTAACAAAAGGGGAGAAGATGGAATCTCTCTATGTTTAAATAATGATTAACAATGAAATCTTGACTAAGTAACAGCACACTATAACACTTTCTTCATCTGAAGAGGTCTTTGAAACTTACAATTAAATCTGGCTGTCATTGCATATGTTTAATGTATTCTCACAGTGTCAAAGTTTCCAAAAACAATAAAACTTTCTGATGTTTATGAGGCTCTGCTTCTGTTCTGAATTAAATGATTTTAATAAGAAGCAGAATTTCACTTTCAGTTTAAAAGTCATTATTTCCAACTCATTTTATAAAACTGGAAAAGCCCAACGTAATGCTTTTAAATTATGAACTTCAAAAATGGTTCCGCAATTTAAAGAAATATTTTACGCAAACCTTAAAAAAAGTATAATTATTAAAATAATGAAACATAAACCGCAAATAGATGCAGAAAACAAATAGGCAAGACTTATGAATGTAAGGAGAAAAGCCTTACAATAAAATACATTACTATGGATTGAATGGACACTTCTCAGTTATTTTTGTGAATAAAATCAGAACGACTACTTTTCATATTATAGATAGTTAGATAGAGATATGTTTTAATATTATGCAATTTTATAAGAAGTTTGTCTTTGCTTTAAATATACCTGGGCTGGAAAATAATTTTTTCTTCGAGCTTAACTATTTATTGTTCTTTAAATTTATTATTTTAGAAGATGATTCTTTTTCCATTCCGATAGTAAAAGGTCTATTGAATGTGTATGACCTGGCGTTACATATGCTACTAATGATTTTCTGTTGAACAAAATCTCATGCTTGCAAGATGTTCTAGATCAATATTTTTTCGCCGGAGAACCATTATATTCCAATCATCATTTTATTCGAGTTCCATCAGCTGTCCCTAAAGATTTCAGATTGTCCTTTCTTTCAAACTCAAATAGAAATTATTTATCTCTTTGGGCTATCGAACTTACTGAGAACGGATGGATCAGTTTTTTTTCTGTAACTTAATTCAGTAAGCCTTATATCATTGAAACCTTTATTTACCAAAATGTGCATTTAAATATTCTAACTTCAATATTTTACAACTTAAGGTTATTGTTTTAGTATCTACTTAAAGCATTTTAAAATAAAACTTACATTCATTAACTTAGCTTTAAATAAACGTCACAAGGAGGCGAGTGATTAAACATTTGAAGTATTTTGTAAAATATTATAAAATATTGTTAGATGTACAAAGTGGAAGTTAAAATTGAATTTTACAAATGCTGAAATAATGCTCATTAATTTGAACAATGACTAAATGGTAGTTAATATAAAAGTAATAAGTTTTTGTGTGTTTGATTCTGTGTATACGGAATATCCTATTTAACATATTCATTCGTTCACATTTTGAAGGCAAATAAGTGTGCACTTACAAGTTTGCACTCTAATTGCGCTATTTCGAAGAACTGTGTAATCTTACTAGAATGCTAGATGATGTTTCATCCCGTCTCTGTCTAATTTTCAGTGACACAATACGGATAATAACATTTCTCTAAAAGCAACTAAAACATTTATTGATACTTCAACTTAACGTTTCAGAATTAACAGAAAATTTATTTCCATTGTTTTTGGCTTGAGAATATAATAGTAGTTCAGTTATATAAAAATAAAATGTTTAAAACTACGAGCTATGTTAATTACAACTTCCTCACTTACTATATGAAAGCGAGATCACCAGCAATTAGTATAGCACTACGGCGTCTTGGGACTCTCTCCTTTCTAAATTTTGAGTCTTGTGTATACGTGAGTTATTTAAATCATCGTAATATGTTGCGCATCTTACTGGGAGTTTTATATCCCAAGAATAAAAATTATTTGTCCTTGTAAAAATATTAATTGAAACATCTTTACATGCATAGCATATTTTATTTATTGCTTAATTTCATTAAAGAATACGCATGTTAGAATGTTAATTAGACGTGGGACCATTAACTTGAGCAATTTGTCACAGGGATCTGTTTTTCTGGTGAAAGATACATTTACATTCTGTGCTAGAGTGGTACATAAAACTTTCTTCCATTTCACATTACATTTGTTGTACATAAGCACCTAGATTTATCGAATAAATTAAATAATTTAGCTCCAAATGACAAATTTATTGCGAGCACATATAATGAAATGGATTTTTAAAGGATTTAGAAGCTTTTTTCACCCTTGTAATATAAAGAGACATTTGATGTGGACACAACATGACTTCTTTGTTATAGCCTATTAAATTCTATACAATTTTTACTGCATTTCATTTAAACTTATTTCCTCGAATTTCATTAGAGATATTTTAATTCAGTTAATTCAGTTCTCACTTTGCGATAAAGTAAAAACACATAAAAATTCAAAACATCTTCACAAAAGTTTATAAAATAACAGAAAAACATAAAACACCAAAAATACAGTTAAAACAGTAAAAAAAATACTTTTACAATTAAAATTAGAGTTTCTTGGCAAAAAAAAGCAATTCGGCCAGCAGACAGGAAGGCAAATTTTTCGTAGAACAAAACTGAAAGTTTACTTTCGTCCCACTCGGAAAAAAGACACTGAAGGTGCAGAAACTGTCTTAATTCACAATTCTGCTAAGTAAACTGCTCAATTGTAAACAAATATGGCTGTTGAGTACGCACTTAAACAACTTTTTAATTATGAGATCATTCTACAGCTATTGCATGAAGATTGTGTAAAGGCATAAAAACTTTAACGGGAACATAAGAACAACATAATTCAATCATATTTAAAGCAAAAAATCACAATTTAACCAATGTATAAGAATAAAAAACTGAGCTCAATGAGCCGAGTAACAGATTGAGTATATATATATATATATATATATATATATATAATATATGTATCTTCCGTAACTCAAAAACATAACAAAATATATATATATATATATATATATTGTATGGCCGATTGCAACCAAAAACAGAAGTGCATAACTTACATGTTATAACAGTCCTATATACAAAATTTCAACGTTCTGAAGCTATTCGTTTTTGAGTTATGGAAGATACAAACTTACGTACCAACATACATACAGACAGACATTGCGAAAAAAATCTCTTTTGAATGAATTTTAAATCCATTTTGTTATCCGTTGTGGGGAAAAGAGTCGTTTATTTTGTCCTTACGTACAGATGTCACGCAAAACATTGTTAAATTGCATTCGATAGCGGCCAAAAACGGATATTTTCATTGAAATATGGTACCCGAAATTTTTCACGGTTACAATATTTCGTACAGGGAAGTAAAAATGATTAATGATTTGCTTCCTTTCCTTCTTCTCTCTCTTTTACAACTGTCGCTTTAAAAGGTGAGCCGTGTTTTAAATCAGCAGAATTCCAATTATTTGCATCGCTTATTTTTAACTTTTGATTTTAAATTAACCTAATAGATAACTTATCCACATTTTTCTATAATGTCAACATCATAAATGTAATAATTCGTATTTTTATGAAACAATAAATTTTATTTATATGAATGCATATTAGTTTCATTTTAGTTCATTTCATGAAAAACAGGAAGCTGTGTTGTATTTTTAGAAATCAATAGATATCATCTACAAAGTCAAATTTGCCTGAGCTATGCTTAATTTAAAAAGTGAATGTGATCTAGGGATATTTTGAATAGATGAAACTCATACTCTCAGATTTAGCTCCAGGAAGAAAAACATATCACAGAATATTTAATTCAAATAAGAAATATTAATACATCAACAATTCTAATTCTAATTCTTTCTAATTCTTTCTAACAAGAAAATAGTCAAACAGTTTAACGGAATCAAAACACGCAACAAGAATTTTATAATCGGGTTGCAAAAATAATTATATTTTCTTTCGAATATAAATAAGCAAGCTGAATAAAAACAACGGAGGTGCTTTGTGTGATATTTTAATAAATTAATAAATAATTTGATATTTTAGTCAATATTTCATTTAACAGTTTAACATTATCATGAGTGGCAGCAGTGACCACTGTTAATAGTTCTTCATAGCCTGCCATGAGGTACCTTGGACGACTCAGGCGAATGCAATACGCGTAAATGGGCCCCGCGATATTGCGCTGTCCCGGGGTAGCAATTATTGGCAATTTTCGAACTGTTGATATTCACAAGACATTCGCTCTAGTCAATGCAATGCATATTAAAGGTCGACTACTAGACCGAAACCCAAGGTGAAAGTTTGACTTCCGAGTAAGGTTTGGCTGTAGTCGTATTACTTCCTTCTTCGCGGTTGTAATTTCGGTGATCTGTGGTACACGTTCTAGATAATGAGACGCCTAAATAATCGTCAGATTTCACTATTCTTAACAAATGCTTAAAAAGCAAACATTTGACTACGGATTAAAAGTTTGACGATACTAGCCTTTCATTATAACCAGCACAGATAATACTAATTTCTATAAACATGATTTGTGAGTAAATTTTTATTGTGTATTGCGGTGTACACTGGAAATCTCCGCAGACTGATTTTGGTTTTACTTAATGTACGCTGCCATATTAATACGTTTGTAAATACTGATATGGTTTCGACACCAATCACAAACATTTAATGCCCAAACTCACAAAAAATAACCAGGGTGAATAACACATTTATATAGCAAGAATTACCGGATCAAAAAGGACAGGATAAATTTTATATTGGAGATTCATTTGAGTGATTACTTATTACGTGCATGCAAATTAAAAGTTTAGATAACACAATGGTCACCACTGATTTAACCTTTGAATCATAAGAGTTATATTTTATAGATATTCATTGATACTTTTCAGTTATAAATGCCAAATATTTGTAAGTTTTTATCTTGACTATAGAGGAATTACTTTCATGTTTCCTTCCGGCTCTTTTAAGTGTGAACAATGGTTTAAAGTTCAAATTTTGTTGTGATTAACTCTACACATAATGTGTTATGTCATACATTTTGATCAATAAATTTTCTTCGCATGAAAACGATTTATGACTCTTGAAAAAGCATAGCTACTTTTTTATTTTTTGCAAACTAGTTCTGTAATAGTTTTAGTGACTAACGAACTTCTTTTTTATTATTTGTGATATAAATTATGAATCAGTAAATAAACTTGATTTACTTCATGTTGTCCCTTACGTAATCATTTATAGTTTTTATCTGAGTTTATTCCTTTTCTTCACACTGGAAAGCTTTTATTTAAATAAATGGCATTTTATTACTGAAAACGGTTTAGAAAGTATAAACTGAATATTTCTCTCCTTTTTTGAAAAGAGAAAGAAAGGTAGTTTAATACAAATGCGTCATGGTGCGAACGTTATCAAAAGAGTTCTCTCGAAATGCACGGTTGATTTATTCAAACTGAGACGGCTTTATTTTTTAATACTATTTAAAAATTAAATTTCGAAATGCAAAGCGTAAACGTGTGTGTGAAATAAAAGGAAAAGTGACTAATCTTTACTTGAAAGTATTTTTTTGCAACATCTTTTTATTACACGATCACATCAAACCAATAAGCCATATCATACATACTTTAGCCTATTCTTTGTTAACGTCACCACAGTGGCATGTAATGACGCGATTTTAAAAATAATTTGAGTTAGTAGGAAAAATTCGCATGAACATAGAAACTGCCTTGTATCCTTTAAGTTTAAAGCATCGCATGACGTAAGATCAGCTAAACTATCCTAAAAATTTAGGTGTGGATTATCAAATTTCAATTTTCTCAAAATATCACATCACGCATAAATAGAAGAGACATTCTTTACGAAAGTATAACTTCTGTAATAAATTTTATGGATACACTCAACTCCAGTTGTAACGAATGAATATCATCAGCAACGCCCTCTACCGACGATATAGACAAAATAATTAGTTCAACTGAGCTGCCTACCTGGACTGTTATAATGTTTGAACTCACTCCCTAAACATTAATTATTTTATGTAATTTTATGTTTTGTTTATCCTCCTCTATATGTTAATGTTAGGTGTTAATAAAATGTTACTTAAAATTAACTCCTGATTTTAATGATTAATAAACAGCAATATTATTAACACCAAATTAAAAAACCATTAATAAATGCAGAATTATGCTCATCTGAAATAAGAACAATCCATTTGCGTGGCGCTCTATTTTGTTTAGAATGAGAGGGAGCAAATGGAAAAGAAGCATTTATCTGTTTTTTAAAGAAGAAATATATGGCAATGCCAGAAATGAAATTAGTAGAAACTCAATTTTTAAGTTACCGCTGGCTTATTTCTAGAATTAAAATTTCTAGTAAACCAGTGCCAAACTTAAGTTGAAGATTTAATGATTTTATTTTTTTTTTGTCTCCTTTAGTTCAAAATAATAATTGATTCGAAATTGGCAAAATTCGGTATTTGGTAGAAATAACTAATGTACTTCAAAAGGCAAAGCCTATTACAATTAATAAAAATTCAGTAGAGTAACTTAATTTGTGACATGAATTTTCACAAGAATAAAGGCAAAATATTGATTTAAGAAATTAAGTAATTAAGCAAAAAAGCCATTTTCAAAAAGGGCCCTGAGGCTGTTCGGGAATTTTAAACTTACGAGGTGCAGACTGTTTCGTGTTTTCTTAGAGTTATTTTCAAAATTTATTTCCGCATTTATAAATTTTTCAGTTTCGTAGAAAAACCAATTACGAGATGCAAATTTTATTTAATTATGTGTACATTTTGCTCGAAGACTTAAAGGGAACGTTACTTTTTATAAGTTAGTATAAATTTGCCTCCTTTCTAGAAAACTTTGAATGACTCAAAAAGCACAGTTTAAGTATAAATATGTTGGCCATAAACACTCTATAATTTACGCTCGCGTAAGTTCTCAAAAATAAAAGTTTGCCTTTCATGTTTCTATTATTTTTTATTTATGAGAAGGAATATTTCGAATAAGAAATGAAAATAAATCAAAATACGAGGATTACTTTCCATTGCTTTCGAAAAAGGTTAACATATTTCGTTACAGTCAGCAAAATTACTTGAATCAGCATAAAGTATCTCTTTTAGATAAAAATTATTAACCGTTATTTTAGGCTAAATACATATGTAAAACAAATTTAATTAAATAAGAGCTTCACAATGATAAAGCATTTGAGGAAACATTTTCAAAAGTGAAATTAAAATATACTTTTAATTAGTTTTTTTGCTACTGAATATGACCATGTATAAATTATTCTAGAGGATTACTTCAGTTTTTAAACTTTGCATGCATTATCACGAGCATAAGAAGAGGTTATCTTAACATTAAATGAGAACATGCGTTTGAATTTCATGTATTAGGTGTTCCATAAATAATGCGGTTAAAGTAGTTTGATTCTGATTTTTTTAAAATTTTTTATAACTAGTAAAACATTTATGCCAGGCTGAGGTACCTTCGAAATAAATTGTTAATGAAAGATAGATTTGGAAATGCATTGAGGAATGCCAACAGCTTTTTGGAAAGTTAAAATTTGTTTTGATATCTGCACCACTTTTACAGTTATGGCATCCAAATTTGTATTGTCATGTTTTTACTGATGTTTTCGAAATTAGAATACGAGCTTCATTAAAAGAGTAAGATGTGCCTGACACAATACATTGCATCTCTTATCATTCGAGAACTTTATGCAAAAAATGAAAGAAATTACTGTACAGCTGAGCTGGCATGCTTAGGTTTTAGGCCAATTTTACAATATCTGCAACGCCAAACTTTTGTCATACACACAGACAAGATAATTCTCGTTTAATACAAAACTGCTTGTAGTTTAAAGGGTAGGTTATTAAGATTTAGTACGTATGTCTGTGCAAGTAAGTATCTTGAAAGAACACAAATTATAGTAAAAAGCAAATACATGACTTTAAACCAATACTTGAAGTGGAATAAAATATTTTAGTTTACTATATTATTATAACGAGTCATATTTTAACTATACATAGTTTATGGGAACAGAATTTTAATACAGACTTAAATATTTAAGTAACTGATTTATCTTTTACAGAGATTTCTTCAGATGTTATACATTTGTTAAAGTGTTAAAAATCTGCTAAATCTGTTAAAAGTGTGGCATTGGAAGAATGCTCATGTTTCGTTATACTTCCGTGAAAGTTAGCTGCTGGTATACACATTAATTCTTTCATGAAAATTTCCTTAACTTTTAAATTTTTTTTCAAAATTAAACCCAATAAAATGAGATATCATTTTAAAGAACAAATGGTACTTAGCAAATGCCAGATGCTGTTAGTATGGAGAATAATTAAGAAAAATTACATTTCTCCGAATAATTAATTCTCTGATTCAAATATTCTCTTAGAGCGTAAAAATATTAAACAGATATTGAGGCAGTAGCGTTTTAGGTTTAGTGGTACGCTGAACTACTAATTCCTAAGTTATGTAATTTTATAAAGCTCTGTTTATTTTCATTTTAACCTTAGGTAATAGAGATAAACGAAAGATGAAAATAAAGTTTTTTTTTTTATTTAGGCTAGTTTTTAAGTGGCCAAAACATTTATATAATTTATGATGCATAATTAGAGTAAAAATTCACAGAATACGTAACCATGTGCTCGGAAGTTTTTTTTTTATTAATCTCATTAAAATATAAGGAATTTAATATAATATTACAGAATATTACAAACTCAATCAGATATTTACATTCGAAACATGTTATTCATTTTAACCACCTACAAATGCAAGTCTTCTAATGGAACATTTCTCCTCTTTTTGAAACTGCCTTAGCTTGTAACGTTACCATGGTAGACTGCACAATTCCAGCTGTACAGCTCTTGGTGTCTGTGGTTTGACGTATGTAAGGTGCGTGACTGGCTGGACTCGCGTGACCGAAGAAGATGAAGAACGCACAGCTCGAAAACTCTTTTGTATTCACCCTCCCTTTGCATCTCCCCCGCCATTCGCGATGTCTTAAACCATCTGGTGCGCCCCGGCATTTTTCAGAGATGGGGCGCTCCTCCCTCACCCCTTCAATGAGGTTGAATAGGAACGTGTGGTACCCGGAGAATGCGCTCTTCATCATCGAAAATAGCCCCTTTCGCGGAGTTTAATCTTGGTACGGGGATTGGAA
>KK116969.1:538505-557690 GCA_000611955.2 Stegodyphus mimosarum
GAAATCGCTTCGGGGGTTCTTTTCACTCCCACTTTTTCTTCAGCTTTGTCATGCAGGATGGACGGCATAATATCACTGTCCAGACTTAGTTTTATAAGAATTTAGAAAGCAGTTTTGCCCGAGAAATTTGTAGGTTGTTTGTGTTTTCCGCAAGATGTAATGTATAAAAATGTGTGGGTATTTTGACATCTGTAACTATTGTTTAGAAATTTGGTTGAAACATGTCATTTTGTTGCTCTAATATGCTGCATAAAAGCAATAAACATATACAAACTTTTAACAATATGCATAGGCAACGTTTGTTTTCGTCATGTATAATTACAAGATAAGGAAGGTGTCTAAATATTTAAACTTTGAATGTATTCAATATACATATATTCTTTTCATATTCGCATCTTAATGTTTGCTTACTTATAAAAACTATACTAGTTCGTTCTCGTTTCCCATAATGTTAGGATTAACGAGAAACTTAATGCAACCATGTGTAACCATGTCAGGCATGTTGTGAACTATTGTATTCTAAAGTTTACAAAAACGTTAAATAATGTTGCGTGCGTACGAATTTATAACAGACTGAATGCATAAGTCCGATAAAAGGTTAATCAAAATCATTCTTAACAAAAGAAGTATAACAAAGCGGTGGAATTTTTCACAGAAATATTTGCACAAGTGTTCACAATATCACGCAGTAACAATCAGTAGCTATACTTTAAACTACTAAACACGTTAAATAGAATGCAAAGCATATCACAGAGAAAGCTAATTCGATCAACAATAACACCAGCAGCTAACTAAACAACTCAGCTGAGATGTTCCCTGTCTGGCTTTTTGTAGCTTTTAAATCGGTCACATGAGGTTCTAGTAATTTCTATTTCTCGAGATTTCTGGAAAGCAAAAGAGTAGAATTACGGTTACAGCTAACATAGAAGTTAATTGCATTTATTTAATTTAAGTATAAATTAGGAGATATTTATTTATTAAACGTTAAATGCACGTGCTCCTGTATTTTTAATTTCCAGAAGTAAATTTCTGTCAAAATGTGTCTTGTGCTGCATTGCACGGGACAATAAAACACTTTTAATTATAATTCTACTAAAAATATCTAACTAAATATGAAATTCGTAACAACATGATAATTATCTCTTAAATTATTTACTCAGTGTGGGAAATTACGTGTTTATTAATATTATTAATTTACATATTCCTTGAAACAATTCTGATGAAATGTATTTTGGGAAATGAAATTTTTCTTTCAGACTTAGCAGCTATTTAAACTACATAATCCACTGTATTTCAAGATTGTGTGTTTATTTTTAAGAATGCATATTATGTATTTACATGCAAATGAATATACAGAAACGATAGTTTCAGATTAGAAAATTATTAGAAACATTATCTTAATTTCTAACATACAGAAAATTAAAAATTCCAATAGGGTGGCCCTGCAATATAGCAAAATTTATTTCAGCATGTTTCTTTTCAAAACATATGGATTGAAGAAATCGTTCTGAAGTAAAGATACGTAATATCATGTCTTTCAGAACGGGCAAAAAACTGTATATCTGTTTCGGAAATATTGATCCTGTGTCATAGAACTGAGGTCTCGGGCATTTCTCTAAGCATAATACTTTTATAAAAAAGCTGAAAGTTCTTTATTTAGTTGGTATATGGTATTGCGGATTGCACAGTCAGCAATAGGCTGTATCATGTGATAATTATAATATTGGGATGACAAGGTAATCATTGTTTTGGACACATGAATGTCCTAATTGATTAAGTTTTAAGGTTTCATTAAAATGTTCCATTTTTACTTCCTTATCCATTTCGATGTGAAAATGAAGTATTGTGATCCCGAAAAATTTCGGCTATCATATTTCAACGAAAATATCCATTTTGGCCGCTATCGAAAGCAATTTAACGATGTTTTTGCGTGACATCTGTACTTAAGGACAGAATAAAGAACTCTTTTCCTCCCTCAGAAACTATAAAACTGATTTAAAATGGATTCTGAAGAGATTTTCTCGTGCGTCGGTGCATCCGTACGCATGTATGTATGTATCTCGCATAACTCAAAAACGAGGAGCTTCAGAACGTTGAAATTTTGAATATAGGGTTGCTATAACATGTAGATGTGCCCCTCGCATTTTGGGTGCAATCGTACCAAAAGTATATAAATACACAAAAGTATACTGTTATTCGGCTCAGTGAGATCAGTTGCTTTATTCTCATATGCTTGTAAATTGCGCATTTTTTGCTTTGAAAATTAGTGAATTATATTGTTCTTATTTTCCGGTTAAGGTTTTCATGCTTTTAGTTAACCTGCTTGCAATATTTGTAGAATTATCATCAATTTAAAAGTTGTTAAAGTGCGGCTATGCCTAATTTTTTTTATCAGAGCAGCCATATTTGTTTACCTTTGAAACGCAGCATAATAATGGATCTGTTGACAAGTTAGAGAAACTAAGCTTCGCGCCAACAAAGATAATGTCTTCTTTCATTATTACGAATTACGTTATGCCTAATCCATTCTGGAATTATCATTTAAGATATCAAATGACCCCATATATGGACTCAGCATAGAGTCCACAAGAAATTAAATCAGTTTCTAAGCCATCAGTGTCTTTTTGTCGAGTGGGACAAAAAGGAAACTTTTAGTTATGTGCACTAAAAAATCTGCCTTTTTGCCTGCTGGCCGAATTGCTTGTTTTTGCGCAGAAATTCTAATTTAAATTGTGAAAATTGTTTTTTTAATTGTTTCAAATGTATTTTAAAATTGTATTTTATGTTTTTCTATATCTTTCAATTTTTAATGAGGATATTTTGAGTTTTTATGTATGCCGCGAACTGAGAAGAGAATTAATTCAATGACAAATGTATCTCTAACGAAATTCGAGGAAATAAGTATTTCGTATTAGTATATACTAGCAGCAAAAATTGATGCCAGTCTGTCTCGAACAGAGGAGAATGTTTACGAGAAGTGCATGCGCATTAGGTATGCGGCATTGAATCGTCTGTGAAAAAAAATGATTCTCTTTTATTTGTTTAATTTCTTTTATACATCATTTGAGATTTATTACAGTATTTGAATAGAACACGTGGCAACAATTAGCTAATTCTTCAGATGACGTAATTTTTCTGCATTCTGAGTTGGAAAATGAGTGAGATCTAACCCTGTTAAGTGAACCTAGTGCCAGAGTGTCGCTATGGTAAATACATATAGTGAATTTCAAAGAGTACATTTATTCTATTAGGGTTTATGCGCTATCGATAAAGTAGATTTAATTCAATTCAATAATTTTAAATGAAATGCAGGAAAAATGCGTATTCCTCAGAGATATTCGTACAACATTGCAATATCTCACAGAGTTATATTTTAAACTACTAAACGTTAACTAGAACTCAAATTCAAAACACAAAGAAAGCTAATCCAATCCCACCCAGAATTCGCTACAATCAATAACAGCACTAAGTAAACATCTGAGCTGAGATATTTTACTCCGGTTTTTGTGAACTTTTTAATCAAGCACGAGAATATTCTGGTATTTTCTCGAGGTTTCTGGAAAGCAAAAGAGTACAGTTACGAGGTATCTGTTTATTAAATGTTAAATGCGCGGGCTCCTGTATTTTTAATTTTTTGGAGTAGCTTTCTCTTAAAACTCGTCGCGCGCTGCATTGTATGGGGAAATAAAACAATTTTAATTACAATTCCACAAAAAATAGCAAATTAAATACAAAATCCGTAACAATACTCAATAAGTAAATAAATTATGTATATACCTACCCATTTACTCGTCTACTTAAACTCAGTTGTGTCATTCTTATATGTTCGTAAACTGTGCAATTTTTGGCTTTAAAATGATTGAATTATGTTGTTCTTATTTTCCGGTTACGGTTTTTATGCCTTTAGTTAACCTGAATGCAATAATTGTACAATTATCAACAACTCAAAAGCTATTTCAGTGCCATTAAGCCTTTTTTTTGCCATAGCAGCCATATTTGTTTACAATTTAAACTTATCAGAATAGCCGATTTTTTGTCAATTTTGAGAAACTAAGCTTCGCAACAACAAAGATAACGGCTTCTTTTATTAGTGCGAATTAAATCATGCTTAATCCATTCTAGAATTACCATTTAAGTTATTAAATTATAACATATATTGACTAAGCCAGTTTCTGCGCCTTCACTGTCTTTTTGCCGAGTAAGAGCAAAAGTAAACTTTCAGTCTTGTGCAGCGAAAAATCTGTCTTCTTGCTCGCTGGCCGAATTGCTTGTTTTTACGTAGAAACTCTAATTTTAATTTTAAAAACATTCTTTAAATTATTTTAACTCCATTTATGTTCTATATTTTTCTTGAGAAATATCTCTCTAATGAAATTTGTGGAAATAGGTTTAAATGAAATGCAGCAAAAATTACGTATACTTTAATATTCCTTACACGGAAGTCATATGGTGTATACATCAGATATTTTTCATAGCATTTTAGATTTAAGTAGACTTAAAGTAAAAAGTACAATTTTTTTGTATGCAGGTAAATGCGCATTTCGCAATCATAATCATATCGTGAAGCTGAGCAGGTTAATTTTAAGAAAGACGCTCTGTTCAATCTTAGTCTGCTCATTTTTTCCTTAATTAGTATTCAGAAAACCGTGATATTTTTTTAAAGTTAAAATCACTGATTTAAAACTATTTCGCTAATTAAAGCGTTTTAATACTTTTGCCTTTTATAACAGCATACATAAATTTATATATTTATTAAAAATATCGTTTTAATAGTTCTTTTTTAAAACAATTTTAAAATTTAAAACCAATCGATATTAGAAATATAAAACTTTTGCTACATTATTGCTGTTGGAAATTTCGCATTTATAATTTAACATCTGAAACTATAACAATCTGTCCACATCGCCCATGGAGTTTTATTAATATTTTCAATGCAATTTCTTTGCGAATCATAATTTAGTGAGGATACAGTTTTAAATTAAATCTTTATAGTAATTTAACTCCTTGGCGAAAAATGAATATATTTTAAAAATGTAATAATAGTACCTTGCTTCCAGAAAATAAGTTTTGAAATATCAGGAATCTAAATGTAAGATTTAAATATCTAATATAGTAATATAGATTAAAATAAAACGCCGAACAAATTTAATTTAGAAATCAAACAACAAAAATCAGCGTTATATTTGCAAATTTTCTACGACTAATTCGATGGTTTCACCGAACTATCGTCCTCAGCTGCCAAACAGCAAATTTTATGTTAGTTATTTGCACTTTTAGCAGCTGAGGCTGATGTTCGAAAGCCAACGAAACTAGTTGTGGAAAATTTGGGAATATAACGCTGATTTTTGTTGTTGACTTCTAAATTAATCTAATATAGCAATTAATATAGTTGTGTCAGGACTGTGTATTCGGTGCATATTCTTGGAAAACATCTTCGTGACAGCTTAAAGTCCCGATCTTGAGCAGGGAGCTGAATGCAGCTATGTTCTGTGGTAGAATATTGCGATTCAGTGGTAGAAGAACTGCACTTGAAAGGGATTTAAAATCCTCTTTTATTAAATCACAGTTATGTACAACCACTTCCCAACTCGGGAGGGATACAGAAAGTAGAGACCGCACTTGGGTCTAAAAATGAACAATCAAATAAATTTAAATTAAAACTAATTAGAAATTAAACAGTTGTTGCTCACAGAGCTATAACGCGAGGTTGGCCTCTAATTTAAATGGTGCGTAGCAAGATTTAACTAATACTGATGGACTTGGAATTACTTCAATAAGCAATCACGTAAAAGCGCTATGGCTTAGAATTTAAATGCTAGCTAGTAAGGAGAACGTCGAATAGAGTGACCGTGGTCTGAGACTAAAAGATCTCTCACACTGAGAGGTTCCTTCCTCTCGCTTAAATATAACTTGGCTCCACTTCAAATTAGCATAAAGCTGAAAACGCACGCTTCTTCTAACGGAAAGTTGAAAATGAGAACAAATAGAAAAGAATAAATTAAAATAAAACTTTGTTAGTTTAACTAAAACCTTACAGTTGCGTTTCCTGATTATTTTTTGTTCGTCTTGCCAAGATGAAAATGAAATACAAAGATATTTAAGCTGCTTAAGATTTCAGAAAGGATAGAAAAAGATCAAGCATACCCAAATCATAAAAAAATTCCCATACAGAACTCGTCATCATTTGCTGGGCATGCATTTTCTATGAAAGGGATACGAAAATAAAATATGTAATAACTCATCCATAAGTAATAGTGATCATGATAAATGTCTGAGAAACGAAAGCATCACAAGTCATAGGTGCTTATTGCGTTGTATGAGAAAATCTACGCATACTTAACTGGTCATGCAGAATCTTGATGATAAAACACTGTAGAGGCATCAGAAAGAATTTATAACTGACAAGTCAGATCGGTGATTATCTTTCCACATTAATATTTAATGTAATAAAATATCAACTGCTAAATATATTTTATATTGTTTTTTCTTGTAAAAGTGGCTTTAGTATTTAAATATTTTAAAGCATGAAAAATAACTAAAAAAATGGACATTTTTCGACAAAATTGCACTCTCGAGTTTTAAAGAAGGTCACGCGACTTCATATTTAATATTCCATTCAATATTAAATTGCCAATTTTGGGAAATATATAAAATGCCGTGGAAAAGCGAAAAGTTTGGGGAAAAGAAGAACAAGAAGGAAAGAGGTTCTTAAGCCTTTTGGTGCTCTCCTCACTCTTTAAACGATATCGTATATCAGCGAGTTTAAGTTTAGACCACAAATTTAATATTAAACACTTTAAACAAGAACACAAACGATGTCTTTACCAATAATTTATTTTTAAATAAATTTTTACTTATTTTACTGCAGCTAATCTTTAATCATCACAAAGTGCTCCTCTTTCGGAAATAGATATCTTTTTTTCATTTTGCTACACTTAATTAAAATGCAAGTAAATGTTTTACTTCTTAATGTTTTGACCTCTTTACTTATTTGTAATCTGTTTATCTATTAAAAATAGAAAACTCAGACCAGTGAAGATCATAATATTTTAAATGTAAGGCAAGAAAAAAAAAATCTGAAACATAATAAATATATTAGCGTGAATATAAACCTACTTCGTTTATCAATTTCCTACTGTTGAAAGTATTTTACAAGAATAAAAAAAATGGTTGAAAATGAACTCATAAATATATATATATATGTTGGCTTCATTTACTTAATATTTAGTTGCTTGGTTATTTGATTATAGCAAAGCATTTGAGGGCTTTCTGCCTAAGAGAAGAATGGCTTCGAATAGTATTAATCACTGAAATTTCAACAACATACTATTATTTTTGACTATTTCTTTAAAATTAATTTGTCTAAATTTCTTCAATAAATTTCGAAAGTATCGCATTTTAATAAGTCGTTTTTATGCTTCTGGTGAAAAAACGGCAAATTACTTTCTTGTTTGGAATAATGTTCACCGCTATTTATTTCAAAATTTTGTTTTTGAATATCTTTAGATAAATGTTTGAACGCCTCTACGGTGATTAATAAACACTTATGCATTTACTTAAAGTCTGATGATTTTTAAATAGCTGCAATTAAAGGTCGAAAATCAAATTTTCTGAATTTTTTATTTTAAAACAACGAAAAATGTTTGGTGCTCTAATCGAAACTTAAAGAAACTGAAATGTATGGTCAGGACGCTTTAACTACATATCTACATATGCAAACGGTAGCTCATTTGATTGGTTGCATACAGTAAAGCATACGAGGGCTATCTGCTAAGGTGAGAAATATATCTCTTGGACAACTTCCTGGAAAGAAATTGGTTCAAATTCGCGTTACTCACGGAGTAAATCACGTAAACTACCCATACCGTTCACTATACTGGAGTGCTCAATACAGTGAATTGCCACAATCAAATAAATGAAAAACGTTGGAATCCAGGATACGTTGGAAACCAGGATGAACTGCCAACATTTAGCAATCTTTAGTCACTCGGTCACTGTGGTGGAGCAAACATCAGCTTGGAACTTACGCCGATTTTAAGGAAATAAATATTTTGTGTTTGATATTTATGCAAAAGAAATATTATTTTGAAGTACTTTTGCAGCTTTAACATTGCATAAAATTTATATATATCTGCAAGAAAGAATGATACCAATGGAATTTGTAAACGTGATGAAAGAATACAAACTGTTATAAAATGCAACTTGATAAAGATTCATACCATTAACGGTGAACCAGTTTCTGCAATAGTATTATAGATTAAAAGGTAGTATATAAATCTATATATGAACAAAGTCTCAGGTCAGGAATATTATGAACAGTTAACCTAATTATCATTCAGGTTTACTGGCTTGTCACCTTGTGTTTACCTTCCGACACGGTTTGTAATGTCGTTCTTTGTTTTCTTAAACAACAGATGGTAACAAATTCGTCTCTACGAGCTAATATTATTCCAACCGATTAGAATCTTCACCGAGTGAAGGATGTAATCAATTTTCCATAGATGCACGTTAACGCAATAATAAGGAATGGATGAACATTGGCTGAGAGCATTTATGTATTGTTGGACTAAAAGCATTTGAGAACTAAAGTCGTGAAAACGGAGATAGACATTTTATCCAATACTTCATCTAATTTAAATGAAATTTTTAATACATTGTGCAGCTTCCAGATGATTAAAAACGTCCTGGATTGGAAATATAGTATAAAATGTTAAGTAGTATCATGAATGTGTCATATTTGAGGACAGCAACACATTTTATCGATATAAAAACTTCTGAATAGCATTGCATTTATTTCGTGTTTACAAGCTTGTAGGGACATTAGGATTTATTTGAAAGCAGGAGATGTGAAAAATGAGCAATGCCCTCACCGGGACTCGAACCACGGACCTCTCGAATGCCCGTCGACAGTGCTGACCACTACACCACGAAGGCATGCGAAGAAAGCGGAAGAAATTCCTCATAAGCTAAAATTAATTCTAAAAGAAATTGATAGCGAAATCGATAGACAAGGAAAATAATTTCTTCTCATTTCGGAATTTAATCAACGAATATATCATATCCAAATCTATTTTTTTAATCACAAAGCGGCATTTTTTTTTAGTACATCACTTACAATTCTGTTATAAATTTGAATAAATATTTGTATCTAGCAATGTTGTTTGTTTGTTGAATGGATACAACCAAGTACACAAAACTATAATAAGGATACCTTCTCAAAAGACTTTTGAAGAAATACTGGCTCATATTCACGTTACACCCAGAGAAATTCTGTAAAATTACGTACCGACCCGTTCTCCGGGACATGCAGCCATGTCAGACTACGTATACTTAACTGGCTGTCTGATGTCTGATTTTGTAACTAAATTCAGTTCGGTAACTGTAAAGCAAACTTCTCTCAAACACCTTTTTTTGCTTATACGTAAATAACTTAATATTTGTATCGTCATAAAATGGGAACAGTATGAGACAACTTTCTGGATCAAAATACGTGAATTCTAGAACTTTTTCATTCTATCCTACTTTTCCAATAATCAAATTTCCACCATTATTTGTCTTCTTTTCAATATAAATTCGCATTCACTGATTGCCAAAATATGCATCTTGCATGTCTTATCTCTTCATTTATCATTTAGGTTTTTTGTTACACGGATGGATTAGCTTGGCCAGTTTCCAAATTTTAAAAACTGCATTTTCAAATTTCGGTAAATCACCGAATTTAAAAAAAAAGTATTAGTTCTGTATCTCCAGATCTAGTTATTTTTTACAATTTTAATTTCCTATTTAGAAAATATTAGCAACTAATTAACTTTTTAGATCAGCAGATTCATACATATTTCATTCAAAAATTATGACAGATGTTTTTGAGACTTTGCTGACTTCTTAGAAAACTCTGCAACGTTAAAGTAAAGAAAAAATATCTTAACATGCACATAGTTAAATCTAAAAATTTGTTTTATTTTATTTAAAACTTTCGGAAGTACTCGATGGCAGTTAAGTTAGATTGAGACAAATGCATCTAACAACAGAAAGAACGATACAGTAGTAATCCTTCTCTAATAGCGATGCAAAAAAATACGATATAGTCATTCACTTTTCTGTCTGATGCGATATGGAACCGGAATAAAAATATTCGATAGAAAAATAAATTAATTCTGTCTCATTATATTAGCAACAATTTTACGCAGTGTTTGATGATTTCTTCTTCCTAATCAAATGGTCATAAAAGCTCAAGTTCCAGCCAATATTTCACCTATATTCAATTTTAGTCGATTAAATGTGGCAAAAAATTCATAATAAGTGATCAAAAATCAATAACGCGAAGAAACAAACAGACAGACATTCTTCTTTATGCGTATAGATTTTGTAAAACTTACAAATTTTTTATTAACAAAATCTATGCTTTGAAAGCGGGCAGTGACAACACTTTTCGAAATAAAGCATTTTTATCTCCATCGCGTCAGACTGTTGCCACTCGGAAAAATCAGTGCAAAAATTAACAAAAGTGAATTCTAGAATTTTCAGAGTTTCTAATTAATATTTTCAGAGTTTGCAATGAATATTCTTTTAGAGATTTTAATTAATATTTCGACCGATTAAAGTCGTACGAATTTGAAATAGCCGAAATGGCTTCCCACGAATTTTTGGAATCGGGAATAATGTATTTAACGTTTGGAAATGCTATTTTTATTTCATCGTAAAACTTAGAAATTTTTTATTAACAAATTCTAGGATCTGAAAGCGAGTAGCGGCAACAACTTTTGAAATAAAGCAGATTTTCATCTCCAGTTTGCGAGACTGTTGCCACTCGGAAAAATGAGGGCGAAAATTATCGATTTTTCGAGTTTTTAATAAATATCTCTGATTTTAGCTACTTTTTTTTGTGGAAAAAAGTAGACGTTGACCTTTTTGAGGACCCAGAAAAGAATTTAGAAAGTTTGGTGACAATAGCTACAGTAGTGACTGATTTATTAGAGAACAAACAAACAGACTTTCTCCTTTATATATATATAGATATATATAAAGGAGAAGAAAGAAGCTGTTATTTTAAAAATTATTAGTCCAAAGAGGCAATATGCTCAGAAGGACTATAATAACATGTGGTAATTCACGTGATGACACGCGATGCCGGGATTATCTGTGGTGCCAGTAATAGCGGGATAAAATTCCTGCCGAAACTTTCAAAACAAAATAGTATCATAGTATCAGCTCAGTTTTTTTTATAAACTGTATTTTAGTGCATCTGCCTCAAAATAGACTAAATGATGTTTTGCTTAAAAAACCTCTTACCTGATAACTTACCAATAATTTTGGCAGGTGATCTTAATGCAAAAAACGTCGCTTGGAATTGCCGTAAAACGAATCTTAAGCTGTCCCTAGAGCCATCAATTTTTGACTATTGAACGTTTTCTCCCAAATATGAGCATCTGGAAGCCCAAACTTGAAATTTGGAATTTATTTTATTATCGATTTCACATTTTGTAAGACTTTAACGAATTTTTGATTAACAAACTCAAGGATTTCAAAGGCAGCAATGGCAACGTTGTACGGAAAAACATTTTTTTATCTCCAGCGCCTGAGACTGCGTATCGGAAATTCTAAAGATATGCTTATTTTAAAATTATTTTGCGATATTGCTCTTGAACTGAATTTTATGGTTTAAGTGAACATGGCACAAAGAACATGACATTTAATAAATTAAAGTAATACACAAAATGTTAAAGGAACGCTCCTTTATATGTAATTTAAAATCTGAAAACTTAGTTTTTTTTTTTGTGTGTGTGTGTGTTATAAAAGTTTGAATAAATTGTTTTTTGGGCTTTTTTTTCTGTTTTTAATTAAGCTGGAATAAATATAGAACTTTGAATAATTCTGAAATTATGTCTTTCGTTTTCGTCACTCTGTTTACGTTGAAAATTCCACATCAACAAAAAAACAAAAAAAAAAATTAAGGGATTATTTATACCATAGCCTAAGTTGTTGGTTGTTTTTCTGTTGTAAATTTATGAACTATTTAAGTTAACAATTCAACCAGGCATTAACGAAAAATCTTCACACCAGTTGCTTCTAGAAAAATAGAGAATGAATTCCGTTTTCGATGAGCAACGTGACACCATTATTGTGATGATGGAGGAAACTCGGCAGCAATACCCTACCAAACGATCAAAAGAAAATTATTTATTTCGGTTACACAATTATTTAATGAGATTAAAAAACATATATGAAAACTGCTATTCCACCCCATAAAAATCAAAGATTTGCAGAATGAAATTTCCACAGATTACAGGGTAATGAATGTACAATCTAATGCTTCAGGAATAATTTGGGAAAAGTTCTAAATTAAACAAAAAAGCAAATTACTTATCAAATTTACATATCTAAAACACATTAAAAATTAAAAATTAAAAAATGGAATAATGATACACAGTTACGTAACATATAGTATCAGCAGAATCTTTCATTATTTGCAACCGACTTGCAGGTGTTCATAAATACAGGGTGTTTATAAAAACCCGGACCCATTTTGATGTTTAATAACTCATAAAATAATGAAGACATAAACAAACTTATGGCATTTATTGATGGAATAACTTATATATTTTCCTTTTCAAGTTTGAATATCTTTACTTTTGTAAATATTGTCTGCGCGTGTGGTTAATTTAAGATAATTTCATTTTCCAGTCTAAATATCTGTACTTTTCTAAAAATCCTCTGCTTATTAACTGCTTATTAATAATTATGATCTGAAAACCCCCATGAATACCGTGAGGCACAAAGGGATTCCCCAAAGGTTAATGTGTGGTGTGGACTAATGCACCACCCAGTCATTGGGCCTTTCTTTTTTACAGAAAAGACGGTCTCATCAGTCGTATACTTAGACATGTTGGAAAACTTCGTATTTCCACAACTAGAAGAGCTTCAGCCACGTGTCTTTTTGCAACAAGATGGTGCACCACCTCATTAGGGTACCCTCGTTTGTAGCTCTTTGAATGACCATTTTACAGGAAGATGGGTTGGGCGAGGAGGTCCAATTCCTTGGCCACCCAGATCACTTGATATAACGCCGCTGGACTTTTCCTTTTGAGTATTTGTAAAAGACAACGTTTACAAGAGGAGAGTGCCGAACATTGATGAACTAAAAGCCAGAATTACAACCGCAATAGACTCTGTGGATGCTGACATGCTTGCCGGTACCTGGCGTGAAATTGAATATCGACTTGATTTCTCCGTGCAACGAGAGAGGCACACGTGGGAGTTCATTGACAAGGGTCATGAAACCTATCTATGTCTATCTATGTCATGAAGTCTATCTAACTATTTATGCTATTAATTTTAATCTATCTTTATTATTAGTTATTAATCATCAAAATGGGTGCGAGACTTTATAAACACCCTGCATTATCATTTAATTATATTGTGCATCAAACGAATTTTAAATTACAGAAATTAAATATATTATTTTAAAAATTAAAATACGAATTTAAGCTATTACAAATTGTATCTATACTTTTAAAACTCCTGAATTTATTAATAATAAGAGGTTGATTTAATTTGAAAGAAAAGTGAAAAATGGTACTCTTTGCAAATGACAACACACTAAGAACCAGCCAAGCGCAAAAATGTACGGAAGATAAATCTTTTATTTATTATATGCTGCTCTCTTCAGTACTATATGGAAAGGGAGGGATGCCCAGTGGATGTTGTTTTAAAGGAAACTGGCTCTTACACACGTTACACATAGGGAAAACCACGAAAACGCCCATGCAGCCAAACTGTTCGCAAAGACTCAAACTATCAGTGTTCAATGGCTTCTACCGCTCGGCCGCTGGTAGGCTAAAGAAGATAAATTAAATGTCCTTTCAATTCCTTTCGATGACAACATATGGCTTTTATAAATACTCATTTGTTAATTAATAATAAACTGAAAATTGGAAATAAAGGTGTTATTTCCAATGCGTGTCTAGGCCTGTTGCTAGATATTCCCTATTTTTGCAGCTTTTTTTGGGCAGAATTTTAAGTTGTTCATGAAAACAAAGAACATCCTTCGAAGTATGAAAAAATAAACGGCTAATCGTAAATTTGCTGGTACGTATTATGGTACGAGAGAAGATATGGAATAATAGTGCAGAATACAAAAATGCCAATACACACTGAAAACGTAATTCGTGATACTTCGTATGCAATGAGCTACTGCATATATACTTCAGTTCTCAGATTTTGTGCATCTACTAGTAAATCGTTCTGATGAAATTTAATCTAAGGCTTGCTTTTACATATTTGCTACATTAAAATTCTGCACAACTATAGTTGTTGTAAGAATGAAATTTTGCTTTCAATCAGAGATTAATTTCCAATTCCAAAATTATTTTAAATTATGAACTTAATTTGTTCATACTATTAAATGCGCAACATTCATTTTCGCATAAAGGAACTATTTATTATTTTTTTCGGGTAAGTTGCATACAACCTGACTGTAAATTTTCAGCTATAGATCAACAAGCACTAGAAAAATTTCTGAAAATTTTAAATAAGAAAAAACGCATGCATAAATTATGAAAATGCTGAACTTAAATCCAAATTTCAACAATTTTTAAGTAAGCAGAAGGTTTCGTGAAAACTAGCTTAATAAAACCAGAAAAAGACTTGATAACATACTTCTACTATCCTCAAATTATCTTTTCGTATCACGTTTTTTCTAATAATCGCATCGTATTCTTAATTCGAATTCATTTAAATTTCAGACTATACAAAAGAAGTAAAATTAACATCTTCTCTGTTTCTGCTGTTTTATTTCTTTACAGAAAAAAATCTTTTCCTTTAGCAAATTCAAAACCTACGTGAAAAAACATTGATAGAAATCCTCTATTCATCAACGCGCTTCATTGAAAATCTTTCATAGTTTTTCAATGAAGTTTTTTCATACTTCATTGAAAATTTTTCATACTTCTTTAAGTTTTTTCATAGCATAATCTTTCATAGTTTTTTAGTTTTAACTTTCATAGTTTTTTCATAGTTTTTCATAGTTTTTCATAGTTTTCATAGGTCTGATATCTGATTATAGTGTATACATCGTGTTTACAAATGTCCTTATCCAGCCTTTCGTTTCTAACCGCTGCTCGTAGACATATACTTCCAGTTACAAAAATGCTTTAAATGACCCAAAAATTTACGTTTTCGAATTTTTGAAGTAAACAAAGAAGTAGTTTTGTATAAAAGGCCAAACTTTTTTATACGTGTGTGTTACTCTCGTTTCTGTACTTACGTTTAGAAACTTATATATTTTTATGAAGTGTTAGAACAAACACGACCGCCCAGCTTTATACACAAGTCTCTTATCAGGGACTCGATAGATATATAGATGCTGATATATACCCACAGAAACTAAAATACTGAAATTTATACTAGCTGAATAGAGCTCTTCTGCACTGAGAACATGCAACGTCAAAAGCTAGATGCATTATAAAACAGATGAAAAAAGTTTTCAAAATACTTCATGAAGAAAAATGAATGGCGCGCAAATAACTAATTTCTTCTTTTTTAAGTGGAAGCTTAGTATTCTGAATTTGATTCCTGAAGTGATTGTAGCAGATATTAAAGATTTCATTTCACTTTTTCAAAGGCTTCTCGCCTCGTCACTGTAGAATCAAACTTATAGGATACACTTATAATATAATGGAGAGCTTGAAAGGTTTGATCACTGAGGCGAAAATTCAATTGCGAATGCTCAGACTGGATAGTCCTGCACGTTATTTGACAAGCATGTATTTTGCGTAAAATACGCTTTAATAGTTTCTAAATTTACAAATGGATTGCTTCGCTAAATAATACGCAATACTGAGTGTTCAGCCTCAAGACAGCATAAATACCTGTAATGAATTCGAATACGAATTGATTATATAATTGTATTTAAAACCAGGATGTAGAACGAGAGCTGTAGTAATCTAAATATTTATAAATTTTAATCACACACACAAAGTGCAGTCTTAGCACGCGTATCCGAAAATATTTGAAAAAAAAAAGAAACTTCTGTTATGAGTCTGCTCGGTATACCGGAATTTGGAATTTTACGTTTTGTTACCTAAACCCACATACAAAGTATAAAGTCCAAGTATAACTTATATATCAGTCAGTAAACCCGATTACTACAAGTAAAAGGTTAGAATATAGTTGAAGGAAAAGAGTTGAGTTTTGGCTCTTTTAGGAGCCGGAAGCTCATAATGAGAATTTCATTAACATTTCAGTTTTTTTTTTAACCGAAAGTGTAATTTTGGAAAAAACAAAGGTAGAAGCCAAACGCTATGTAAAAAATTAGAAAATATACATCTTTTTATATACAATATTTGAATAAAACAATGCGCGGTGTAGTTCTGGTTTACATACTGATACATATAAGATAGGGTGAAATGGAAAGGTGACTACTGCACAAAAAGAAACATTCGTTTCCAAGTGCTGTCTTAAAAGTATTTGTTGCTACAGAGGGAAAACAGGTTCGTGTAACATAACAACGAACAACTATCTGCAATAATTGCGACGTGTGGCAATGGCTCACCTTTAGCCGGATGTAACATGCCCGTAACTAATGGTTTCACCTCCAAAGCTTTCAGTAAGTGAACAACTTTTTATTTGTCTAAGATAATAAGGTAATCAACAATTATAGAATTTAATAGAATAAAACTATCTTTTCACCAAAACTCCCAAATCCGTGGAAAATATATTTCCTCAGGATTTCTAAACACATGTTGCACTATCCAAGAGTCATCCAATCATAAGTCATCCTTACTCTGGTTTCGTGAAATAGGTCATCGTGGTCAGTAACACAATCACATGATTTGATGTCAGGAAAGATATTTAAACTTTTATCCTCTGTACTGCTTTCCAGAAACTGAAAGAGAAGGATTCTTACATTAATTCGTTAATACTGTAGCATATTTTTTCATTACCTATATATTCTTGATCGATTGATTAAAATAAATTAAGGTTGCTCTCTCGGTTTATGCGCAGACTGATAGTAAAGTTTATTTATTTATTTAGTATTTGTTAATAAATATAGCAATCGACATCTGCATAGAACTAAAATAAGTACGTCTTTTATCATGGGTGCAAAGTGTTGGGTTCCAATCCGCAACACTAACCGTCTAATCTAACCAACGAATATACACTGGTTATCATAAATTAAGGAAAAATCACAAAATCACAATTACTGAAAACATTAAGTGTAAAATTTTCTGAAACTTACCCACAATATACAACACATAGTAAAGTATCAAATAACATAAAAAGAAATTACCAGACAAATTATGGTAGTATAGAAATTAGCACATGTATAAAATGAACAAATCGAAGGTGTCAGTTTGCTATAGGAGAATTCCCTCAATATGAAATATGATCGCCTCTAGAAGCAATACAGCACATACAGCGATGTATGATGCTTTCAATTATGTGAAAGTGTTCAATTATGTGTGGTTTATCAGTTCCACAACTCTTCCGGTAGGATGGCTTCCGACCTAAGGATCAGTTCCACAGGAAGCGCGAGCCATTGATCTTGCAAAGCAGTTGCAAGAGCGGCAAGGGACTGAGGGGGCGGATTGAGAGCAGCTAGATGTCTTCCTAAAGCATCTCAAACGTGCTCGATAGGATTCAAGTCGAGCTGGCCACTTCATGCGCATAATTGTTTCCTGTTGAAGAAAATCACCTATCATGCGAGCCTTGTGTTGTCTTGCGTTTTCGTCCTGTAACAGGAAAGCATCACCTATTGCCTCGGCGTATGGGCGCACATAAGCATCAAGGATGCCATCTCTATAAACCTGAGCATTCACTGTTCCCCTCGGAAAGACATGGAGGTCTGTGCGTCCACCCAAAGAGATGCCACCCCAAACGCAGACACTGCCTCTTCCGTATGCATCTCTTTCACGGATGTTTGACGGATGATAACGGGTTCCAGGTTCTCTCCATATCAAGTAACGCCTACTATCGCTTTCTAGACTAAACCTGGACTCCTCCGTAAAGAGAACAGCCCTCCATTGATCAGGCGCGCAGTGGACATGTTGTCGTGCCCACTGCAAACGGTCCCTATTATGGCGTGACGTGAGTGACACGCAAATGGTTGGCCGCCTCGCATACAGACCACCTTCATGAAGTCCTCTATGCAAAGTTAACCTAGACACCAACCTTCCAATGGCTGTAGCAATGGAGGATATAAGAAGAGTCGGAGTAGAGGTTCTATTCCTGCGTGCAGATAATGTCAAATATCGGTCATCGGCGCTCGTCGTAGCAGTTGGCCGTCCTTGGCGGAACCTCCTAGATGCCGAATCTGTGCTTTGAAATTACCTCCAAAGTCTATTGAACCACAGAAAGACTCACATTTAGCCATCTAGCTCCTTTTGTTTGCTTTTGCCCTGCCTCTAGTCACCCAACGGCTCTCCATTGTAGTTCTACAGGCAAATGATGCCTGGAGGTCATTGTTACGAATTGGCTATCTCAGATTTCTGATGTCACTATCACAGTGAAATATGTGCGCTTGCTCTGAAACATGGACTTCTATGCTTCTCGCCGATGACGTATTTCGAGTGTAGCGCCACTAATTTGCATATTGCAGTTTTACTTAGTTATTCTTACTTGGCAACATATTCAAATTTTACATGGTTTGGCTTACTTTTGGGGGAGTTATCGCTATTTTTGTAATTTTTCCTTAATTTATGATAACCAGTGTATATCAATATTCAGTTTTCTTAAAGATTCGAAAAAGTTTACTTTTTTCTTCCACCCAGTCTGAATTCGTTGGGGGAGAATGTTCTCTAATATTTAGCAAACTGTTACTAGCTGAATATGGAATTCTATGTGTAAATTCTAAACAAAAACAATACTGTTTTCTGGTTAATACGCACACACACACACACACACACACACACACACACATATATACACAGTCCAGTCACATTAATGTGACCATCTGTCAAAAGCCAGAATAACCACCTTTCGCAGAGCGGACTGCTGCGAGACGTGCAGGAAGAGAGTCACATACATACCTGAAGGTGTTCTCTGGGATGTTGAGCCATGCCGACTCTAATGCCGTGGCCAGCTGCGCTAGATTACGCGGTTGAGGATCCATGGCGCGAACAACTCGATCGAGATGGTCCCACAGATGCTCGATTGGGTTTAAGTCAGGTGAGTTTGCTGGCCAGGGGA
>KK116969.1:558658-570430 GCA_000611955.2 Stegodyphus mimosarum
TATATATATATATATATATATATATATATATAAAATATTTGTATTTTTGATGTTCACAAAACCTGTTTGATGTATGGAATTCTATTTTGCAATGGGTTTTTAAAAACTAATATATACCATTTAAAATATTTGTATAAGAATTATAATAAGGTTCTTCAAAATAATATGTATTCTGAAACAGCTGAAAAAAACTTTAAAAATGCTTGATGAAGAAAAATGAATGGTGCGTAGATAAATTGACTCTTCATTTTTGAGGGAAAGCTTAGTATTCTGAATTTGATTCCACTCAAATATATATTGATGAAAATATCTATTTTACTTAAATTTGAAATGAATAATCAATTTGAATAGTATTTCATGCAGTAAACATTTTGCTGTTCCTTAATATTTAAAATCACCTTATTATTTCTCAAAATAAATTAATTATTAATTTAGTTATTACGTTATTATTACTTTGTACAACATGCAATATATGTTATAGTTAAACAGAACTTGTAGTTTGTTTTGCATACAGCTCGTTGAGCAATTTAAGAGATTTATTAATTCAGCCATGTATGACCATTATATGATTGCTATATTGATTTACATGCCATTATGAAACATTATATGGATTGCTTTCATACACGCATTATTTCTCAGGCATTTTTAAATATTATCAAATGATATAAAAAAATGTTATAACACATAAATATGTGAAAATACTTCGTTTGCTATAATATTGCCGCAACATTATAGGTTAGTATTTTTACAGTGTTTGGAGATTTTAATTTTTTCTTTGTGTTTTCAGCTCCCTTTTTCCTTGGATGCTAACAGAAATCAAATTAAAATGCCTCTTCATGCTTTTTAAAGCTCTAAAATATTATAATTTAGAGGATCTGAATCTATTATTAATCATTCATTCAATTTCTTAAGATTAAAAACTGCAATATGTTTAATGAAAATTACATTGAAATTAAATAAAGAATCATTTTTAGACTTTCAATTTGATAAACTATGGATACGGATGCAGATACGGTTTATATGGCCCCTGAAGTAGCCTTAATAAGATAGATAACCAAATTAAGCGTCTGAAGGCAGATGACTTCTAACGAGCTAGCAGGTGAAACTCTGAGACTGTCAAGAAAGTGGGGAAACCATTGTCTCCTGTACTGCTTGTATGCCAATCAGATGAAAATTCACTAGAGACAAAAGTCGCGTAGAAAACAAGTAAACATCGATAGTCAAAGCTAGGTTACGAATTTGTGGCCTCTAAGCAAATGAGTAGCAAACAATATGATAAATTTACCTTCTAGAATTATTTGGTAACTAAGAACTTCTAAAAAATTTGCAGCATCACAGCTAAGTCCAGTTTTGAAAAAATATTTATAGGTTTAGTAATGTGGTCCAATATGAGACCGATGTTTAAGTAGTCATGAATCAGTTTGTTTCTAATGAAGTAATATACATTTACAACTCTTCCAAGAATATTATTCTGTACTACCGGAAGTTTGTAGAAGTTTGCCTTTGAGGCTGATACCCAGACTGCAAATACGTGGCATAGAACTAGACGTATAACGCATAGGTATATCCTTCTCTTTTCGTTGACAGACAATCCAGCGTTATTTTCTAGGCGTACAGAAATTTGGCTGGCGAGCGATAGCCCAAGCTTTTCTTATGACGTGGCTTAATATGACAAGTCTATGTGAAACTTTGGTTAATGATAAACTTACATTATTTACACGATTCACAATTTCTTCAAATAAACAGAGGCTGTCCAATGCTAATTTCCGAATCTTGCTCCTTCTTACCAGTAGGAGCTTTGAGACATTTATACTGATTCTGCATTTGCTGCACCAGTCCTGAATATCTGAAACAAAATCCTGGAGTTTGGAGATGGCATTATTGGGGTGCAAAGAGCTCACGGCTACCGTCGTCATTTACCAACCTTTGATATTTTGATACTTTCGTCGGGCACAGAAAATTACTTTCCATATCACGGAGACAAGAAAGAGTCTTTCAGAGACGTAGATTTGAAGAAACACAATTTTCTACAGAACATTGTCACCGCACAGAAGTATTGTGTTGTCATTGGTTATCGTGGTCACGTGGGTTGGAGCGAGGCAAATGAGCAGCGTAAAGTTTAATAAGTATTTCCTCCTCCAGAATCTCATAGGTCAGGATGTCAGTGAAGTTTATGGGGTTTTTCCTTATTGATCTATTGAAGAAATTTCCATTTATTCTGGTGATAAATTTCTTAATGGATTCCATCTTCAGGTCTGAATGCAGGCTTCTATTAGACAGAGAACATTAGTCTTTAAGAGTAGTATCAGTCTTTAAGAGTAGTAAGTATTAGTCTTTAAGACAGGGAACATTTGTGATGATCCTCAGAGCCTTGTTTTGGAGAACCTGAAGTTTTTTAATGTCTTATATCTGGCGTATCTACTAACCTTTCTGTTAATGAATTATTTATACTAGGAAACCTTAGAAATGCCAATAAATGTTCTAACATAGCTGAAACATTTGATCTTTCTTCTTTGTCTTCCCTGCACATCTCTAGAATTAAACCTTCAAAATTTGTAGTTTAAAAAATTTCATTAGTAAATTTCATAAACGCATTTTGGCAATATTTATTAAAACATTATATTAATTTTACCATTTAGTAAATGTAAAAATAGTCAAACTCTAAAGATTTAGGCTAAAAATAATAGCTCTTTATTCATTAGTAAATTTTTAAGCTCGGTTTTCCTTCAGATCCTAATACGATAGTATTTTTGCACCAGTAATTGTACGAAATGAATAAATAATCTTTCAGATACGCCTTTTTAAATTAGCAGGATTTTAAATCCTACGTTAAACATCCTGTATACTGTCATTAGGATCAAGGGAGAATGCCCATTGCATACATGGGGATATGTTTAAAATGTTTAGGGAAGTATTCGGGATGTCTTGCTGAGTCTTTCGCACCATGTATGTTATTAAATTTTTATATTTTTAATAACTTAATAAGAAACTATTGAAATAATGAGAATTTCTGTGGGCGTGATGGTAATTTTAATAATTAAAACTATTAATAGCCATTGAAAACTATGAATGCCGAAAGAAGGCTTGTATAAACCAAGTCAAAATTTAATTTAACTAGATAATCTGTAAGATACTTTCATTATCTTTAACTATTAACAAATGAAGTTATAATTAAAGTACAATAACACGCCTACCAAATATTAATTTAGAAGCCGTCATAAAAACACCCTTGCAGTTAAATTCTAAAAACTTCTTTTACAGTCTTCCAGTTCAAGTAGTTCAAAAAATCTTCCCATTGTAAACATTAAGTCAATAGTTAGTATTTCTAATGTCAGTTTATCAGAAGAGCAAGAGAGAATTCGGAAACATAATTTTATCTTCTCACAAACCTCTAAACCCTCGATTCCAAAGATTTTGGCTCCT
Organism: Stegodyphus mimosarum; assembly: GCA_000611955.2. Taxonomy (NCBI): domain Eukaryota; kingdom Metazoa; phylum Arthropoda; class Arachnida; order Araneae; family Eresidae; genus Stegodyphus; species Stegodyphus mimosarum. The sequence continues at coordinate 562,082 of KK116969.1, forward strand.
ATTGAAAAAGTTTTCAAGTTGAAACTAAATCTAACCGCGAGAGAAAGAGCTACAATGCGCGAAATTCATTCTAACCCGAATATTATCATTTCAAAGGCCGACAAAGGTGGCCAGATAGTCGTCATGGATAAAAACACTTACATCGATGGTGTCACTAAACTCTTAATTGAAAGACGATATAATCCTATCCCTAAAGATCCTTCACCTTCGGACCTGTCAAAAATAAAAACTGCGACCAATTCACAAATCCTTTCAAGCAACTTAAAATATTTGCTTATCCCATCTGTTGCGAATTGTGCCAGATTATATGCTCTTCCCAAAATTCATAAAAGTGGTATTCCTTTCCGCCCTATTGTATCAAATTTAGGTGCTCCGTTAGCTAAATATTTAGTTTCTAGATTTTCAACTCTATTAGACAATAACATTTACACCATAAAAATTCAATAGAGTTTGAAAAAAAGGTTAAAAACCTTTCTTCTAGAAATTTACTCATGGTTTCTTTTGATGTAAAATCATTATTCACCAATGTTTTAGTGGAGGGTGCATTAAGATGTCTAGAAACCAGACTTCGCGAATATTTCTCTTGCATCGAAATTGATGAGCTAATTTATCTCACTCAACTCTGTTTGAAACAAACGCATTTTGTTTTCCCAAATAAATATTATAAGCAAACTGAGGGATTAGCCATGGGAAGCCCTCTCAGTCCCATCCTGTCTGATATCTACATGCATTATTATGAATCAAAATTGTTTGAAACTTTGAACTTCCCGCTATGGTTCCGCTAGGTAGAAGATACTTTTACTCTGTTTGAAGGTAAAAAAGGTGATTTAAATAAAGCTTTTTCAACAATGAATTCCATTGATCCTGCTATTCAGTTCACATTTAAACTTAAGACTTGCAATTCTCTCCTGTTTCTCGACATTCTAGTCACACTTAACACATCCAACTTCAGTACTACGGTTTACCGCAAATCTTCATCGGTTTGCCTTCCACCACACTTCAAATCATGTCATCCGGACTAAACAAAAGTTAGCTTTATTTTATTCCTATGTTTTCCATACTCTTCAAGTTTGTTCCTCCAAACTATCCCTTGATGAAGAACTAAATTATTTAAAAGCAATAGCTATTGACAGGGGCTTTTCACCAAAAATTATTAATCAAACAGTTAAAAAATTCTCATCTGAGCACACCAAAAGGCAGACTCTTGTTTTAGGAGATTATAAATTTTCTGTTGTCATTTCCTTCTTTCCATCAATTAGCTATATAATAGCACGCATTTTACAGAAATTCAACTTGCGGGTCGTTTCTTCTCCCATCAATAAAATTCCAACTTCCACACTCAAGGACCCCATTCCGGATATGAATTCCTGGGGTATTTACAGGATTCCTTGCCAGTGCGGTTTAATGAACATTGGTCAAACTAATGGTTTATGTTAGAAAAAAAGAAAATACAGAAGTCTTTTGTTGCCAAACATTGTTGGGCCGAAATTCACACTTTCAAATTTTCTGCTGCCAAAATTATTCAAAGAACATATTCCATTGGTGAACTGGATTTTTTAGAGGCATTTCATATTCAAAAAAATCTTCTCTGTTCTAAGACTCTAAGTTAATGAGTCTTCTCTGCTCTAAGTTAAGGACCCTAATTCAAATCCCTCTTTGCCTTCAGCCTGTAAAGAAATTCTGTTTTAGTTCTGGTTTCATCAACAGATGGCGCCAGTAACTTGTCTCCTGTCTAGGCTTTCTTATCTTATGTTATCTAATCATTATATCTTATCTCGTTCATTTGCGCTTTTGCAGCCTGAGTCCTGGAGATGACATGACTACTTTTCTTACGTTTCACACTCTCAGAATGCAAAAACTATTTGCGATTGCTATAATGCGGTGAATGGTAGCTCGTTACCACATAAATTTTGTCGACTGATCTCCTCTCCTCAGTCTCCCTGTAAGTGATAATGAATGTAAGAAGTTATTTTCTTACTGTGTGCGGGCTAGCACGTTCGGCTAAAGTTGGGAAAGCGATGATTCGAATCTAGGTCTGGTCGTAGTCTTGTTCCATCCATCCGAAAAGTCTAAAATAAGTCTACAGAAACCTAGTGAAGGAAATCCCTTAGTTTTCAGTAACTCGTATACCAGTATGGTATCATCGAATGTATAAAAGGCAAGAGGTAACTTTTTATTTAGAAATGCACTCTCCTATCCCAGAACCAATTTGAAAAAGTGATTTCTAAAAATTCTATGAAAGTAGATTCTGTATATTATTTGTTACATAAATAAATATTTTCTTCGGTAAGTCAAAATTTATATTCGATATTGCATACGAAGCTTAATCATTCCGAAATAAAGAAAGATCCCGAGATCTAGCTATCTTTAATTCCTATAAGCAAAGATTCTCGAAATGATTCGTTCGAGGGCGTATTGCAGAATTTAATTGAACTTCTTTCTCTTCATTCTTGTAAGTACTTTACGAAGCATCTACACAAAGCAATTACATTATATTTTAACTATAATATTTATTGTTTGCAAAGATGAAATCTTACTCATATATGGGAAGAGATAAGAATATATTTAAATGTTGCTTAACTCATAACATGCGAAACTAAGATAGTTGAAATTTTCCCGTGCCATGTTTTATTCAATGATAACGTATTTCCTGACTCCCCCCTAACGTTTTAGCGCCAAGTTCCGAAAATTTTAAGCTTATTCCAGTAATTTTCCCTTTGCTCAGTGTGTTCAGATAACACGTTTCTTTAAAATTAACTTGGTAATTTTAAACTTAATTTATTTTAAAATTAACTATTAATATTTAAAATTAACTTAATATTGATTCTTTTACGTTATTATTGTTTTTGTCTTACTAACAAAACTTCATAAACTAACTACGAAGGTCATGCCGAACCGCTTGCTTCTATCAGTTGAAATTTATGCCAACCTAATACGATACCGACCCATCACAGCGAAGATAACACGAACGGTCTTTCTGTTTAGAATTTCGCTGACCACGTGTACATTCACTTTAACTAATAATTTATTGATGCTTTGAGGCCTAGCGAGTACAGGCAATAAGTAGAACAAGGCAATTTCAAGATAGATGGTAACCGAAGAGAGAATATTTCACTATACATCGTCGTCTTGATATTACTGTGTTAGTGAATATAGATTTCTTTTCAAGAAGTGATATGTGCAGATGATGTACAGTATTTTAAAAGAGTGTAATAAATTTATTTTCAAACAGAGACGTAACAGAATGAATTTAAAAGGAAGGAAAAAGCTATTTTTTCTCCGAAGCCTGTATTGAGTACGAAAGATGCAGTGGCGCTGCGATCGCTAGAACGAAAAATTACATAAAAGAAGCGTTTTTCGTCTTGCAGTATGCGTAATCGGGAACTGTAATTTTGGTTCAGCGTACATTTTGTAGACGATTCGGAAAAGATAGTCCGACTAGCTAGTCCGAAGCATTCGAAAGTGGTATTACCAATTTGAAGAATCAGGCTGTCTTTGTGGACGCAAAAGCATAGGGAAACCACGTATTAGTAGGGAGATGTGGAAAGTAGAACCCGAATTTATTAGTACATATAGTTGTGATGTTAATGATCATAATTACTGTAAAAGACCTATGGCCATTCTTAGTGATCAAGCAGAATAAGTCATGTTATCTATATATTAGCTATTGTATTATAGCTATTTTTTTTCTTCTAATTTTATGTCTCCTCCGTTGTGTATGAACCCAGTGTATCCTGCATTTGTATGCATTGCTATTTAAATGTTCTTAAAGTTGTAACGCTCCATAGATTCGCGCTTAAGTTTTAATTATTAGCTATTAGTCTCGCATATTTACCATGGTTTCAGGATTGGCCTCTTTTGCTGTGAAATGAATCACGTGAACGCTTACGCTCAAATTTTCTATTCACATTTCATCCTCACTTGTTTTAAAAAGAAAAACATAATTTGAGTTCATCTTATTACAGTCAACTAATGTCATTTTTGCATTAAATCAAGTTTTCATACTTACTAAAATATAATACTACTACAAATAAGAGTAATTATTTTAATAACACACATATTCAATATACCGTAATTAATTACAGAACGTTGTCTAGTTATTTTGACAGTATTTATTCGAAAAACTTACGTTATTCGATAAGGGATAAGGTCTCTGATGCAGGTACCCTGGTGTTACACAGCTTCACTCACGTAAGTTTTCTATCCACCTCAAAGATATGAAATAGTAAAGCAAATTATGAACTGGGACTTCCGAAAACAATGGTGTGATGTGGTTTGAAAAACCAATTGCAAAATAAAACCTTACAGATCGCAGATGACTTAATTCCTAGAGGCAAGGACCGAAGAACGGAGTTTTGCATGAACATGCAGGACAAATGTGACCATCAGAATGATTTTGTTTTTCACGCCTAGTATTCAGCGAGGAGCCAGCCACCTTTCCATATTAACGGGAAAGTTAATTTGCATACAGTGCGAATCTGGTAGACGGAAAAACCTCATTGTACTGTGCAGCATGAAAGAGATTCGGCTATGTGAATGTGTTTTGTGCAATTTCGGACACCAAATTGTATGGGCCGTTCTTTGTTTGGAAAAGACAGTGACTGGCAACACATATCTTGATATGTTACAGATCTAGCTTTTCTCGCAGTTACAGGAAGCCACGAAAAATTTTGTCTTTCAGCAAGATGATGCGTCTGGACAACGTTCGCATGACTCGATGAGCTCATATCGAAACTTATAATATTCTGAAATAAAAATGTTGAATTATTGTTTCTTTTAAATTTGTTCTGCTAAAGGGTTTGTTTATGATTGACTTTGTTATAACATATTATAATACTGTATATCATTTTGAATCCCCTATTGTGATAAATACCTGTAGCTCATCCATGACTGCTTTTCATTTGTTAACTCTTACCGTAACCTTGTCATTCGGAAATTAAATTCATCTCATAATTTTCCTCTGTCGATATTTGAACGATAAAAGAAGTAAAAAAGGGAGGAGAATGCGAGAGGAAATACAGTATTTATGGCGATGATTTGATACGCTTTCTTCAGACACTCTAATGACTGACATGTAAAATCATAAGCAAAAATGAATTCTGTTTTACTTAATTTAATTATTTTTATAATATAAATTTTTTGGCAAATAATCACAGGCGAATCAAACAGTTTCAGAAAATATTGAGGTGAAAATTAGTCAATCACAAGGAAATAACGCTTTTTACTCTCTTACTGACTTCAGTTTTAGTTATTGCTTTTTTTACCGATTCCATAACTTAGACCACATATTGTATTTAAATATACTAATGTGAAAATGTAAAATGCAATCTCAGAAAAGAGAAATTCAAATTCGACAAATCGCAGTATTCCCTGACAGTTCTTAAATGTGCTCATTTAGAACCAAGTCTCTAATTTTTAACTTCATTAAATGTTAAGTTTGTTACATTATTAAAAAATAATTTCTATAATTTGAAACTTACGATATTAAGAGATTTGAAACGTTTAGTCATACATTCGAGTATTTACTTCAATAGTGATAGGAAATATAAAGCACAATTGTGTGTTATCAAAATTTCAATAATAATGGATGTATTTTTGTATCATAAAACAATTCATACTAGATATCACAGATTACATAATTACGCATTTCTATTTTATGTAACTAAACTTGAATATTAGATCACACACAGAGTTTCGTTTTTGATTATTTATAGTTATACAGTATAAAATTCATACACTGAGATTTTCAATAATTAATTCCTCTTTTTTTTTAACGTTTAATTAAGAATATCGAAAGGAAAATCATTTATCCACTGGTGATTAGATGAAAAGGCGATTAGTTCTGCTACAGTGATCCCTTCTAAGAAAAATTCGATTTAACCTTAATTTGTAATTAGGCTTTAACGGTCCCCGTTTGCTTATTAAAAAGAAGGGCTTAACTCCCTCTTTCAGTTACTAAAGCTGCAGATTCCCTTAAGCCCTCATATTCTCAGTAAAAGAGTAGTTAAATGTAACAATTCAATTTATTCAATAAAATACGCTTAACGTATAGCAGGATAAGAGGTTAAAGGTTTTAACATCTTCTATTAAAATTTTAATATATTTTATTAGATTAGAAACGCCGTAATTCAGTTTTTTATTATGTTGGTTTTACTTTTATTTAAATTATTCAGGAGATACAAAGTTTCTTTTCTCTAAAAAAAATCTAGTTTGCCACTCAACCGCGACAGTGATTAGTGACGCTGACTGCCGTACCGAAGGTTCTGGGTTCGAATTCAGAAGAAGGCATGGATCAAATTCGCTGAAACAACCTTGTATTTGGCGTACATTTACTAAAAACACTCGATCGAGTTCGAGGGCAGCTACATGTCCCTCCTCATCAGGAGAACAAAATATCTAGAAAGGGAAAGAAACCTCAGTAACGGCTTTTTATACTCTCGGGTAGAACCACGCGCGAGGAGGCAACGCCATGTATCGGCAAAAATACAAGGTTGCCAAAGGTTTTTTTTTTTATCGCTGTAAGTGTTCTTATTTTTCTGGCCGTCAGCGGATGAGAGCAAAGTGCAGTATGTAATCATTTTGAAGAACACCGTTTTAATTGGTATGATAGTTATATGGATATAGACTCCATCTGAATCCTTGTATATAGTGTAATATTGCAGATATTGGACATGTTCGGAGTTTCTGACATTGGAGGTGAGGAATCCAAGGCTTTCCAAATATTTAATTCTATGGCTATCAAATTTCAGAGGTATATTTTCTGTGATTTTTTCCCTGGTTTATGAATTAAAAGTGCTTGAGATTTCAAGGGAGCAATTTTTAGCGTCATTTGCTGACATTGTTCTTAAAACATTAAGTATTTCGTTAAATTACAATTTAGTGCTTCTATTGTGTTCCTACTTGTTACAAAAGCTACGACATCTGTATAGAAAACTATTTTGGAATGAGGAGGCCATTGAAATTGACGATTTTGTTAAGTGTAACGTTTCCACAAATCTGCACTCCTGCAGGACCGCTGTGGGTATCCTCTAGACTAGTTTCTTGAGCTTATTCTATTGTTATGCAGTTAAGAGTGCAATCTTACGGTTGTACAGAAATTCTTTAAAAATCAAAAATCTATTTTTAGGGCAGCTAATATTCCTGTGCTTGGAGCACCGCAAGCCACCATGAGAATCAAAGCGTTGCCAAAGCCTAGGCATAGGATTATTGAATGAAGTGATTCGCTTTATTGATATTTTCTTGTTTCATTTGTGAATCAATAACATCGTTAAGTCGTTAGATTTTTTTTTCAAGCAGGGGACGCTTAATGAGCAAACCCCTCGCCGGAACTTAAAACCTGGACTTCTCGAATACATGCCGACTATGAATCAAATACACCACGAAAGCGCGCGGAAAGGAAGGAGAAAATAGCTTATGCACTCCCCTTTTTAAAGAGTGACAGGGATTAGGGAACCCAAATGCCAAATACTGCTGGTGACGAATTAGCGTCCACCACCTTTTAGTTCGAGCACTACTGTAGAGTCATTAGGTTATTTTGAAGTAGGCAATGGGAAAAATGTGCAATAGAAATCGAAGCCTGGACCTCTCGAATACGCATCGAATGTGCTTCCAGTCACACCACAAAGGCATGCGAAAAGGAGGAAGAAAATACCTCATAACGTTAACTATTGAGCAATGACTAGTGAATGTGTATTGATGAGGATTCACATATTGTTTTAGAAGAAGTTAAATTTTAGTCTTTCGAAATGCATTTTTCGAGAATTTTGCCTAAGGCTGGAACTATACTATTGGGTTATAATCTGTTCAGGTTTGTGGCTGGAGGGGAAGACTTTTAGTTGCAAGCATTTGCTAAAAAATCTTTTGTAATTCTATTGTCTACCACATGTATTAATTTCATGATTTGATGATCTATTGCATTTGGCCCTGGTGTTTTTTTTCTTGCTAGATTTTTGATAATCTGAGTGATTTCGATGGAAGAAAATGACTCTTCATCTAGTGTGTAAGAAATTTTTGTACGGTTTCGTAGTATTAGCTAAGTATTAGATTACACTTATCCCTCGATTTACACGGTTTAATAATTAACGGATTTTAAAAACTTGGTAAAAATCTATATTCGGCTGCATATACGCAAATACATATATTTGAAGTCACTTTTGAATCTCATTCCTTTGGTAACACTGGTGACAACATCAAGGATGGGGATTCCCCTTGTTGTAAAAGGGGAATCTCCGTAGTATGTATATGTATTTCACAGCAATAAAGCTATTTGGTTCATGTGAACTAGTGCAGTATAAGTATTTTAGCAGCAAAGTATCTGTCTCTTCTTTTCCACATAAACTATTTCTAGGT
>KK116969.1:570447-591026 GCA_000611955.2 Stegodyphus mimosarum
GAACCTGCTGAATTCTCGCACAGGCGTGAATAAATATCAGCACAGGGAAAGGGGGAAATGTAACCCTTTATTAAATCAAAGTTTAACAGAAAGGTACGATCTTCGTGCGTTACAAAACACCGCGAACTTGCGGTGGAAACTTAAACGTAGAATATATTTCAAGTCGAATCAAAAATAGAATAGTGCTGGATTGGCACGTTAACTTAGAATTAGCAGGTTGACTCTCAAACCTAACAGGCGTGACAATAATTCCGAAATGGCCAAAAGGCTAATTAATAGCCAAAAGGCCACCTCTGTAGAATTGGAGTAATGGATTCCTCAAACTGTATTTTGTGTGACTTCAAACAGCCTATAATTTTTTAACATGTAACTAATTGTTTTGTACTTTCTTGGTGTGAGCGCATTGTTAAAAAGTACTGGAGAGCCCGGGTCTAATGGCTTAAGCGCTAATGTTTGGCGTTTGTAAACTAAATAAATAAATAGTTCATGACAGTGCTTAAGTTTTTAATAATTTTTAATGGCCTTATATTTTCCTAATGCAAAACAAAAATTAATTACGTACTTCTATTACCTACATATATTTGTTATTTTATGAACGAAGTATAACTTTATTCATTTTAAGACATCTTACTTTTGTTTTATGTAAACAAATAGCTAAATTATGCACATTTAGTGTGTTTTTAGTTTTACACAGTTTTATATAATAAAATCCAAGATTTCGATATACACGGTTTTGTGCGGAACCTATCTTCTGCATAAATCGAGGAATTTTGCGATAGATTTGCTACAGATGTGACATTCCTCAGATTTGTTAAATAATGCAAGGCGGCCAAAGATATATTTGATGATAAGATACAAGGTGCGAATACTTTATTCACTGCGAATCTGTAGAGGCCATGTATATCCTCCTTTTCAGTACAGTAGTTATAAAATATCTTAGCATTTCTGCAATTACGATTTTCTTGTAGATAGCCCTTTTTTGGTATATTGCTCCAAAACTGTTTCCTTTATATTTTCGTCTTATTTTTAATTTATTTCTTATTGCTTTCGTCTTAATTTTAAATTATAAGTTCTTTGGTCCCCCAATTAATTTTGGAGAAATTTTTGTTTTGAGTTTGAAAGATGGTGAGTACTCGAATTGGATTTTAAAAGTCAGAGATTCTGCTGATTTTTCTATGTCTTCCTTAATACTGCAGGACCTTTCCTGAAATATTAAGGAGTTAAGAATGACGCCAAGAAGACGAATTAAGAATGGCGCGAAGAATATTTTTTATTTCGGCTTTAATGAGGGCAATATCTTCTTTTCTTCTTAGTGGTTATATTACCTTTTTAGGATATTTATGGAGGTTGGATTTGAGAGTTTAAATGTGATGTATTTATGGTCGGATTGAGAGGTGTTATGTAGGATCTGTTTATTATCAGTCATATTTGCTACGTCGTAAGAGGAAGTTATCAGATCGGGCCAGCCACGTCCTAGACGTATCTCAAACGAAATTTAATCTGCATTCATTGATGAAGTCTTAAAGTTGTCTACATCTGAGAGCGGTAAGCGAGTATCCATATAATGGAATTTTAAAATTAAGTGTCTGTAGATGATATGTGCAGTGGAGAAGTTAATCATTATTTAATGAAGTTTTATTAAAGTTGAAGAGATTTCTTCGGTTAGTGGGTTGGAGACAATTTTGATTAATAGCTGAAAATACATGTAATTCAATGAGATGGTTTCTATATCTCTGTTGGGGCTTATTAGAATTGGATTTAAACTGTTATTCAGACACATAGTTGGTGAACGACTAACGAATGGTTAGAATCTTTCTGCTGTTGAGTACTAAAAGGTGTTGGCAAGCTGAGTGAGGCAATCTCTCTACTTTGCCTTCAGTGTAATAAGGCTCTTTTATAATAATGATATCTTTGTAGTTTTCTTTTCTCAAATTGGTCAGATGCATACTTGCTTTTTGCATATTAATTTGAAGGATTAGATGCGTATCCTGATTACAACACAATTTTAACGCATAATCGACTTCCAAGGACCGCTTTCTTCCAATCAATTGGACGCAATAGCGACATCCATTTCCTTCGTGATAGTACCTGTACCTGAAAATGCTGACAGAGTAACATGTATATAAAGAACAGATGTAAAGCTATTACAGCAGATGATATATACAATAATGGCACAGTACAGTACAATCTAACAATGGTAATATCGTGAAAGTGGTGAAATACAAGATGGGGACACTTTGTTAATTAATGTAAAAATATGTAAAATAACATATAGTTTTGAAAAAACATACACAAATATTTTTGACAATACAGAAAATATGCCTTTTATTTATATCAGCTAATAAAACATTTGAAGCAAAAACTCTTAATTTTCGTGTCTGATCACGAGATAATAAGATAATCTAATAAGATATCCAAATATGTATTAACAATTATTACTAAGCGCGAATGGGCATAAATCGTATCGAAAACAAAGTGATTAAATTCTAACATCTTATAAGGACACTCATTAAAAATGAGTAAAAAATCGAACAAACAATTATCGATATTTAAAGCCTATTTTTGAAGACAGAATAATTGTTAAGAGAAAAAATTACGTTTAATTTTTTCCTTAAGTAAATAATTAAAGTATTATTACTTAACTATGTAACTCGATAAATCCAGCAGCTACCATTATATATCCAGTATAATTTAGCATAGCATTAACATGCCAGATAATACATGATTTATTTATGTTAATTATAGTTGTATTTATTTGCTTTTTTGTAACAGAGCGGATGGACGTTTTTGTTGACGAGTAACATGAATGAAGACTTTGAAGGAGGCGTGTAAGATGTAATCCTTTAAATAATAAGAAAATAATACAAAAACAGTATCTTAAGAGAAAAATAAGAAGAAAATAGCAAAGGAAATCAGAAATTGAATTTCAGCGAAAGACAATTTTTATTTCATATCTGGTTAAAATTCACTACATTATGTATACCTGAAGGGGTAGTTTATAATACTTGGCAGACGTTAATACACACAATTTCATCATTAATGCTTGATTTGCCTGACTGAAGTCGCAAAGTAAAAGCTGCATTGCTTGAAAACGGCAGAAAATTCTCCCTCCCTTTGGCTATTTATTCACCTTTTGAAGTCTCTTTCAACAATAAAAGGAAATTCGATCTCGCAATGATTGAACTGGCAGGGCAAATGCAAGATGACACATACCATGCAATTTCGACCAACGATGAAACGCGTCGCGAAAACGATAATGTGAACAATCACTGCAGTTCTCCACCCTCTCCACGACCCCAGGCCTCTTTCTGATTTCGGGCTGAACGGAAGCACAAAATTCTCGGCGCGAAGTTTTTCGAATAGATAATCAATAGTACTTGTCGGGAATGATAGATGAATGGGCTCTATTTGGATAATAACAGGCAGATCCAAGCGATGATATACCGAGCACCACTTCTTATCTGGGGAATAAATAAAAAAATATTGTTGGCATTCATGACAAGAGACCGATCCTGCTTAAGCAATAGAATGATAATTTTATGCATTCTTTTGAAAAACAATGTGATATAGAAGATTATTAAAACCAAACATAAAAGTCTGTTTCGACTTTTCGTCGGTCCTGATGATTTCCAATTTCCTTTCTTTAATATTTCACATTTACACGCAAAAAACCCAAGTGCAGCTTATAAATAAGATAAATAAGGAATTTCAAGCCGTGCGCAGAATTTCATATATATATTAGAACAAGTGAGAACACAAGGCATAATTGTAAAATAATTGTAAGAAACAAAAAAATTTTATTTTTATTGCACAAAATAGTTACTTTAAGTAATGATTAACTGTATTTTTGAAAAGAATAAATTAATCATTGTGTTTAGTCGTTTTTAAAGAGTATAGCATTCCTTTTAAGGAGAGAAGAGATGGTTCTTGCAAGTTAAACAAATTCTTTATATTGTAAAATATTGTCGCCCCTACATTGCTACTGGATTTCTCTCTAAGAGGAAGATCACAGACTGAAAATTCTACTGTAAAGTTATTTACAAGCACCGATCAAACTTCTACACGCTTAAAAGCAAACATGATATGACACTTCAAAAGAAAAGCCATATTTTTACTTCCTTGTATGAAGCAGAAGTATTGTAATCGCGAAAAATGTCGGGTATCATATTTCAACGAAAATATCCATTTTGACCGCTATCGAATGCAATTTAACGATCTTTTTGCGTGATATCTGAACGTAATGACAAACAAAAAAGGACTGTGTTTCCCAAAAAAATCATAAAACATTTAAAATGGATTCTGAAGAGATTTTTCTCGTGTCTTCTTTACCTACATACGTATGTATTTATATATCGCGCATAACTCAAAACCAAGTACCCTCAGAACGTTTAAATTTTGCATATATGACTGCTATAAAATGTAGATGTGCACCTCTTATTTCGGTTGCAATCGGCCGCACCAAAGTGTACAAATATATTCACTTTGTTACTCGGCTCAGTGAACTCACTTTCTTTATTCTTATATGTTGATAAACTGCGCATTTTCTTTCTTTAAAAATGATTGAATTATGTTGTTCTTATCTTCCGGTTAAGGTTTTTATGCCTTTAGTTAAACTTCATGTAATATTTTTAAAATTATCAACAATTTAAAAATTGTTTAAGTGTATATTATTTAAGATTAAGCCTAATTATTTTTATCATAGCCATATTTGTTTACATTTGGAACTTAGGAGACTAGTAGATTTTGTTGTGTAGCAAATTCACTAATTATTTTTGACTTAAGATTTAAATTTTATTATTCTAAATTTATGCTACACAACGTTATTTTATTTAATATGTTGTATTTATATTTGTTTTAGTTTAATTTTAATTGGGGGTTTTGGTACTTTAGAGTTGAACGTTTCTTCCACTGGTTACTCGTTAACGCGCTGAAAAACACACAATGGAATTAGGTGCTTTTCTACGTAATAAACTTGATTTAAAATTACTTAACTTAAGTTGATCCTCTATTAATTTATATCATTGGATGCAGAAAAATTAACCTTTTAATTTAAGATCACTTTCAAGTTTCTAGCTTAAACAGTTTTTAAGTTGCAGTTAATTATTTAACGGAATTTTTGCACTTCGTGGGTGGGGAATTTGGTCTTGGGGGCAAAGGATTGAAAAAATGGTTGCACTTGTAGTCGGATTTTAAGCCTTTGCTTGAGAATTTCCGGTCGGGGTTGGATTTGCAAGTTTTTCTCTCGCTTGCGTCGGATTCTTCGCATTTTCCTTTAGCGTGCTTGGGGAGATTCGAATTTGTGCTTTAGTTCAACTCTTGGGAATTTGGAAGATTTTGCAGGGTTTGTTCGGGGTGTCAAGTTCAGGATTTTTTCACTGGGTTTAGCGGCGATTGGCGATATCTGGTTTCCTGACTTGACAAAAAGCCGGTGCAGGGGTCATTCTCTCTCTTCGGCTGACTTGACGCTGATTGCCATGCGTGCTCTGAGCACGAGTTTGGGGCTGTTTTAAGGAATGTTATTCGTTTAGGAAGCGGGGCATTCGCTCCCACTATTCTTGTTTAAAAATGCTACGTAATGTAACTCTGGCTTCGGCCCTTCTCCGTTATTAATTTCCAGCAGAATGTACTTCCTTTAAAGTGCAGTTTGCGTCTCCTAAGGCTTTTGAGTTACCGTTCAATTAGCTTCGGCTATGGAAAGGAAAAGGTAACTTAAACATTAACCTGAAATCTCTATAAGTTGGCTGCGGAGAAATATTCTTCTATATTTGATTATTCCTGCTTCTTCTCGTCTTGCCGGATGAAGTTCTAGATATTGCTACGACGATGCTGTCCATCCTGCTGTTCACCGATTATGATTTCGGCTTCCAGCTAACTGTTGCAGTTGTATCAGCTTACAATTTCCTCCCAGAATGTTATTGTAGAAACGCAGTTAATGCAAATGAGTACTATATAAGTCGATGTTTCGCCGACTTCGAGAGAGGAGTCTGATTTTCCTGACTAGCGCGCGTTTGCCTTTTGGCTGCGTTCTCTCTTAGCTACCACGCTCGGCCATACTTTAGGCAGTTGCTTGGCTTCGCCGATTTAATTAATATTTAGGGGCCAACTACTTAGAATTCTTTAGCTTCGGCTATATCTTTCTTTAGCTAAGTCTTTAGTTTTTAATTCGTTGATGGATGGCTTTAGATAAGCTTAGTTAAGTTTAAATTCATTATTATTTAAGTTCAAATCCAAGTGGAGGCTTTGTGTATACTCCGAGTTAGGAACGGATTGTATTTATTCTGAGAAATAAAGGGTAGTTAACCCTTCTTAAGTCTTACGTGTTTGTTCACACACTTAAGCGATTATTCGCTTGTTAGTGTTCGTGGGGTTCTAAGAGAGAACACTGGAATTAAATAAGTTATCTAAGAATTTTTATAAGAGGGTATATATAAGTTTTCAAATATAGAAATTGAACAACTGCCCCTGAAAATAACATAAAAAATTTTGTTTTAATCATGTTGTCCGCTTATATTGAATTTCTATCATTAAAATTTTCGAGTGTTCTAGACAGCTATTGGAAACTGTTTAAAAATATAGTAGTAGTGGTGAAACAACTTCAACAAAAGCAATAATAATAATAACGATGAATTTAAATACAGATAAAAGACAGAAAAGATAAACAAATAATAATAAAAGTAATGGCACACAAATCAGTGAGGAAGAAATATAACTAAGTAACCTTTCAAAGAACGTGTTCAATTAATATTTTTATAGTATGCTGGAGACTTATTAAGTTTCTTACATTTTTAGCACTTTCAGCTTTCCCTGAGCTTTACTTCTGTCAATATAAATAAGCCTTTACACAGAGGAGGGAATAGAAGGAGGAGGCGCCTTCCTTCTATTGTGGCTGAAGCAGTACTGCCGTGTTTTGGCAGCCGAAAGAGGTGTGGCACACTTTTGTTTACATCCACAACACGATACCTTGACAGAAGTTTAATAGTACTTCGACACACGACAATACTGCGGAAAGCGGACACACTGCCACGCAAAGGAAACATTCATTGATAGATGGGTAATAGCATAGTTTAATGGCATTTCCTCACAAATCACATCTTGGTTATCTTTGGACTCCATAATCGATTATTTTTTTAAATGAAATTAAAGGTAATTTTTTTAAATTTTTAAGGGAGAGGCACAATAGTAGCTCATTTTGAACTCGATTAGGATGCATATCATTGAAAAATGAACACTTCGGATTTATATTTAATTGAATATGAAATTGCATCGAAATATTATAATCCTTGTTAAATTAATAAATACGTAGAAAGATATGCTAATAAGTCAACTTTTCCATCATTTGTCATAACTTTTCCAGCATCATAGAAACATCTGCTAATTCGGCGAAGTGCCATGTGCGTTCAAGGTGATGAGAAATGCCGGAAACGTGCCACATCATCATGACAGCTTATTGTATTTGCAAATCGGGTAATCCACAGAAGTGAAAATCTTTGTCTATTCCATCGCAGCATATCCTAGTATCAGAAATGTCCTCTTATTGATTCCAGATTGTTGAATGTTTTCAATGCAAGCCCTTGAAAATTCGAGGTTCATGCTCGGTTCCAGGTCTTATTCATAGCCAAGGAATGTCTTACTAGGGTATATTAGGATATTTGCTAATTTCACCTTCAGTATCATAATTAAAAAGGGACGAAACGTTGAGTTCTCAATTAACTTTCTTCTGGATCGAAGATCAGTTTCAGAAATTGAGAACCAATAACAGCAAAGGAATTGAATACTGATACTTTGTACCCAAGAATGGAACTTACCGTGCTTATGGATGTACAAATATGCCTTTGAAACATTTCATTTAGATGTAACATTTCACAGATAATCATAATTTCATTTCATTTTAATTACATGACACGTTTGAATTAATTATGAAGAAATGGACTAATGAAAGGAAATGAAGGTAACTTAAAGCAGTACAGTCTGATATTTAAAAACTACTTTTTTGATAAATAACATTTCCATTAAAATTTCTTATATATTTGACTCCTAAAATTAAATTGTATAATTTTTTATACAATATACGTTCAACATTTTGTTTAATATAAACTAAGATGTAAGTAAGAAATATATTACGTAAATATTCATTAACTTATTTATAAATGTAATTGGGAATGAAGGATTTATTCATTCATAAACTCCTGTGGATATTACTGTGAACTGATCTAATTATTGAGTATATACAAATTTATAATGATTATAAATTTTATATAAATATATAATAACCTTAATATTTAACTGTAAACATAAACTGAAATTCTGGTTACAAATATATTTATAAAACTATTTAAGCAAGATTTTTTAATACTGAAAACAATCCATTAAAAGGTGTTGTAAAGCATAGTATATGAGACGCATATTTAAGGAAGTAGTAAAGTAGAATTTTTAGAATGTGTATAGTTGAAATCAAAGGTAAAAAAAAATCTGGTAGATATCAAAAGAGTTACTTCCTTACATTTTATAATAATTCAGTTGCAATTCTTAAATAATATTAATAAATTGCCCTTTTTTATCCCTTCAGAAATCCTCATAGAAAATTAAGTATATGGAAATCAAAAATCACAGCAATATTTAATCTATTAAACTATTAAAATAAAAGGTGTTCTAATTTGAAAGAGCCAGATGGCTCATAAATTATATAATGACTATAATTGTTTGACTTAAAAGATGCCTCCAGAAGCTGAAAAATCATCTCACATTTGAGAAAGTATTTCAGAAGAAAGCGCTGTAAATAGAACAGAATAAATTCGTAATCGTATTATTAATAATACAATAAACTTTGAGTTTAATTTGGTAAAACTTTGCTTTTAATTTTTGTAATTGTTACCAGAACAAAATAGAATTACATTAAAATTTCTTTCTTGTGTGATTAGCAAAAACTTGTGATAACATTTCATTCAAATTAAAACTGTTCTGAGCAAAGGAAAAGTATTTTTCATATTTAGAATCTGACATATTGTAGAAAAATAAAATACATACATGCATAATTTTATACTTATATTTATGACACAATTAACAAAATTTTTACCACCGAACATCTAAAAACCTATTAATCTTAATAGCAAGTCATTGAATGTTTTGATAAACAATGGGGGTGAGGAGACTCACTGCCTCAAGTGTGTATGGGAAAAACCAGTCCGGGCCTCCCCTCCATCTTCCTCCATGGGCCTTTGGTCCTCCCAGGAAAAAATGAGACATGCAGTTAATAATATGTATCAGTGTCAGTTGCACTAATTACTGAAAGACATGTTTACATGAATGACATAATATTCAGCAGGCATTGAAATTCAGTTTTGTAACAAAATAGAGCCAGATCTTATTTCATTTGGAGTTTTTATGCCCTCTGGCTGAATTTAAGCATTATATCTAATTAAGCATTCTGAAGTATATGTTTAAATCAAGAGTATATCTTCAAAAATAAAATATAACTTTAGCTAAGAAAGACTAACTTATTAAAAAATTGTAGCTTTTCTATGTATAATTCTTAATTAAAAAAAATAACCATAATTTATTTATATTTTTAGGATATTTTTTTCGGGGGGGGGGATAAAGGAGAATTCTGATTTTTTTTAACCGCCGCTAGGAAGAACTGTTAATGTCTCTATATTCATAGCTACGTTAAAATCGTCTAAAGTTAACAGAGATTATATACATAGGTTTTCCAGTTTTAAAACAGAGAAATTTAACAACACACTTTTGTATTTCTTCAAATAACTCCAAAATTTGCAAAAAAAAGTGAAACAATAAGAATCAATTTTATTTTATGAACATGTGGTTTTTATTTTTATAAAAATTATGTTAGTAAATTGCATTTGGCCGAGCCAGCCTTATTTTTAAATTAACCTAAATGACAATTAATAAACAACCGTTTATTTTCGCTTTGTAACGTTTTAGTTAAACTAACAAAGTTTTATTTTAATTTACACTTTTCTATCTGTTCTCATTTTCAACTTCCCGTTAGAAGAAGCACGCGTTTTCAGCTTTATGCTAATTTGAAGTGGAGCCAAGGAGTATTTAAACCGGAGGTATAAACCTCTCAGTGTGAGAGAGCTTTTAGTCTCAGACCACGGTCACTCTATTCGACGTTCTCCTGATTAGCTAGCATTTAAATTCTAAGCCGTAGCGCTTTTACGTGATTGCTTATTGAACTAATTCCAGGTGCGTCAGTATTAGTTAAATCTTGCTACGCACCATTTAGTTTAGAGGCCAACCTCGCGTTATAGCTCTGTGAGCAACGACTAATTTAATTTCTATTTAGTTTTAGTTTAAATTTGATTGTTCGTTTTTAGACCCAAGTGCGGTCTCTACTTTCTGTATCCCTCCCGAGTTGGGAAGGGTTGTACATAATTGTGATTTAATAAAAGAGGATTTTAAATCCCTTTCAAGTGCAGTTCCTATCACTGAATCACAATATTCTACCGCAGAACATAGCTGCATTCAGCTCCCTGTTCAAGATCAGGATTTAAGGAGTTCACGAAGATGTTTGCCAAGAATATGCACCGAACACTTAGTCCTGACAGCTTCCTCAATTTTATAAAATCTGATGAGAAACCAATAATAGGTATTAACGACCTAAACTTTTAAATCTATTATTTTGCTATGTTTAAAAAAATGTCGAGGCATCGCAATTTTAAGCATACGGAATTAATTAAAAGATCAAATTCCTTAATTAATTAAAAATTATGAAATTACATTTTTATCAGAATTCATTCAGCTCCCCCATCAAGTCAAACAAAAAAGTTTCACATTTTTAAATATCGTTATCATTAATTAAAATTCTAATCAAACTAATAAAAGTAAACAACCTTTATCTTCCAGACTTAAATGAGATGGTAAAGATAGGAGAAAAAAAGAAATGAGTTTTTATAAAGCATTAGCATAAAGAAATCTCTTTTGATGAAACTCAGGTTTCTAGTACAGATGTAATTATCTTTTAAAAATTAATAACTGAAAAGAATATTTTCCCAATATTTTTAAGATATCATTTCAGTATAGTTTCCAATAGGCGAATGTTTTATTACTTCTGTATTGATTGTGACTAACGTCTTTAAAATTTATGAATCCAATGCTGTGTTTCTGTCGCTTTCCTAACTAACATAAATTAAATTTTTCTAACATAAATTAAATTGTACTAGTTATAATAGCTGGTTCGGGTTGATTATTCCTTATAGTCTACGAAAGAACAGTCGCTTGTGACAATCGTTTTCAACACTAATATTAGTTTATCTTCACAGAAGCTGCACATATAGAGAGAATTCTTATTTTAATATGTCTGTCTTTAAAACAGCAAGGTGCACTTCTCCTGTACGGTGCAGTTGTGATATATATTTGTAAGCGAACGCCTGCGGCTATCGTGCAGCTGCCTAATCTTCGTCTACAAGCCACTGAATCATTCTCTAAGGCAAACAACCATCAGAGGGAGCTGCATACATTTCCTTCGTGGACGTGACAGGGAAAGGAAGTATCAGGCAGTACAATAATTTTATAATTCTGCAGCATAATTATGCAAAGTTATCGATCTTAATTTTTGATAATTGCACAAATTTACTTTTAAAAATAATCCATAGCATTCTTTACTTATTAGATCTATGTATAGATTCAGTTTCTTTCAACGTACTCATTAAAATGTAGGTATACTTACTTAGATAATGGATAAGATCAATTACTATATTATCCCTATAATATTTTTCAAACGAGTACTTTATTCTAAATTTTTTCTAGTACATTGACTTTAACTGTATTTTTTGAGAGATGCTTTATAAACTGTTGTAATGAAAAATATGCTTATTAATCTCAAACTTTATATTTTATTTCTTATGTTTTATATGTACACTTAATTTCAAAACATTTCTTACAGCTTCTGACACTTAACTTAAACACACTGATTTCTTACACTTAATGTTTTTTTTTTATTTTGCTTAATTATATACAGAAGGCTTTTCTCAAGTTTCTCAATAACTTCCTTACACAGCTTCATACATTTTAGTATTTTATTTTAATGTTGCTTAGTACGGTGCATCGAATAGTTACTACTTAGTCTATATTTTATAGTTCTATTTTCATTTACTAGCTGTACAGTCTTTCATTCTATAATAGTGTGTGTGTGTTTCATTCTATAATAGTGTGTGTGTGTTTCATTCTATAATAGTGTGTGTGTGTTTCATTCTATAATAGTGTGTGTTTCATTCTATAATAGTGTGTGTGTGTTTCATTCTATAATAGTGTGTGTGTGTTTCATTCTATAATAGTGTGTGCGTGCGTGCGTGCGTGCGTGTGTAGTGTGTATCGAGCAACCTAATAGACCCAGGGCCATAGGTGTATTGGTACATAGGTGTAGCGAAGCGAGTTTTTCGAAATTAGAATTAGAATTTTTTTTATTTTATGTTTCGTGACCAAATCGCGTCATTTTGAGACATAATGGGCTACAGGAAAGCGAGATTTCACTCAATACATTTCATTTTTACATCGTCGTGAAGCGTACTTAGCTATTATACGAACTTAAAATAAATTTCGTATTTCAATAAATCGATTAAATACGAATTTATTTAGGAAGGTGAGCTTAACACCTTTTCAGCGGAATTTTTTTTAAAAAAACTTATTTTAAAAAATGTGCTGTTTATTTTCCTTTGATTTTTGGACAGGTTGAACTTTAATCCTTTCGACTCCTTTTAAAAAAATTATTTTGAAAAATAATAATATTTTAAAAATTTTTTAAATGAAGCTTCGGAATACACTTCTCACATCTCAGATATTTTAAAATGTAGTTTTGGCAACAATTTTCCTTTCTTATTGTTGTTGATAGATTTTTGATGAAATTGCATCATTTCAATAGTTTCATTCTTTTAAAAATTTCGGTTTGGCAACAGTTTTTCATCGTATTTCTTATGTTACTGTTTTTAAGAGACTGAAAAGTTTAAGAAATTAAAAAGTTGTTTCTTTTTGCAACGGTAAATTGTTTAATTACTTTATTAGGATAATTAACATTTTACAAGGGATATTGTTTATTTCATTGTAATATTATGTTTTAATTATATATAATTTTAATTATAAAAAAGTTTTGCATGATATTTTTTAATCTGTTTAAGTTCTTAATCTGTTTATACCATTTGAGTTCTTAAGATTTTGCAAAGGGAAGTTGGTTAATTTATTTATTAGGATAAGTAATATTTGTATTAAGGGATACTGCATATTTCATTGTCATTTTTTATATATATATTACATTTTTATTGATTTCTTTTTTGATAAAGTGGTTCTGCAGAGTAAAATTCTGCGCGAAATGTTTTGTTTTTTGAGTTTCTTTCATATTATTTTTTGCTTATTTCACTGTTTGTAAGATATTGAAAAGGTTTGCATGATTTTTTTGCATGAGCCAGTGCACCTCGAAGCGAGTTTTTCGAAATTCGAATTAGTTTTTTTTTATATTTTCATTTTTTTATTTTATGTTTTCTGACGCAATCGCGTAATTTTAAGACATAATGGGCTTATAAGCAAAGCGAGATTTCACTCTATTGGACAGTTTCAGAAATTGAAAGATTGTTTCTTTTTGCAAAGGTAAATTGTTTAATTAATTTATAGTAGATCTATATTCAAAAGTACGAGTCTTTTTGTGTGTGTAGGTGTCTTTCGTTCGCACTGCGCGTAAGCTAATAGACCTAGGCCTATGAAATCTGGTACACAGGATGCAACTAGACAAGAGCCAGTGCACATCGATTTTTCAAAATTCGAATGAGTTTTTTTTAAAATTTTTTTTTTTGTTGTTTTTGTGTTTTTTTTTATGAAATAGTATCAAATTGATGATTTTCTCTCATTATATGAACAACAATGGTACGCAGCCATTGTTGCTGATATCAGCACTATTGCCACCCGGAAAAATGAGGGCGATAATTCTGTGCAGTTTTTAAATTTAATGTTTCTCTTGGATACTGGACGTTTGTCTAGAGAAAGCAACAGGAAGTTGGTTAATTTATTTATTAGGATAATTAATATTTGTATTAAGGGATATTGCTTATTTCATTGTATGCTTTTTATAAGTAATGCATTTTTAACTGAATTTTTTTTCCGTTGTTGTTTGTTTCTTTTTCGATAAAATTGTTCTGCACAGTAAAATTCTGTGCAGTTTTCAAATTTAATGTTCGGTGTTCTCTTTAGGCATTTTTCCGGTACACTTAAAAGCCAGACGAAGGCTGGCCGCGCAGCGGCTAGTAAAATATAAATTATACTGACGAAAATAAAAATCCCAACACCAAAAGAACTTGCGCTAGGTAAACGAAATTTATAGGCTTGTTTATACACTTGAAAAATGACGTTTATTTAAATTTCAAGCTAGGAGCATAAGTGTGGCGCTAGTAGCGCCACTATTTACATCCAAATCACGTTTGCTTTAAATACGCGCTGTAAAATTCTTGAGCGGTATTTATTGTTGAGATCTGACGTAGTGAGTTGATATTAGTCAAGAATACCCTTAAGAGGACGAAGAAAGCATTATCAACAGCTCAGTGAGTTTGAACGAGATCGTGTAATAGGACTTTCTTTCTCTGATATTCCAGACTTCGCAGGAATGTATCCACTGCACATGATTGTTGACAGCAGTGGTTATGGGAAGGTACTGGCTCAAGAACACCGGGTTCAGAGCAGCCAAGTGGCACTACTGAGAGGGAAGACCGCCATGTTCGGCGTATGGCTGTGACGCACTGTACTGCAACTGCAGCAGAAATGCGAGCTGAAGTTGGCACCACAATGACAGATGCCCTATAGCATGTAATTCAGTAACTCCAAACCACTGCCATTTGTGACGTCAGTAATGTCAAGCTAGAGCTCATTAAAGGATGGAGGAGAGATCCGTTGTGTTTTTCATGAAAGATGGTTCTACTTCGGTGCCAGTGACTGGCCATGTGTTGAAAGGAAACCAGTTGAGCGCCTGCAACCAGACTATCTGCTGCCTTGACACTCTGGACCTACACTTAGAGTTATGGTATGGGGAGCAATTTCATATGACAACAAGAGCACTCTCGTGGTTGTCCCATGCATCCAGACGGCCCATTTGTACGTCATTCTGGTAATTTAACCTGCTCTGTGCCATTCATGAACAGAATTCTAAGGGGGATTCCAACAGAATAACGCTAGCTTCCACACCGCTGCTGTAAACCAACATGCTCTACAGAATATCGACTTCTAGCTTTGGCCTGTTAGATCACCAGATCGTTCTCCAAACGAGCACTTATGGCACATTATTGAACGGCAACCCCAGCGTCATCCACAACTACCATTAACCGTCCCTGTAATTAATAGAACAAGAGCTACAGACTTGGAACTCCATCCTACAAAATAACATCCGGAGCTGTATGACACAATGTGCGCACATTTGCATGCTGGCATTCAAAATTCTGGCGGGTACACCGTTATTAATATACTAGCACTTCATAACTAAAATAATTTTTCTCGCCCTTGCATTAAACTGTAATCTTGAAAATTTAGTCAATTAAATATGTTACCCAGATGAATGTATTGCCGAAATTTCATTACTGTATATTAATTTTTTCTTGATGTTGGAACGTTTCCACGTCAGTGTAATTTTAAATGTGTTCGGTATAGGGGGCTGTCAAGGTCATGGTTTAGGTAAGTTTCTTTTAAATCTGCAATAGTTTAAAAGAAGTATAATAGATGTCACTGTCGCGTAATTATGGTAACCCGCGATAGCTGTCATCACGGTAGCCATTACCATATTAGCCGTTGCCAGTCGGTCAAAATAAACTTCCAGTGTTGCCACTATACAGGTTTAATTAATTCTGCAGCAGACTCACGCCAGCCCCTGCCAAAAGATCTCAACTACTCCGCTCCACAGGGTTTACCCTTCTGGTGATGTTAAACTTTTGTAACGTGATGGGCTACGGCTGCCTTTGCAGAATTCATCATCCAGTTGAACCCTCATTATATATAGACTTGTAATAATTCTTTTTCAGTATAATATTCTTTCATCTCGAAAGACTTTTCACAGTGTCTGAAAAAAAAATTTATTTTCTTGATAACGTAATCTGAAGATTTACTGCCAAAATACAGGGTCTTTATAAAGTCTCGGACCCATTTTGATGTTTAATAACTCATAAAGTAATGAAGATATAAACAAACTTATGGCATTTATTGATGGAATAACTTATATATTTTCCTTTTCAGGTTTGAATATCTTTACTTTTGTAAATATCGTCTGCGCGTGTGGTTAATTTCAGATAATTTCATTTTCCAGTCTAATTTCATTTTGTCTAAATATCTGTACTTTTCTAAATAACGTCTGCTTATTAATTGCATTTTTCCTTCTGTTTTTGGCAACTATTGCAATGTTATGTTTACTTTTGATGTGTTTGTTCTAGTACTTTTGTATGTGATGTTTTATTCGACCGGATATTAAGGAGAATGAATACACCACAAGAGAAAGCACAGATGTTATGGTGGTTCATAGAAACGAAATCCATAATGCAAACGCAGAGAAATTGAAGAAACATTTACCAAAAAGATCATTCATCCAAAAGCAGCATCTTGCGGTGGAAAACGAATTTTCTAGAAACTGGAAGTATCGCAGATAGGAAACGTTCCGGACGTCTCTGCACAAGTGATTTTGATGTTGAGCGTGTCAGAGAGACATTTTTACACAATCCTAGAAGATCTGTGAGATCAGCGGCAAGAGAATTGGATATGGCAATTTCGACCGTGTACAAGGTTATTAAGAAAAAATTAAGAGTGCATGCATACAAAGTTCAAATTGTTCACGTTTTGGAACCGGACGATAGGCCTAGAAGGATGGCCTTTGCAACAGATATGCTAAGGAGGATAGAAGATAATGTTGAATTTCTGAAGCGCATAATGTTCTCCGATGAAGCATCCTTTCATCTTTCTGGGATTGTTAATCGCCATAATGTGCGTATATGGGGTTCTGAAAACCCCCATGAATACCGTGAGGCACAAAGGGATTCCCCAAAGATTAATGTGTGGTGTGAACTAATGCACGACCGAGTCATTGGGCCTTTCATTTTTACAGAAAAGTCGGTCTCATCAGACGTATACTTAGACATGTTGGAAAACTTCGTATTTCCACAACTAGAAAAGCTTCAGCCACATGTCTTTTTGCAACAAGATCGTGCACCACCTCATTGGGATACCATCGTTCGTAGTTCTTTGAATGACCATTTTACAGGAAAATGGATTGGGCGAGGAGGTCCAATTGCTTGGCCACCCAGATCACCTGATATAACGCCGCTGGACTTTTCCTTTTGAGTATTTGTAAAAGACAACATTTACAGGAGGAGAGTGCCGAACATTGATGACCTAAAAGCCAGAATTACAACCGCAATGTCTCTGTGGATGGCGACATGCTTGCCGGCACTTGGCGTGAAATTGAATATCGACTTGATATTCTCCGTGCGACGAAGGGGGCACACGTGGAAGTTCATTGACAAGGGTCATGAAACTTTTTGAGTCTATCTAACCATTTATGTTATTAATTTTCATCTATCTTTATTATTTCAGGAGTTATTTAACATCAAAATGGGTCCGGGACTTTATAAACACCCTGTATAGTATAACTGCTCTTTTTACGATATCAATGTAATTGAATCGCTTTCCACAATGATTCCACAATCTCAATTTGTAGAACAGCTAATAATCATTTGAAGCTAATGCTAGGTTGTAATGGTGATAGTAAATTTCCTTAAACCCACTGCTATATTTTAATTTCTTTGGCATATTGCTGTTTTAGAACTGCTGAAACACGTCGGATTACACATCTCGCAAAGATTTAGTGAATGTGGAGATGTTCGTGTTGATGTTCCTTCAAATGCTCAAAACAATTGTTTTAGTTAGATCCAATTGAGCTGTTACTTGCTTAATTTATAATTTCCTATTACTCATAGCTCCTGAAAGCGAGCAATATTTTCTGATGATAGTACCTCTTATAATCGACCTTCACCAGTATCACCTTCTATGGATTCCCAGCCCAAGCTGAATAGATTTATCCACTCTTTCACTATTTTTACTATTATTTCACAAAAGAATGTTCTTAAAGTACTACAAACGCTATCAAGAAATAAATTTATTTGTTAATTTCCACATACCATGAGATGCGAATATCACCTCAAACAAAATACAAAACACAAACTTTGCTGAAGGTGCTTTTGATTGCAGTTTATCGATCTAACACTACCTAAATTGAAACTTTCTTCGTTGATTCATAACTAATAAAAATTGTAAGAACAGTTCTCTGTTTGAAGAAGCCTTTGCATATTTTCCAAATTCATGTTAAAATCTCACTCATGAAATTTGCGTCTGAACTACTCATCCGCATTTGAATAACTAGACTTATCTGCCTGTAAAATAATTTGGAAAATAAAATATTTACTAGAAGCAATATTATTCAGAATGTGCTGTATGTTTTTAGAAAAAGTATTTTTTGTAACAAAAAATATTATTTTCTCGAAACAGTTTTATTCACATTTCATAGAGGCAACATTATTCATAAATGTATCCATTTCCTATAACCGCAGTTAGTGAAATAACACATCCGTATATTCAAACTCATAAAACTCAGAATAAAATTCATTCGAAGGGGAAACAAAAATTAATTCTATTGAAATACTCAAAATTTCAGCGCGAAACCATAACAACATAAATTTGTTTAAGTAACAGAATATGTCGAATGTACTACTGGATCGCTGTCGGCTGGATAGTTAAGCAAATAAAATACTTAACTATTTCATTCTATGCAATAGTTTCTTCTTCAGTCTGTCTTCTTCTGCCTCAAACAAATTCATTTAATATCCGAAATTTGGGCTGAGTATAAACTCGTCACACACGTTTATAATTTTGCGTAACAGAAGCACTGCTTGTTTCCGCTATTTGCTTCAACTGTTTCAAATCTTATTCAGAATGCAACTTATTCAAGGAATTAGAAACTTGTTCGATACTCTATTGAACAATCTTTCAGAAATTTTCATTGCCATAGTTTCTTTTTAACTCTTTACCAGCAATTAAGAGAAGGTGTCTATTTGTATGCAATTCCGTGAAATTCTTTTATTGCATCAGAATAATAGTTTGACCTTTAAATCAACTTCTAAAGAAGGAAAAATAAATATTAAGGGAATAATATGTTTAACAGATTATCTTCAGAGATAAATTAAGTTTAAAAGCCATTCTCCTTTTCAATTTACCATTTAATTTATCATGAAATTGTATTTGTTTAATTAAGTAAAACCAAATTTAAAAACAATTTCGTCTTCTGAATTATATTACCTACGTAGTTTCAGGATAATGCTAGCTGCAACTCACATTGTGGATGTACGCACATATGTAAACTCTCTTACAACTTTACAAAGAAAAATTATCTTCTATTTTAAGAAAAATAAATCAAAACAGAACAGGCAGTTTGCATAGCTGTTAAGTCACACTTTAATTTATTTTTAAGCATTTTATACTATGCAGCTTTGAAAATTAAAAAAGAAAGATACCGTTTAGTCTCTCAGTTACACATATTCCTTTTCAAAAGTATGAAAGTGAGGAAAAATTAATTTCGTTACGATTTATTTTTAAAATACCATATTGAAATTTCATTGCAGGTTTAGAAACTTCTCTTCCCAAAGGAAGGAACGTTTATGAATCTTAGTGGGTTATAAAGGTCATAATGATTCCATTCATTCAACTAGCTTTTACGAAAGCAGATAAATATCACTGTTATCTTTCTTGGCAGTATATGCTTGTTTAAACCAAACACTGATGATTTACTACAGTTGAAGATACATTGGGTATTTTGGAAGCAGAAGAAGTGAGAAATGAGCAATGTTGTCACCGGGATTCGAACCATGGACCTCTCGAATACACACCGAGCGTGCTGCCCACTACACCACAAACGCACGTCAAGAAGGCGGGAGAAATACCTTACACAGCTTTTGAATCTATTACTGCAATTTTTTTTCCAAAACGTAGATTGCGCTTTATTATATCAAACAACAATTATACATCGAGAAAAAGAAGATAATATTGTAATTCTTATTTCTTCTTTCAGTATTATATCCTAGACTGTAAAATAAAAAGATGTATGATCAACCTGTAGAACAATTCAAATTCCATTTCAAATAAGAACATAACTCATCATTGTCAAAAGGTGATAACAGATAAGTTTTCTCAAATCGTTTCAAATTTTACCAACCAAACCTCTTGAGATGGTAGAGCCAATCGGACTAGGAAGTTCTGCGTTTTGCGGTCACACTAGAAAAAATCATGAGCTTGCAATAGACGGAAATTTAGGCTTTTAGACTTGTATAGACAATTAGGATTTTTGATAAAAAAAGGAGGTTTAACTGTGCTTTCATCTGGATACGAACTACTGATCTTGCAAATTCTGGTTGAATATGCAGACCATTTACACCTCAAGAGCAATCGGAGAGACTGTGCTAATTCCTTATATATTGCCGCATGTAAACTGCGACTGCAGAGCAAAACACAATCGACTAAATTCAGGTGATGAAAAGATAATGAACGCCATTGTAGATTAT
>KK116969.1:591114-613915 GCA_000611955.2 Stegodyphus mimosarum
GGTGTTCTTGAAACAGGAGAAATCAACTGCGCCCTCGACAAGCTTTAAATCATAATTTTTCCAACTGTTAGTTGAATATGCTAGATGCTTACACTATAAGAGAGTTCATGGGGGAATGTGATAATGGCTTATAGGCTTATTAAAATTCTAAACTTGATGATAAATGGGTACTTAAGATTTTTATGATTTTCTATTTTTATAAATGGATACTTAACTTCACATTTTAAATGCGTTCGTTTTAAGAATAAAAGTAAAATAAAAAAAATGGTTAAAATTATTTTGGTAATGGTAAAAGGATTTGCTCTCACAAGAATTGGATTCAATCAAAAGATTGCATCTGAAGCTTTGGAAGAAATTAAGTGATTTGAAGGTTTAGAAGAGCTTACGTTTAAGGCCTCAGATTACGACACGGAAAATGAGAAAGAATATGAACTGCTAGAAAACTTCTATGAAAGAACATTTCAAGCGTATATTTAAATTTTCTTAAGACGTGTTAAATTAATTAAAATAGAAAAGAATGCAGAAACCAGAGTAACAATTCGAATTCGAGATTACGTTTACTTGCGCAAGAAAATATGTTAAAGAAAATGTATCCTTAATGTGCAAATAATTAGGGAGTTAGGTTTAATTAATTCAGCAGTTTATTGCAAATAACTTTTCAGTTAGATGAAGAGTGCAGTCAAATAAAATTTCCAAAGTGTCTATACATCACACTTTTGAAACTTAAAGAATTGCAAAAGGTGACCACAAAAGAGTATCGGCACTTTGACTATTTGCTGCAAGACATGCCAAAAGCGACTGTCGTTGCCGAGGTCGAATTGTAAAGTAGCACAAGCAGTTTTAGTTGCAACGGAGACGTTTACTTTACGGAGACGTTACAACACGTTTTTTCGATACGGCATTTTATCGAAACAATAATTCTATCGTAAAGCACGCCGTCACTATTGCACGCATATCAGTTGCGATCACCCACCCCCTGCTGTTACGAGAAAATGATCAGAGATACTGAAGCTACTGGTTCTACAGTGAAAAGTTACAAAACGGGCCGCCCACGATATGTAAGGAATTCTGCAAACATCGAAGTTGTATGAGGGGAGTCAGAAAGAATCCGATATTATATCTAAGAAAACGAAGTCAGAAATCTGGTAATTAATGTTAAAAAATCATCTTTAAATAAATTTTTGAACAAAGACTTGCATCTGGGTGCCTATAAAATAGAAGCAATGCAAAAATTAAAAGCGATGGATTACATTCCATGGCTTAGTTTTGTCAATGAGTTGATGAAACGATTTTGATAACATTTAATTTACGATGAGACTAATTTTCATCTCAAGGGATGCAGGTACTGGTCTGACAGTAATCCTTGAACAAAGAATGAACATCAACTACATAGTCCGAGTATGGGCGTGGGAGCCGCTGTGTCTACTAATGACATCACTGGACCATACTTTTTCGAGGATCAAAATAAAGAAGTACTGTTAATACGCAACTATACTGTTGATACTCGAAGGTACTGTTGATTACTCTTAATACTCAACGATATTGTTGCGAGATTTTCTTTCGCCACCTCTACAACTGTTTAAAGGATTTAATTTAGAAACTTAGTTAAAACAAGATGGTGCCACATGTCACTCATCAGGCAATCGAATCTGTTAACAGTTATTTCCCAATAAAATGATTTCAAGAAGGAGCAATATTAACTAACCTGCTAGGGTTACCGCTCATTGATTATTTCCTGTGGAGTTACTATAAAAGTAAGGTCTACGAGAAAATTCCAGTTGATATAAATAAATTAAATGCAAATTTCAAGGCGCAGATATGATTATCTGGTGGGAAGTGTGTGGGCGCATTATCAACAGCCTTTGATCTCGATCTGAAGAACGCATGAAACGCAACGGGCATCGTTTAAATAATATTATTCTTATATTAATACTAATTAATTTAATTATTATTTTATTATTATATTAACATTATTCACATTTCCATTTCCTGTGCGTTACTTTTTCAAAAAGAAATTTTCACAGAATTTTACGTTTTCTGTTTATACACAAATCATAGCGCTGATACACATTTTGGTCACCTTTACAGTAACGAATTTATACTAGTACACCTCGTCAGTTTGGACACGTTTTGAAAAACGCTCTATCCTTTAAATATAATCTCAATCCTTTAAAATTAAATGCAACCGAAAACTCATGATTGACTGTTACATTATCAGAACTATATGCACGCAAATGCGCAGGCGTAAATATTGTATAATCTTATTTTTCCCTATTCTATTCATTCTATTCTTATAGTGTAATATCAGCAATAACATCTAATTATAAACATTTGAACTTAAATTTGTTTGTATGCACTAAGCTTTCCCCTTTCTTAAAATACATTATATGGAAAATTGCACTGATGATCCAGTTTGTTGATTTCATATCAATTTTTAAAATTATTCAGATTTATGGATCACCTTATTTTTATCAAATTTTCGAAAGAGAAGAAAAGGTGAACGTAGTGTTCTAGTGATGCGTAAAACCATTAAGTTACAATTTTTAATAATTTCTGCAAACTATGTTTATGAAAGGAATCGTAGATAAAATTGTGAAATAAATAGCAGGAAGATTAAATAAGATAAAATGCGAGGAGTTACGATTCGAGAAATCGTAATCGTTTGCTATGAAATCAGCATTCTGTCCAAAATACGCCAAACCCCTAATACCCATGAGTAACAGTTCATGTTTAATACCCATAAGTATCCACGAGAATCTCAGACGCTTTTGCCCATCGAAGCGAAGTAAATAAAATATTACACGAGAACTTTTACTATACGGCATCGATAAAAATTAATTGCTGTCCTTGCAGACTGCTCAAGTGTGGTCAATGAATACTTGATAACCATAAAGATTGTAAACATAAAATATGTATTAGCAAGTACCATGCATTTCCCAAAACATTTCAGCTGCATGCGTAGAGGAAACGTGTTATTCAGAGAAATTCCTGAATCAGGATTTTCTGTATTTGTAAGAATATATGGGAAAATATCAGGAAATGAAGTTAACATTAATTTTATTTTGTTTTACTTATATTGTTTTATTTTGCTTTTAAAATGCTTGGAGAAAATTTACCGTTGGGCAAGCTAAACCTAATAAAGATCCCTAAATATTATTCATTAAATTTCAATGTCGCAAATGGACATCTGAAATTTTACAACAAAAAATTCATGTAAAATACTTTAGAAACAGCCATTTCAGATAAAATGTGCCGTCAGAATGTGAAGCTATGAAATTTCTCCATTTTTGTAGTTGATACCTATTTCAGGAAATAAAATCTTACATTATAAATGCAAATTTTGTCATCCCAATGAAATATTTTTCGAAAATTTATTCTAGCGTTTTTGTACATCGAAGATCAGCTCACTTAAACTAAAATTAAATATTATTTGTTACTATCACAAAAAATATGCCCAGAATAAATGGTTACAAACGGGTGTAACATCAATCGTATTTCTTGTTTTTACACTTCCATTACCATTTTTGAACGAACGGAGTTTTTATAATTATCGTTCCTTCTGTCACCAGACAGTGAGAGAGTCTTTTATATGATAGTTTCGAAGATAATTGTCGGTTGGCTGATGATGATGTTTGCATAATTTGAAAAGAACCTTAAGAACCCCTTAAGAACGGGCTACTTAAATACACCTTAAGAACGGGCTACTTAAGTACACCTTAAGAACGGGCTACTTAAGTACACCTTAAGAACGGGCTACTTAAGTACACCTTAAGAACGGGCTACTAAAAACGCTGGAATCCCAAAATCTACTATTGTTTACCGCTCATTACTGCTCATGTTTTGGCTCTGAAAAGGCATTTACTGTGTTTGTCATTTACTGCTTACCTTCGAAAAGCATTTTCCAACATATTTTTTGCTGCATTGCCGTAAAATGCTTACTTCCGAAAACGTTGTATCCAAGAGAAAGCTTACATTGCGCCAGAACCCAGCAGAGCACAGCTCCGGTACTTCTCAGTTTTTGACATATATCCTCATTTCAGCCCAGAGTGCACCCAGAGAGCCCTACATAAAAGGGCTTCAGCACTTCTTTTATGTAAGTTAACCACAATTCAGCAAACTAATTTTATTTTAACGATAAATATGCCTTAAAAATCGATTATAACTTCTGAATGCAGGCCTGTCTTTCCCTCGGACAGACGCTGTGACTTTTAAGGAAAGAAAGTCCCTCACCCAATGCCAAAGGCTTATTTTCTAGGAAATGCAATGAATGTATGAGAGCGGGTTAATTTTTCGTTCCTGAAAGTGCTAAAAGACATCACCCTGGTAGTGCACGTGCCACGCTAGTGACTTCCTACTGCAGAGCTCCTGTACAGGTTTTGAAGGATATAACCAAACTCCTCGGACCACTCTGTATAGAAGACACTTACGATTATTCTCACGTTGTTATCGGATCGTATTCAGGGAAAATTTTTGCTTTATCGCTAGAATATGCCGACAGGGCATCCTGATCATGAAATCTTGGTCTCTTCCCACTTCAGCTTTTCCGTTAAAACTTCCTTCCATATCCTGATGCTGTTTCTAGAATTCTCACTATTCTCTCTTGTGACGCTTTAATCGTTTTATAATTCTTCATTGGTGTTTCAGTCACCATTTTCAATGATTTTTGTATCTGACATCCCTTGAAATATTACATTATATGTATAATCAGAGTTTAAATTCAAACGAAAATCGGCTGAGGTATTTCTTAGCTTCTGAGTAGAATTGTAATTCCAATCGAAGCCCAAAATAAGATGAGGTCCGATACTTTATTTTTTATTTAACTATTGATAATTAATTTAATACTTATTTTAAATGATTTTAACTTGTTTAAACTAAGCATGCATATAATATGCAGCTACGAAATGTAAAGGAGTACACACTCTCCTTAAGATAAAAGAATATCAAGAGAACTGTATAAATTAACTCTTAAATAAATTAAAAGACTAAATTTGATCATGACGAATGAAATAACAAGTAAAAGCTAAAATTCAGCGGTTTAGAAAGGTTTCAAAGCTTTCTTTTCCGCAAACCGATTATCCAATTAGACTATGTGAAGGTTACAGAGCAAATAATGTTATCCGGCTAGCAGCTGCCAGTGTCTTTCTAACTGCAACTTCTCTTCGCACTACCACTTTTTTAAATAAGATTATTCATTTACAGTAAGCTTTCGCTTAGAATTAAATTTGTATTTATATGTTTACATATCTTTGTTTTAATTTAATTAATTAATCATTTTAATTTTTAGTTATTTTATTTATTTATTGTTTCTTTCCTTCCTGACAGTCTTCGATAGGGCTTCGACACTTCTAATTTTAGAAATTAAGACTTCTAAGACTTTGTTATTGTATTTGCCGTTCAGCGCTTACTTCCTAAAACGCGTTATATGCAAGACCTTGGTACTGTAATTGTCTTTCACTGCTTATCTCACTAAGCTTTCATTAAGAAGTGGACATAATTTTCTCACAGCAAAGAAGTTATTTCACAATAATAGATGTAGTCTGTGCATATAACTTTAAGGCTTTGGGCTAGGAAATCCATCACTGCCGCCAACACCACTGCAACAGAATTCTCGTACGTACGCGAAAATAACAGAAGTTCATATTAATATAATTTAATTTAAATAATTTTAACTTGTCTAATATGTCTTTGTCTAAACTAAGCATGCATATAATATGCATCTACGAAATGTAAAGAAGTACACGCTCTCAAGATAAAAGAATATCAAGAAAACTCTATAAACGAACTCTTAAATAAATCGAAGGACTAAATTTGATCATGACAAATGAAATAACAAGTAAAAGCTAAAACTCAGCGGTTTAGAAAGGTTTCATAGCTTTCTTTTCCGCAAACCGATTATCCCATTAGACTATGTGAAGGTTACAGAGCAAAGAATGCTATCTCGCTAGCAGCTGCCAGTCTTTCTAACTACAACTTCTCTTCGCAGTGCCACTTTTTTTAATATGATGATTAATTTACAGTAAGCTTTCGCTTAGAATAAACGTAATATCATTCTCATGAATAGTAAGTGCTTTGTTTTGGAGCAATAAAACTTTATTTAAGCTTACGAAAAAAATAGAAATAGAAGTAAAAGAAAGATAATTATTCACTAAAAATATAATAGTAAAGTTCTAGCGTTAAACATCTTCCACTCTCAAAAAAAAGAAAGAAAGAAAATCTGAAGGAATTCAGATTTTAACGTCACACTAGAAGATTTCTTATGTTGTTGCTAAGCATTGCTTGTTATCAATCTTCTCTTAAACTCACTTCGCTTTATTATTAAGCATCGCTTTCTTCGCACTTACCCCATATAAAATTAAAGAGCAAAATCACAACATATTTAAAAATAGCATATGTTTAGATTTCCCGATAGAATGCTAGAGGTTGCCATACTTTCATTCTTTTATTGGCTGTACGATTTCTTTGAAAACCCTTCCCTCTAGCGTCCTGCCTTCTAAAAGAATTATCATAAAGAGTTACAATTATTTATATGAGTTCAGCTAATGTTTTTTCGTAAAAAGTTTAAGATTTCAAATTAGACATGTCATTTAAATGCTTTTTTATTTAAAACAATCAGATTAAAATGCAGAAAAATACTTCAAGAACTGTGTGTATTGCTTTTCAGTCACTTGGTATGTTAGTAACAGAAAGATTAAATTTGAAAGCTTTAAATGCCCTACGTCTTACTGAATAGCAACACACTGTGTGTGTCTAGAGATAATCAGTATTCTATTCGATGCGACACATTGCTTTCAAATAGCCGAATTTGAAGATTAAAGTTCAAAGTTTTGACCAGTGATCTCACTTTTAAATCATTAAGTTTGTTACCTAAAAATCCAGTTATATTTGTACAAAATATGAAATCAATCAAAAATCAATTTCGAAATTCAAAATTCGGGCTTCATGGTGCTCGTGGTCGGATGACTACGTGTATTAAAATTTCGGTGGCTCTAGGTACCGTTGTTTCCTTTACAATACGGGGAACGTACATACATACATACATACAGAGTCTTCATTATTTATATTTTTAAGTAACACATGGCAGTAACATTTGGTGTCAACAGTTTGAAAAGTGATTCAGACACAAACCTGATACTGAAAAGAGTGCATAGAATCAGATGAAGATTATTCAAACAAGATGGTTTAAAGATAAATCACGGAATAGGTAGCCGTTCTGTTGTGAGCTATCGACTTTTATTATCTATCCTGTGGAAAAGTAGTTAGTTTAACACTGATTCTGAGGCTAGTATGCCAGTCACAAAATCATATTTTACTCATAGTAAATATACTTTCATAATCGTAATATTTCTTTTTCGAATTACACATTGCAAATTATGTAACGCAATTTTGCAACACATTTAAATAATGTGGAAAGAACAGAATACTTAGAAAATGCATAAGGCATTCCTAGTCCTGTGCTATTAATTCCGATATTAATTTCTTGCTACCAATTAACAAAGAAACGTATTTTTCATATTAGAAAGTCTTCTTAATATGTTAGATTTAAAATTTAATTCTACAAGTTATAAATCTATATTCCTGTTTTACAACATCGTATTCAAATTACATATTACAAATGATATAATAATATGGCAGCGGAGAAAATACGTAAGACAACCAAACTGTTTAATTTCACATGAAAAAAATATTGAGCATAGAAAATATATATATTTGTTAGTACAAAGCATACAACTTCGAAAATATATATATTTTCTAAGTTGTATGCTTTGTATTGTTTAAAAAGCTATATACAAATTTCTTTTTACATGTTATCTAATCTATTAAAAATTCCGCTAATTTCTAAACTAAAACAAAATTCTAGGCATCTATGAACTAGACGCTAAGGGTCAAACGAATGGAGAAGCGAAGCTAGGAAGATAGTGAAATTGCAATAAATTAAAAAAGACACCTTTATTTTTTCTGAGTTAGTGATAAAAGATTTTGGAAGAGAATATACAGTATAGAATTGAGCTTTACGTCTTCTAAATATGTAAGAACCTAGTCTGAAGTTGCTCTTGTATAGGTTTTTTGAACTGAAAAAGCAAAGTATGCTTACATTCATATAAGTAAAGCTGAAAGCTTTCAAGTTTTATTTTTAGCCTAAAGGGATAATTTTCCCAGAAGAGCTATAATTTCGTTTTGGCATTTTGCGTCGCACCGTCTTAGCTAACATACAGTTAAAACGATCTTACGAGAGAACCTGGTGACTTCTCTCTCAGATGCAAAAGAATGCCAGCGCAGAAGAAGGGTAAAATAACCTTTTAATATTATCCGCCAAACTCTTAACACAAATGCATGCACATCGTACTTACAAAACGTCGATGTCTTACGGTGAAACTTAAGAATAGTTCCCAATTAAAATTCAAAGATAAAGAGTAGTGCTGGACTAACAGTTTAATTTATATCTAACTAGGCTGACTCAGCAACCTACTTGATGATGTATTTATTGAATGGCCGCAAGGCCTATCCGAAACTCAGGGTAACAGCAAGGAGAAACTAGTAACGTATACTGGGTAGCGAAATTACGCTCTAAATAAACTTCAAGATTCGTCTGACTTTATACTCTTTTAACTTTAAATTTGCATCTTGGCTAAAAAATGTGAGGTTCAGGAAAGGTGCAAAATTTAAAATAATTTGTTATGTAAAATAAGGGAAACCTTACATCTTCCCGTGCCAGAATTTAAGTACGGCATAATAAGGCTTTTAAAGCCTGAATAAGATATTTAAATTCTAAAAATAAGTGTGAGTCAACCTTTATAATCTAAATATTAAATTTTTTAATTTAAGCTCTTACAGACGATCAGCATGGCATATTAATTACAACCTTCCTTGCATTTTTTCTTGGTTTGACGCCTTCCAGGTATCTGGAAGACACATACGTATCTTATAGCTTGTTTCACAAAATTAAAGAGTGTATTAAAGAGTTCATGTTTCACAATATTAAAGGGTTTCACAAAATTAAAGAACTCTTTCACAAAATTAAAGAATGCAAATTAATATTCTAAGCACATTTAACATTTTAAACATAATTATGTTAATAGTTAAATATATTCCTTTAATGGGGGTGCATTTACTCATTTCATTCTTTTCAACAATTTAAAATTACCCCTGCTCTCTTGCGTGGTGTATTGAATATGAGACAGTAATTCATGTGAAATGTATGCAACACAACCAAATAACCCACGTTCTATTTGTTGGAAACTAGACATAACAGAGCAGACCTCAGAAAAACACCCTGCATTTCGATTCTCAGCTTGAGGTGCTAAATCGAGTGAAAATTAACTTAATGTTGGCTGGATAGCATAACATTTACTTTACATACATCCGAAAGCTAATTTTACTTTATTTTAATACAATTCGCTATTAAGTTACTCTTTCATTCAAAGCACATTTAATTTCTTTTCCAAGCATGCAAGATACTTTAGGTATTCAACAATACAAACACGTTTACAAAAGTATTTTACTACTTTTCTTACCTGAAAACAAATTCAATTTAATTATACGAAACAATTTTCTGAACTTTGTGAGTACCGAAGTTGTTTCGTTAAGTTTAAAACATGCAAACATTTTCTAAATCAGCCTCTATTTCAACCAAGATTACTTGGTAGTAATGCTAAAGCTTCTTGCTTAATACAAGAATTGTAAGCTTCAGTACAATTGTACAAAGTAACAGAAAGCTTCTTGCTTAATTAAAGATAAAAATTGCCCTCTACCGAGGCAAAAACTGAAAAGAAAACTTTTCAAGCAACTTCGTACTTTCAATTTAAACTAAACTAAAATAGAATAATTTTGACTTATCTTTTGTTTGGAGAATATCGACATCCCTTCCTTTCAAACTAATCCCATGAATGAACTTGGTTTATTTGTTGAAACCTTCTACGTTGCGGTGGCCTGTTGTTTCTATTCCTCGTTGTCGGCTGCTTCCTTTTCATTCATCTGTCCCAAGCCGTCTTGTTTTGCTGTTGATCCATCACTGTTTGTGTTGGACGCTTGTGGACTATGGTTGAGGGCGGCGGGGCTGGTTGTACAGGAGGACAAATACTCGGAACCGACCACTGGCGGTAGGGGACCCGGTGTTTGGTCTGAAGGTGCAGCTGCCGAGGGATGGAGGCTTAACCTCGTCTCCCTCAGTTCAGCACCGGCCTCCTAGTGGCCCCCACTGGTAACCATTTTGGCTTCGGCTGACATGGGCTAATGACGTTGGACAAACATCTCTGTGGTCCGAATGGGCGGAATTTCCGGAACCGACTATTTGTGGGAGGAGACACGGGGTTCATCCAGACAACTGGCTGGACATGTGTCTAGACAGCTTCCGCTTGGAGAGTAAACAAATAGTATTTGCAAGACTAGAACTTCGGTGGTAGGTGCAGGCTTGGCAGGGACCTTATTGGTACTGTCTTGTCCGTTGCCTTGGCTGCGGCTCGTTACATGGTTGATATCGTCGGGCGCACCGAGGAGGGATGGGCTTCCCTCGGTCGGCTCAGTGGGACCGCTAGCCAACCTGTCACTTTTGATAGTAGAGTTTAACTGTCGTCAGGGAGCCCATGGCCATAGGCCATGGGCTGATGATTCTGCATCAAAACAGCTCCTACAGCATAACCGGAGGCATCTGCCGAAATTCCAAGATTTTTGACCCCCTCTGGAAATTTCAAAATCGGCACTTGAATTAACGCAGCTTTATATTTCTCAAATGCGGTGTTAGCCTCAGCTCTCCACGAAACCGTGCGTTCTTTCGCTTCAAGTGTAACAGTGGTTCTACTATCTGTGCAAAATCGTTTATGAATGTTCGATAGTAAGAACACATGCCCGAAAATGAGGCGAGTTTTTTTCGCCATATTTGGCAGCGGGTGATTCTTTATAGCGATAATTTTTGAATCTTCAGTTTGTATTCCCTTTTTAGAAGTTTTATAGCCTAGGTACCTAAGCTGGTTTTCCGCGAATTTACATTTTCTATCATTTACTTTCGAGGCCGCGTCTCTTAATAATGTGAAAACTCCGTTTAAATCTTTTATATGTTCCTCAACATTTATACTTGTCACTATAATATCGTCAAGGTAAATAAAGGTAGATTTTACGAAAGCAGGTCTTAATATAATGTCTGAACATTTCTTTCATTTTTGCTGTATTACATTTTATGGTTGCTTGTATTTATGAATATTTCTATTCAAAATTATAACAAGTCAGATGCCTTCATGCAGATCACGTGACAATCGGTCACAGCTCTTTTCTTATTTTCGATTACTACCCTTTAGGAGAGTAGCTGTGCAGAAATATTTCAAGTTTGGCATCCTTATGGCATTTTTTTGCAAGAGACGGGTTACATAGTGTAAAATAGTCGATAATCGCGGCATATAGACGAAATTCTAGTTGAAAACTAGGAGGTTAAAGGCAGAACCTGCAGTGAATGAGTTAAGAGTGACAGGCCTCCAAGAGTGATGCCAAACTGGAGTAGAGTCTGAAACTTTTACGGCGTTAACTTGCAGTGACAAATAGTATAAAGCAAACTACTACAACAAGTGTGAATTTTACTACTTGAATTATACTAGCTACAATAAAAAGATTATAGGTTATCTCCATTTGGTGCCTAAATACATGAAGAGGAACCAGCACGCGTAGAACAAAACATTTAACTCAACTTCTTCTTGGTGCCAGGATCTCATTTTCCATCATTATAATAAAAATATTTACAGAAGCTGCCTTAATTGTTTTTCTGTTAGTATACTACTTAAATGTAGGAGCCTTTATCAGTCAACGAACTTTATCAGTCAACGAATCTGACATGTGGAAGTTATCTAATTTTTCAAACATATTACAAAATGATTTTTAAATTTTAATTAGGTAAAATATTAATGCGTTTCGGATAGAAAATAATTAAAGTTTAATATAGTATTGTGTGACTTTTGAATACTGTTTCGTACTACGGGCTCGTAGAAATATCCTTAAATATCTAGGGCACAGAAGGAAATGTCATGAATTGCAGCTCTGAATTGAACTAACTCAATCCAGCACAGCCTCATTCTTGCAGCTTTTCTAAGAGGACGGTAAGAGCTTCGAAGACGTCCAAAACTTCAAAAATATCATCATGTTGGCTAAAAAAGGCCAAATATCGCCAAACTGAGACTGCGGCTATCGACAAACTTTCTTGCTATGAATAACAGGAGTTACTGTGGTCATATATCTACTTCTACAGTTCTATGAGCAGTTTTATAATTTAACCATTAGTTGACTAAAAATCAAAAGGTGTACAACATAATTTATGACGTAGATATTTACAACTATATTTAAACAACAAATTCAGAATTTTAAAGTAAACAATAAATAAACATTAAAGAAATGCATCAAACAATTAAATTAATTAACGAAGCCACAGGTAGTAATATAAAAGTACATGAAACCAAATTATAAACAAGCAGAAATTTGCAACAATACGTTACTGATTTTATATACTAAACTTTTAATTAAATGCGGCTTTATCTGACAAAAGTGCATTGTTCCAATGATCTTCTAGAATCTACCCATTTTTAAAACTTTTATGCGCATAATTTGATTTATTCATACTCATTATTAATGAACAGCTGCTCGCACATGAAATGTAAAAGGGATTTCAATAGTTAATTGTTTGTTTTCAAACCATCGTTTTTATACATTTAATTCTGTAATTATTCTGTATAGAAATATTAAAATTTCTTAACAATTCTGTTATTTAAACGAACTACATTGAAATTTTGAAGGCGATGAAAGACTTAATATAAAATTACGTTTGTGCAACCAGTGTCCCTGTAAAATCAGCAAATTACCATTTACAAAAAATGAAGGTTTGTCATTTATAATTTAATGGTCTAAGAAATTTACTTGTAAGGAATGCATATAAACATTAGAGAAAAAATAAAAAACCCTGCATAAATTTTATTATGAAGAATAAAATTTTATAATGCAAGTCGGGTAATTTTTAAACAAACATTAATAAATTCTACCACTTTTCTCGAAACGTTCGGACCATTAAAAAGATACTAAAAAAATAAACTCTTTTGAATAATTTATATCTTAATATAGCTATATATTTTTACCGGGTTAGTGTTTTTTTCTCGTCCACCTCTCTTTTTTTTCGCAATTTAGGAGACAGATTTCAGTGCAAGGTTAAAAAAAAAGTATTTTTATGATTTTTTTTCTGTTGCAGAAAACATAAACGTAATTCAAACTTTATGAAATTCCCTTCTGAACCATATTTTCTCTTAGCCACAGTAGAAGAAACTCAGAACTTAATTTTAAACTTCATTAATTTCCTTTCATATAGCATTCGCTTAGAATAAAACTACAATTCCACTACTTTTCCGTCTTCTAAAACAAATGTTACGAACGATTATAGTCCAAAACTTGATTACATTTTTGCGTGAAAATCGCTGGAGAAATCTCATTAAGTGCTAAAGTTTTGCGCAACAAAAAATAATAATAAATACTGCAAAAGGCGAAGTAAAAACATTCGACTGCACATATTGCGTGTTACACTTGAAACAATAAGAGCGTGAAGACTTGACACTGTACGTCGCGCCATCTCGCGTGACCTCAACGAAATTTTTTTCTTCTTTTTAGACCATGGCATAATTCTCTCATTTACTTACACACAGCGCGCTGTCACTGTACTTCTGTTCAGACTGCAAAACGCAAATGTTCGCTATAAATTTTTAAAAGCAAGGAAGCCCATTCGGTAAAACAATTCGGAATTAGATCTGGTAGTTTAAAATTCTTTCCAAAATTAAAACTTATCTGCAAAAACTCTTTTTTGAAATGTAAATGAAGTGACAAGTCAAAGGTAAGCGCGAAACGAAGGAAAAGAGTAATTAAATTTTAGAAATATTATAGTTAAAATTAAGATTTGGGTACTCTTTTTCCACAACAGTGAGAGTTTTGACATATGTTTCGGCTTTTCGTTTTTCTTTCTTTTCTTTTTTAAAGGCAAATGAAAGGGTTTAAAATAGTTCAAAAGAAACATAAGCCTTTCCGCATGCATATTTACTTAGACATTTCTATGCCGTGAATTTTATCTTTTACGTCTGGCATCTTAGAAAGATGATTAAATTTAGAACAAGCTTTAGAATCACGATTCGAGTTAATTAATGTTGATTTCTATAAAATAATATTATCTCGCTTTTCTTGGTCAAAGCATAGAAGACGTATAAAAAATTAGTAACTTTGGTAAGAAATAAATAAAAAAATTTAAATAATACCACGCGTTTTACAGACATTCTTCATTAATTACAAACGTGAAAGATATTTTATTGCTTTTATGCTTGTATGACTGAATACTGACGCACATAAGAACTATTTGCTCAAGGAAGGATAGCCATTACGGATTGCTTTCCAAAAACTGATATTTCAAATTTCCTATAGCACTTTAGGATACATTGTTTTATTCAAAGCATTAAAACCCTACTCATTGCACCAAACCCTTTAAATCTGGAACGAGGGGAAAGAAAGGGAATTATCAGCTTTTTTAAAAAAGTATGTGTATACATTTTTGAGAATATTCTGTATATTCACAGAGACGTTCGTTTGCAACAGGGTGATTGCATTAAGCAAATCATGTAAAATAAAACTGGCAAAAAAATAACAATGAGTTCAAAAAATTACTCTGCAGCTTTGAGAAATTTCACAAACAGTATCAAATGAATTCAGAAATTTATTTAAAAATGCATAAATTTCAGATATAAATTTCGAATTTTAGTACACTAAAAAACTGTACTTCGCAACTCTTTAAAAAAGAGAAGTCTTAGGTCTTAACGTTACACTAATGAAAGACTATTCTTTGAAATCAGTATGCATGTCATAAATTATTTAGGAAAATTTCTTATTACTTCGTTCATTATTCAATAAATACAGCAAAACGAAAAATGATAAAAATTAATTTTCTACACTTTACTATTAAATATAGATTAATGGTTCTATCATTTAATGTTTATTTAATGATTATTTGACATCTGAATGGAATCATTTTGTAAGGAAGCGGTTTACATTCGAACAGAGAAAGTGCTGATAATGTTTGGTATAGCTCTTTTCCGACCAGGTCATATAAGAGAAATGTAACCTTAATTTTCAGTGCTTGCAATTTCAGTTGCTCAGTAATAATTCCAAGCTGAAATTACTGATATTATGGTTATAAGAGTAACTTCTACCAAAATAATGGCTAAAAGGGACGAATAACCATGCTTTCTGCTTTAAATCTCACGACACGAATAAACGTACAGGATGTCTCCCTTTTAACCCTTTCACTACTAACGGGACGTATATGTCCCACTAAAAGTTTAAAAATTACTGCTGGGTTGTTAAAAAGTCTCAGAATCTCCTGAATGTTGTGGATCATCTTCCAATACTTGGAAAGTCAAGACCGCGCTGTGCTCGTCGTATACAAATGAACATGGAGAAAAGAACAAATATGAGTTGCCCAATGTGTAACGTTGGGTTATGCAAAGAATGCTCTATCTTGTACCACAAGATGTAAATCTATTTCATATCATAATGTTTTCCAGAAAAATAGGTGTGCATATCGTAAGTCGATCGCTACGTGTGTGACATAT
Source organism: Stegodyphus mimosarum (assembly GCA_000611955.2). Taxonomy (NCBI): domain Eukaryota; kingdom Metazoa; phylum Arthropoda; class Arachnida; order Araneae; family Eresidae; genus Stegodyphus; species Stegodyphus mimosarum. The sequence goes on from KK116969.1 coordinate 606,723, forward strand.
GTATCCCATCATTAACTACGGTTGGGACATACTAGGTGACGCAACCTTCGGCATGAAAACCGTTTGTCAAAAATAATCTTAGATGCTAAGTTTACCTTATTTATGACTTATTTTGTTTTTTTCGCTTGGTTAGAAAACGAAAAAAAAATTAAAGTGGTTGTTAAAGGGTTAATTATGCACCATCAGTTCACTAACTTAAATCATACAGCATCATTGTCATAAAACTGCTGCTATATGACAAGTAAGTGGCTGATTGAATTTGTTCCAAGAGCACAAATTACTAAACTGGCACATTAATTACGAAAAAGATTTAATATACTAATATTGCACAGTGCATTTATTTCTACACACGCAGAACTCAAACCCAAGATTCTATCAAAGACACTAAAATTAACAACAGAAATCTATCTGTTAACAACAGAATCGTCAAAACTATAGTACTGCAGTACTATATTAATTTGAAAGTCAAACAACAAAAATCAGTGTTATATTTACAAATTTTCACAGCATAAAATACAGTGATTAGATAAGATAGATGAGATAAGATTTAATCACTATATTTTATCTCTTTCATTTGCGCTTTGGCAGTTGAGGATGATGGTTCGATAAAACCATCGAAACTAGTCCTGTAAAAATTTGCAACTATAAGGCTGATTCTTGATGTTTGACTTTCAAATTAATATTTGTTCAGCTCGTTATTCTATCTTAATGCCGTACTATAGTTTTGAAGGTTAATCGTTTAATCGTACTCTTCTTCAGTTGTGTATTTATTCTATTTGCTTTTGAGAACTGCACACTACTACACGTTTATTTAATTTGCGCAGTTCCTAGATAATTCTTGACTTTCATTAAAACAGCTCAGTGACTGATGTTACATAGTAATATCTTAACCGGCAAGCGTTTATTTTTAAAAGAGTAACTTTAAGAACAATTTAGTTTCTATCGCCCCGGACAGGTGAGATAGCGACCCCTTAGCCGGGATTCGAATTCCAGGCCTCGCAGTGCATGTTGCAGGTGCTTTCTAATTATTCCACAGAGGAACGAAATGAAGCAGAAGAAAAGTCCTTGCACTTTTCTCCACTTAAAGAGGATGGAGATGACCAAGCCTCCAAATCCAGATGATGACGAGTTTTCTCTATCTTTTTTTTTAGTTCGAAAGCCTCATGAAGAAGTATTCAGTATTTTTCACAGAAAACAACATAAGAAATCCAACGATGCCCTCACCGTGATTTGAAATTCTGAACTTCAGATTACTTACTGGACGAGTTACCAATTATATAGCAAAGGCACGCGATAGAGTAGAAAAGACTTCCTTACATATTACTATTAATAAATTGCATTTCGATTATTTTTCCCTGAAGGCAATTTTCTATTTTTTGAAATAATAATTTAATTATGGCTTGATACTAAATAACAATCTCTTCCCGATCGGAACTACATGAAAAAATAGTTGGATTCAGAAAACTTATATTCTGTTAATTTTTTACAGTTTCATTAATTACTATTTAACTTTATCAAACATGATTTCGAAAATGTACTGTGTATATAGAGAATTTAAACATTTATACAAATTCCGCATTACACTCAATCCAAAAGAAAAAAAAAATTTATGATCTAGACTTTTCAAATTCTACGCAAACTCATATTTTTCTTCAAAAATGAACTCATATTTTTCTTCAAAAATGCGTTTACTTTTGTGATTCTTAAATAAATATCTGCAGGAAAATTTTATACTGTATACACATTATCAAATGATAAATTATTATTATCAACTTGAACTTTTATTCTCATTTGAAACAGACAGTATAAATTTACTATTAATAAAATTTTTTCTGCAAAAATTAATTTCGGAGATTTCTTTTATGAGTTTAATTCGAGTGAACAATTTTAGAAAATTCGCTTTCTGCAGTAATCAGTTTGTGTGCCTTTCCAAATTACCACGCGTCTCTTCGAGGAAGAACACAACGTAAAATATTACAGTTACTTTTACTGGGAATAAATTTTGAAACAATTCGTATTTTATCGGTTTTCATTTTAGACTACCAGGTTTTAATTAACTTTCAAAGTTATTAAAGATTTCTGCTTTTGAGGAAGGAAGAAAGGGAAGAGGAGTGATATGAAGGATCATCAGGGTGAAGCAGTTGCATGGAGGAGATCGTTAAGATTCTTAATAACGCAAGAAAATGGCGATTGTTCTTTCCAGAAACTCTTTACAGCTAACTCGAAAGTATTTAATAAAATGCACTAAGATGACTGATTACGACTGCTATCTCATTTGTTCTCTTTCGATCGGGTAATTTAAATAAATCTTTGAAGAAATTTGGACTTAGGATATTATTGAAAAATCATCCGAAACACATCGCCTTTTTGGTCTTCTAAAACTGTAATTGAACTTTTACTCATTATGAAGGTAATTTTGTAGGTTGAAAATAAATATTTTTATTTTAGGAAAGCAATATGCTGCTAACTACGCTTGTAGAGTCATTAGGAGTTTTAGCAGCACCAGACGTGAAAAATGAGCAATGCCCTTGCGGGGACTCGAACCACGGACCTTTCGAAAACGCGCACAAGAAGAAGCGAAAAATACCTTATATAGTGTCCTTTTTAAAGGGCTACTGGGGACGGAAGGACCCAATCGTTTCAAGTTCCGGCTTTAGTAATCTGGAAAAGCAGAAAATATGGAACTGTTGCAAATAAAATGGCGACTGAATGGTATCAGGTTTACACTCGTTTCGGAAGAAAGTAAGCGCTGAGGTTTATGTAAATATTTATATCTGGCGAAACATTATGCAACAAACGCCTGGCCCCAGCCACCACCCCTGTCCGTATTGGTTGCCGTTTATGTCGTCAGGTTGAAGAGATTTTTATTATCGGTTTCGTGTAAGTCAGGTGAACTTATACTTTTTTGGTCTTGGTTATATTTTGTATAAATGTGAATTTGTGGAATGTAACAGAGTATTTGCAATTAAAGCAAGATTTTCGCGCGCAAAAATGCCGCGGGGAATTCATTTCGTCACTCTATGACATCACAAGTAGTGTCCAATAAGAGCTTGGGGTGGTGGCTGGGGCCAGGCGCTTGTCATTATGCATAGTGTTAAAAACGGAGCCTTTAAAATTTGGCACACAGTTATCGTTTGTGAGAAGCACACCGCAACTCAACTCTTCACTAACTACAACGCACTTCGAACGAGCGGCGAGAATGATGTATCCTGTGACATGTTAACGACGTATTCTTGAGAGAGAAAATCTGAATTGTAATTTTTAATGTTGTTTTAAATACTTTCTAGTGTTAGTCTACGTGTGTCCTGTTTATTCTTACGCTGTTTTTAATTTGAATGATGTTTCAATAATGAAGGAGATACAGTCACCCCGGGAAGAAAAGGTAGGCTGAATTTTGATATTTCATTTGAAACAAAAACCTTTAAAGAAAATTAAAACTTATTAAGTTAATTTTTAACACATAGGTAAGTGTAATATTTCCTTTGTGTAACGATTCCCGAAATATTGGATACTACTGATATGAAGTTAATTATGAAACCAAATCTTATTACAGTAACTTTAGCAATTCAGACTGGAAAAGTTTCGAGCAACTGCAGTAAAAATATCAATAAAGCGTTTGGTGGAGGAGCCAAGTTGAAGATATGGGCTTTTAAGGGGACCGTGTTAAAATCATTTACACTGGTAAAGAATATAACCAAGCTGGAAACAGAACTGTATAACAAATTTCAGTTGGAAAGCGAAGAAGTTAGCGTATTTATTCTGAGAAAACTGAAATTGTTTAAACTGATGTATTACTAAGTTATAACATGAACAAGGAAAGAAACAAGGAATGAACAAGGACAGGATGACAAGAAAAGTTATAACTTTGGAGATAGGAATTCCGCGGTGGTTATGAAGTTTCTAGACTTTGAAGAATTAAAAAAGCTCCTGTATTTAAATGATTTGTTTCAGTTGGCGTAGAAGTTCAAATGCAGAAAGATAAACGTAGACTACCGGCAAGAGACGGGCGAGTATACCGAATGCCACACGCTGGTGTTCAGATGCGATAATTTAGGTCGAAAAAAAGGGAAGGTGAAGGTAGTCAAATTGGAGACGGGACAGGAAAAACTGGATTTTAAGGAAGGAAATATAAATTAGGTTTCTTGCAGAAAATAGACCACAAGAAAATTTAAAGCCGGCGGAAATACATGGGCGAGAGGTCATATATCTCAGTTTAGCCCGTAACTTTGTAAAGTTTCCTTGAATACGATTGTGGTAAAATAAATCAAACTGCCAAGCCTGTAGGTGCAGTTATATATGATACCAAGATCAACGAAGTCAGATAGTGATAGCAAGAAACAGCTTTTGTAAACTAGATGTTTTTACAAATATTTTACTATGCATCGGCTGTTCGAAGTGTGGAAGTTGAGACCGTTCTACTATAATATACGGTGCTGAACAACATAACCTTAAATATGAAATTTGAAAATGAGTCACAAAAGTTATTTGGTATTAATAAGGTTATAGTTGAATGTTATTATGAGCGTACTCTTCGAGCAAAGGTCAGGTCCCAATCTGATTTTAATCCCTTCGCTTTCAGCGTATCATATATGATATATTTACGACTTTCTTCGTAGGCCTAACATACCAAGTAGGATACGAGAGCGAAATGACACAGACGGCCCACCGCATCATATTTGATACGCTGAAATGAAATGCATTTAAAATTTTAAAAGTCCATAAATCATATTAAAATAACATGACTTAATGTTAAAACCTTATTCTATTCTATATACTATATTATTTCTATTACTATCTACTATTTCTTTCTACGAATGTAAAATGCATAGTACGTACAACTCAATTTTCAGAGTTTAGAAGTTTTACACAGTGAAAACGATTTAAATTCGTGTATAAAACTGTAATTCAAGTTAATTTTTAAATTTAGTGTTTCCAGTTTATGAATATAATGATTATCACTATCACTGCAACTTTATTTTTTAATTTTCGTTGTAAATGCTAAGAGATTTTGTATTATAAGCAAATATATTTAAATATAAGTTAGAATCCAAACATTTTGACAAAAAGCGAATTTTATTGGAATTATTTTCATAGGTTAGATTAAATTTGCTCCAAGTTCACGGGCTCACGAGGAAACTTAATCCTGCCTGAAGCGGAAGTGAAATTTTAAAGAAAACAACATAGAAAACAATTGCACTAGGCATGGAGGAGGTGGATAAGGGGCGTGTATCGCTGACAAAGGTTCAGTTAGAGCATCTCCCTGAAGAAAATAATTAAGAGTCGTAAGGACTTTGTTTAGTCACAAGCCGGGATTAATACATTAAATTACGGCAAGCGATAATCAGCTTTGCAGATCAAAGCCTTAAGATATGATGCTGTTGAAGGCAACATCATTAAGGAAGATATTAAAGAAATTTTAGAAATAAAATTATAATACCAGTTTTAAGAGCCGACGAAAGTGTAGAGATGTTATAAGTAGGAAGAAAAGGCTTCAGTAAACTCTACAGATAATGAAGATATGCAGTGGATTGTTATAAACTAGATAAAATTATGAATTACTGCGTTTATTCCTCACCCATACATGTAAATATTATTAGGAAGATCAAACGCAAATTATAAATGGTCATTTCGTATTTCGCGCCGAGTTATTTTTCATTTAGCAACGAGTCTTGAAGATGTAAACTAAATAATGGTTGTAACGAAGTCTGTAATTTATGTCTTTTAAGGGTTGCCTTGTTACCATGATCTGTACTTTTATCCAGTGACATTTCTGTGGGCCGTGGATAACGTCCTGTAATCGCCATTTGGAGAAACATAACTACACATTTTATTCAGAGCTCGTGAAGGAACTAGTCTTCAGAAACTTCTCAAAGTGACAAACCTGTTAAGGTTTGATTCCTTGCAAAAACTGATATTATCCTCTTCATGTATTCCCATGGAAGAACGTTGCAAGGTCTTTAGAAACCTTTGACACTTAGCACCTTACAAATTGCAAGCTTTGGAGAGAAATGGGCTGATTTCTGTCACATTACTGACATATGGTAATTCTACGCCTGAATGAAGTAGTTCTAGAAGTAGAGGTGGTAATTATTAACTGTATTAATTAACCCTTCCAATGTATTTAATAGACACATCCAAATTTCAACCTAATGTTGTGTTCAAGAACCATGGTAACATGAATTGCCGAAATGCATGCGGATTGTGCAGTACTATAAGTCTGAAGTCGAAAAGGAATTTCCCTAGCTGTTAATGCGTTCTTTTTAACCTACTAAACGTTATATCCCTATTCTTAATTCCTGATTTTATTTAACGTATGCTAATTTCTAGTGTTATTTTTTATTTTTATAACACTTAATTGCTTCAGAGAATTTTTGTGTACCGAACGTACGGTGCACGTATTTTTAAAACATTCTATAAGAATACATAAATTCTACTTTGTTTCCCCAGTTCTTAATTTTCCTGCTAATACTGAGAATCCATTCACATTAGTAGATCAACAACATAGGCTGTTATACTAGCACAGCTGTAGTTTTTATGGATCTTTTTCCAAAAGATAAATTCCATGAAAAAAATTAAATATACAGTTTTTGTCATAAAGATACAGTAATCTAATATTATTAAAGAAATAAAGAGATCACTTTAATAAAATTACGTGTACTTTTTATTTTGCCTTTCATTTCTGGAAGACTTCCTATCTTGCTATTCGCGAAACACATGTTAATATTTCTGTTTTAATATGCTTTTAAACACGAGTAGCTTATAAAGAGATGCAGATCCATATTTTAATTCTGAACCATTTGCTAGATTTTAGACTCATCTTCAACTAATTTTACGTGGTTGAAATACAGAATGTCAGTCATACACCGCATGGATTATCATTGCAGAATAATCAATATGGTTCATTAAATTTCATTTCAAGTGTATTTCTGTGACACTTAAATAAATCCTCCCAGTGTAATATGAAGAAAATAAATTAGCTGAATTTCTTGTATGTGTAAATGTAAATATTTAAAACAAAATGATAATGAATTTATCGAAATATAAAATTAATTTGATACTGCGAGATTTTAAATTTGGGAACAAAATGTTCCTTAATATTTAAGAAGTCTCGATATTTTTTATTTATTATCTCGATACTTCATTTTTTATTTATTTATTGATAAAAGTGATTTTTTTGTTTACAAATTTCTGGA
>KK116969.1:613946-639255 GCA_000611955.2 Stegodyphus mimosarum
AAATATATATAAATATACATAAATATAAATATAAATACATACATATATATATATATATAAATTGATAATGAATTTATAGAAATATAAAATTAATTTGATATTGCGAGATTTTAAACTTTTGAACAAAATGTTCCTTAATGCTAATTAAGAAGGATTTAAGAAGAACTGTTATCCTCGTACTTAAGAAGTCTAGATAATTTTTATTTATTCATAAAAGTAACTTTATTATTTACAAATTTCCGGAGGAATCTCCAGAAGTCTCGAAACATCTTGATAACTTGTGTATAGCTAAATTCAATTTGATTTGTTGCAAATGTGTTTAGGCAATAAGACATCAGTTTCTTAGAACAGTGCAGTATAATCTACTTTTTTCAATCCAAAGGTATTATAAATGAGTATTAGACATTTACCTAAATAAAAAGAACAAAATTATAGTATAAAATTCATGTTTAGTTATTTTAATATTAAATATGCATATTAAAGAAATAAAATATTTAAATTACTGATCAAAATGATTATAAAATTTATTTAGAATTAATGACTTTAAATCTTAGGTTATAAATAAAAACGAAAATTTTTGCATCACCACGTTATCACTAAGTACAAAAATACGAACTCTGAAGCATCCAGCTTACTTTCAGTTTTTTGTGAATAAACTACATTTAAAATTGAATTTACAATTCGAAGTCTTAATACATTTTAGTTTGGTAATAAAATCATTAACAATCGAAAAACTATGTACCTTCTGCAGGGAAACACATTTAATAGTCAACAAAATATTCTTTATTTTTCCTAACTTATTTATCTTGCTGTTTAGGCTTTTTCAAAATGTTAAAAATGTTTGAGAACCTGGTATCTATCATTCCCTCTAATTTCGAGGTTTCTCTTTAAGGGAAAAATATGGATTTTCAAGGCATAATGTTTTTGAATTTCTGAAGTCCTTTCCATCAAAATCAGGATTATTTTGACAGCTCCTATAAAGACCATTTAAACTTTCCTTTTTAATTCTGTAGATATATTTTTGAAACAATATCGTTTCTCTTCATAATTCGCATGCTGAAGAAATTATGAAGTAATATGATATTATCTACCTTTGTTTCTTGCATGTTTAATATCCGTAAGAAGTTCTTAATATATCTTCGAGTTAGTTTTCCTAAATTTTCAATGAAGAATCTCAGCTCTGTTTCTGCACTTATCAAAGCCTAATTGCTATTTAAACACAAGTCAGTTATCCTAGCAGGTTTAAATACTGCCAGTAATATTTCAGTCACATTCAAGTAAAATGGTCTGTTTATATAATATTTGTACTCAGATCTACCAGTATCTTCTAAAGGGATTTCTAAAATCTTTAACTTCCACGGTATTTTGTATTGATTTACAAATTCAAACATGATAATAATTCGTTTTGTTCACTTATTTTACATCTATTATTTTATGTCTGTCTGAAGAGGTTATGCATACTACAATTTCCGAAGAAACGAAACTCTTTATCGCTGATGTATTCATTTATAAAATTAAGAAGTGAAATTAATTAATACAAATTTTATGATCTTTTAGGAAATTTTCAGGAACAAGAAATTTTCGCAAGAAATTAGAAAACAAACCTTTACTTTTTCTCAAGAAATTACCAAAAGAAGTAGTACTGAATTTCAAACGTTGCTTTAACAGTGTAATATATTTTGTTTATTATAAGAAGTGAGGAACGAAAATTAAAATTTAGAGAATACATTCACATTTAAGGTTTTTTTCCAATCTATTTTTGTCCAGACTTATACTACTGGTTTAAGTAAGAATGTACCTGAATTTTATTATCATTTTTCGTCATTAACTTACATAGGCTACAAAACGTGAAACAAAATACAACTGGAAGAATTAAAAAAAAGAATTTTGGTTTAGTTTTATAAAATTTATCGTTTTGCTATTCTTCAGAAATCCCTTGTACTTGTACGTTCTCGTATTTGAAAACAAAAAAATAAAAATAATCCTTCTATTTTAAGGAATTCAATTATTTGATTTTAGAAAGCTAACCTCCTTGAAGCTCTGGTAACCATTCTTTCATGAAATACATAGACAAGACGACAACAACAGCAACTATTTAATTTTTCTGTGGTTTGTGTGATATAGGATAAGGATTAAAGAGAAAAATTACAAACATACAAATTTACCTTCTATAACAGGGTGTAAATTCCTCTTGAGACGGGGAAATTTCATGAGGAAGGGAATGCTTTCAGCCTGCAAATATTAACCTGTTTAGTTTTAGTTTATGAACATAAAGAAGTACTTTTATTCAACTTTTAGCGTTTATCAATATTTCCTACATATTTGGCTGTCTAATTTATAAAACACATTTAAAAATCATCTAAATCTAGATAAATATTGATATTTATTTTTTGAGTTTAGGAAATAAGGGGAGGAAATGGTTTAGCACTAGTGTAAGGGGTGATAGAGCAAAAAAGATTGCGAACCTTTGTTCTGTAACATTATGCATAATTTTCTACTCAGATCTGGACAATACATAAAAATACAAACTAATTTACTCTTTGAATTAACATTATTTTGTGAGTAAAGAACAGAAAGTAAAAACTTAGATAGATACTGAATGATATTTCATTTGAGAGTGATATCCAAAGTTGAAGCGTTTATCAATATTTTATAACGAGAAACAAACAGATAAGTTTGATTAAATGCAGGAAGGTTTTGCAATAATTGCTGATCAAAATAGATATAAACTAAATATTCTATATAGCTACTTATTTACTTATGGTGTTATAAATGAAATTAATGCAATTAGATACATTAAACCAAGCGCCGTTAATGCCAGTTTCTCATTTATACATATTTTACATTTATGTGTTGATTCATCTGTCCCGATTCATGCTAATTCGTGTTAATAATAAAATATTTCATTTATACGACGAGTAATGTTCATACGTCAAGAAAATTAAATATTAGCAAGTTACGTATATGAAACATTTACACGCTGTACAAGTTATGCGCTAAAATAGTTTTTGTCTTGTCATTTTTCTCTTTCAATAGCGATTGGAAATTGTACACCGAAGGAGGGTAAAATGCGGGGACTTCAAACTGCGAGAGGATATGAAATCATTAACACCTGATGGGTCAGAACAGACAAAGAATTCTGCAGATAAGACAGGTTTGCTAAAAGGAGATTCCTTATCATTTTATCATTTTGTAAGCAGATTTTAATCCGATTGTATGTAGCCAGCGCTCCTCTTTAAGCCTAATGTCCTGTAAACACGTCTAGAAAATGAGCGACACTCTCATTAAAAGATAAAATTTTTAAAAAAATCGAAGAGAGTGCAGAATTGACAAAAGAAAAGTTGTCGAAAGAAATGGGTATGCCCGCTGAAAATTAGATGTTTCAGAAAGAAAAGAAAATGGTAAAAAATAGCAGTTTGCAGAAAATCTGTTTGAAAGAAGTTGTTTATTCAAGGCAAAGGTTTTCCGCGATCGCGATTCAGGATATATTTTGCTGAAGTTTTTTTACTACTGATGTGTGTCAAATATTCCACTGACTATGTCTGTCATGCATAAATTACAATTAAGAAAATATACGAATTGCAAGTTATAGTAATTTAACTTAATGTATAATTTGTTAATTATTAATAAATTTTAATTATTAGTGCACTATTGAAATCTTTAATTCTTCATTACAACTCTGTAACGTAATTGTGTAACGCTATCTTAGTTCAAAATAAAAAAGAATACGGAATGGAAAAGAGGATATGGTGTCATTAGCAGCTGTGTTGTTAAGAGCGGGAAAGTTCATTTTATCAGACTGCTTATTGTGATGGTCCACGCAAAAGCCCTCTTTAATTGTAATTGTGTTAAAATGTCGGATGAAAGACTTTCGCTTTCCCTGGCAATTAAAGGCCTCATTCATTTGAAAGATTTACTGAGCGTTAGCAATGAAATGTTATCAGTTGTGGTTACTCTCTTGAATTTCGTTTTCAACTGAAACGCAACGATCGTCAGCAACCGATCACTTGGCAGAACGATTACTAAAGACCCATCATTTCGATACGTGATCAATCGAATCAAGATGACCGTGATCAATCGCCTTCTTGTTGTCGTTCAACAGATGACGAAAAAATAATTCAGAGGGCCACGATAGCTATGATATATAAGAAATCCCCTGGATTTGCCTGTAAAATAATTAATTAATCTAGTAATATAGATTATCTAAGTTATCGTGTATAGTTTTGTGCAAGTTGCTAAGGCAGTCGTGCTGCAGCGGTCCTGCTAGCGGCTATGATGAAACACTGGTAAATATTATCAAATATATTTCTAATTCTTAAATTGTAGTTTAATTCACATTCAGTGGATTGTTATTTTTGGTTTGTTTCTTACGGTTTTTAATTTAAGAATGTACGTTATTTTAGGTATCATATTTATACTCCATGTTGTTGCATCTTCAGTATATCTGCATCACAGGCAAGTTGGAAAAACCAGCATACTGAGTATGTCGAGAAATGAATGAAACTACTTTAATATAGTAGATATTTTTCCAGAATACCTGAAGAAAATCTGTATTTTATAAGTTGGCAAAATCCCATATTTTTGTTGTGTTCTGTAATCATTAAACCCTTTAAAATCTTATTATTCGAAACGTTATATTTATTTTCGTAAAGTAAGTTTGGGAATTAAATATGTATAATAACAACAGTACAAGAATAACTTTAATTTTCATAGCTAAAATATACGTATCTTATCCTATATTAAAATTTTGATTATATGGTTTTTTCATTTATTCGGCATTTTTGAGCGGTTCCCTTCCGTAAAAACTGTTATAAACAATTGCTACTCAAAAAGGGAATTATTAATTGCTTAAATGTTAAATATGGTTGCTTTTAATTGTTTAATGTGGTTGTCATTGAATAATTGCATAAATTATTTGATTTGGTTACGGCAAAGCACACAAGAAATAATTAACTTTTACTCAAATTATACATGGTGAAAACCATGAAAACGTCCACTCAACCAATTCTGAGAAATTAAATGTATGTGTATGCTAACAACTACAAGCACTATACGAAGTTTAATGGTTACAATTAGATTGTACAGCTAACTGAAAGCTTAATAGGATACAAAGATGTAAAAATACATTTTAATAATCTTTCCGCTTAGAATATACGTTGAATTCCAATTTTGCATTTATTCACTTGGTATGAAATCGAAGATGAATTGGCCATTCTGTGTCTCTAACTACGGATCATAAATTTGCTGGAATGATTTCGAAACTGATTAACGTTGAAATGTTATCAATTCAGAGAATTGCATTAAATATTAAGAGTAATGATTCCATGCGACATTTTATCTTTAATGTATTACTTGAATAGTTTTATTCACTTGAGTTAGCTGTCTATTGAAATACAATATAAATGATGATGGAAGTTTAGAAGCAGAAGTATTGTAGGAGTGGAATATTAACAAAATATGTGATGTTTATTGTTAAAATTTGAAGGCGTACTAAAATGTTTCTTTAATCTTAAAATACATAAATATGTTTCTTAAACTGCGCTTTGTAAGTATTTATTGCAGATGTTTATTAAACACTGAATTTTCCGAATGAATACTTTTCAAAATTTGTTTTTGGAATGGCTATTTGGCTACCCTATCAGAGACGACAACAAAAATCTTCTTCAAACAACCCTATAGCTTTGATTATCAGTAGCGCTGGTCCGTTCATTAGTGTGTATTCCGTGAAGATACGTTAATTGAAACGAAGTCAATCGTAACCATTAACGTGCCTTCAGGAAAAGGTTTTGCTGCTTGAGAAGACGAAGAAAAATCCTTAATCGAAATATTGTCAGTGCAAAGGTGAAACAGTAGCCTGCTAGTAGAAGTAAACAAAACAAATTACAGCCGCGAAGCACAGCTCGATAACACGGAAGAACATTGAGCGCGTATCATGACACTATCATTTGGAGTTCTCTGTATTCAGCACATCCTTATGGTCAATTTTTGCAATTAACATAACGGAACTGGCATATAATCCTAAACTTGGACTTTTTCATCCGTATAAATCGTAACTTCTGCAAGAACCGAGTACGAGTGACAGCGAATTTCGCATGCAAATATGCGGTATATTACAAGCTATGTTAGTGACTATTCTCAGTTTATTCATTCCCTGTGTAAGATTTAAGAAGCAAATTTTGATTTGGCAAGCTATGTCAATAGACGAAGCTTTCAGTATTAGATGACACAGAACCGACAGGGTACACAGGAAAGGCGGATATACATGCCATGTAGTGCGTTACCTTTATGATGGGAGTAATCGGTCCGACCTTTTGAAACGTCTACAACAGTAAGCGAAGAAAGATGCTTTAGTGTTTTATTCCAGAGCTATAAAACCATCAGTTTTGAATCCGGAGCATTTAATGTCAACAGAACGGGGTTACTTCTCGCTTACAGGAACACAGAAGTAAGAGATCAAAACAGTTTCACTTTTGCATTAAGGCGAGCTTCAACGCTTTGCGTGTATTCCAAATTTATTTGTTTATTTTTTAATATTTAAACCTTATAAACTGACACACATGGAAGAGAAACGAAGAAACTGCAGTATTCATACAAACAAAAAGAAAGTAAAGATCCATAAATTTCATACGATTGAGACAAACATGGAAATAATTAAACTTTCTCAAAACTGTGAATCCTTTGCTTCAACTAAATTATTGTACGAGGTAAACAGATCCATTATATGTTCAGTTTTGAAAAATAAGAGTAAGATCAAGGTATAAGCTCAAAATTGTGGAAATATATCTTCAAAGATCGTTACTAAAAGACACGGCATAGTGATCGATCTAATGGAAAAAAATTGTCATCATGGATTGGTGATCAGCATCAAAATTATATCCCTCTAAGTTTTTCAATTATTAAAACTTTTAGTTTGAATGAAGACTGGAAGATAGATTAAACGCAGATTCAAACGCGGTGTTTGAAGTACATAATGGCTGGTTCGACAAATTTAAAACTAGATATTATTTGTATAATATTAAATTTAGTGAAGAATCTGTTGATGCAGATAAAGATACTGCGAAAACATTTATTTCCTGATTGTCCAAAATTATTTTAGATAGAGAATATTCTCGTAGTCAAATATTCAATATAGATGACATGGGATTATTTTGGGAAAACAAGTGCTTAATCGTAAACTTTTATGGGACGAAGAACCAGTTGTTCTTGGACATACAACTTCCAAAAACCGATTGACATTGTTTCTTAGTGGGAACTTAACTCGCGATTTAAAATTGATGTGAGTGTTAGTTTACCATGCGGAAAATCGTAGAACATGGGAAGGAAAAGCTAAAGAATTGCTTCTAATCATTCGGAAATCAAACGAAAATTGCTTGGGTTACTGCGTTATAATATTTAAAGGTAGTTAGTTTACTTTTCATTTCATGCCGACAGTTAAGCAATATAGTGAAAACAATAATTTACTATTTAAAGTATTAATCTTATACAATGCTCCAGGACACCCAAAATCTCTGCAGAAGTGATACACGGAAATCAGTGTTATGTTTTCCTCCAAACGTACCTGCCTCATATAGCCCATGGACCGAACAGTAATAGTTACGTCCAAACGATTTTATATGAGGGTAATAATGACTAAGGCCATCAACGCAGATGTTTATAAGGACTATAATATATAGAACGTAATAAACAGTACTGGATACTCGTGGAGTAAAATATTAAAGCTAACAATGCAAATTTCCTGGAAACAGTTACACCCAGAAATAAGGAGTAATTTTATAAATTTTAAAGAAACGCCACAAGCTAGATGAAATAATCATCCTAATGAATGAAATAAACTTGGACGTCAACAATAAAGATGTTAATGATGTTGACAGAATCTCACACAGTACCTCTGTCAAATGAATATTTAATTGAGCAACAATGAAATACACGATGAAAGTGAAGAAAAGAAGAAACTGATAAAAACCATTCAATACTTTGACAATTAAAAATGTGAATGAAGCCTTCACACAATTTGACAAATTTTTCACTATCGTTCGAAAATATGATCCCAGTGGAGAACGTAAATCTCTTGCATATAGGGCGATTGAGAAAGACATAGAATATTATAGAAATCTTTATCAAGAAAAAGAAAGGCGGTGTTGACTAACTTTTGACAAGTTTATAAAGCGTATTTGCCGAAGAACTTAAACACGCTTCATGAACTTCATTATATATATACATATTGATAAATAAATATTTTAAAATACAGTGTCTAGTGCAGTAGCCCTCTACTTTCGAACAATTTAACATTCTCACCCTCTTTCAAGAAACAATTATGTACGAAAGTAGAGGGTCGCCTGTGACGACCACATGTTATGTTTTAAAACTAATTTGCAATTAAATGTGCCTTTAAATTTTTAGTTAAGAAACGCTAGTGTGCAATGCTTTATAGTTTTCTTTTAGAAGATTTATTTTGATGCGGAACACCTGGGTTTGACTGGAATCCCAGGGTCCTGCGGAAGACAGTTTGAAGACCATTGTTTGTCATAGTTTTTCGACGAGTGTAAACGTGTCTTTGAAACTGTCCCCTGTAATAATGCTTACTGGCAAATCAGTTTGGGTTTTAATTCTTTATCAAGTATCGTCAGGAAATTATTCCAAATCCACGAACTCGTAGAACGCAACAATAAGTACAAAAATTGTGCTTTGAGTTATAATGCAGAAAATACGGTGTTGTGATACTGAGTGCTTTTATTATTAAAATGTGAATTATCTCAAAATAATTTTAAATTATGGTTAGCTTGAAACTATGTCAAATTAGTGTTGTAATTAAGTAATGAATAACTGAATATAAAGAATAAGTACTGGTTTAGGAACAGATTAGCATTTTTATCTCTGAATAATTGTTTTTTTTTCATTTCTTACATGCAAAAAATGTTAAAACTACCATATTTGAAGTGACTGCATACTTTTTAGAATTTGTTTTTATTTTGTAATTACTAACTTTTTGACTTCAGTTCTCAAAATCCAGTTACGTAAAGAACAGCAGTTTATGAGTACCTCTTAACCACTGGCGGAACTAGAGAGGGAAGTGCAATCGAAATGTAAAAAAGAATGTAATTATAATTTAAAAATAATATTAACATTATTTATGATGTTGGAAAGTAAATTTTAAAAAGGACAGAAAGAAAAGTTTTCCAGGTTTCAGACTATAAATTACGTCCAAAGGGACGTTTTTAAAATATTTTCTGTCTTACCTTTATTTGTTAAATATCATGTTCTTCGCACTTAAACCATAATATTCATTTCAAGAGCAATATCGCAAAATGATTTTAAATTGAGACATACCTTTAGAATTTCCGATACACAGTCTCACGCGCTGCAGATAAAAATGCTTTTTAAAAAACTTCCCAAATTTCAGATTTCGTCTTCCAGATGCCCATATTCGGGTGGAAACGTTCAATATTCAAAATATTATGGCGCTAAGTACCGTTGTTTTATCACAATGCGAGAAACATACGTTACATACATTTATGCAGATTCTTCATTATTTAATTTCTTTAAATATAATACAGGGCGATAATATTTGGTGGCAACAATTTGAAAAGTGAGCCACGACTGTTGCTAGTTCTTTGTGCATCTACCCATCATAAACTTCGTAATAATAAATTATATACATGGAATAAAATGTTCACTGAGAAATAGATAAAAATGGTGATGCCTGATAGCTATATGTTCGAATATCTTTCAATAAAATAAGAAAATGTGGGTTTTCTCATATCATCTTTTCCCAGGATGAACTGTTAAAATAAACACAAGGTAACAATACAAATTCTAAGATGTGTGAACTTGCTGTTCAATAACTTTTCACGTTAGGTTAAGAATGGAGGAATTGCTTAGTTACTCAAGAGATGACAATAGTATCAAGTACTATTGGTTAAAAAAGTTTCTATTCGATTGTTATTGGATAAAAGAAATCCAGTTTCAATATCTGCCATTATGTAAAGATATAAGTCACCGACGTTATCCAACAGGATTCATTTTGGAATAATGCACTTAGGAAAGATTTATTCAAACATTAATATTTTGATTAGAAATGGATAATTCGCTTTCGAACTAATTCAAAGAACCAATTCACTTTATAAGGTATTTTCTCCCTCGTTCTGCATGCCTTTGTGGTGTGATTGCAAGCTCTCGAAGCGTATTCGAGAGGTCCAGGACTCGACACCCGGCGAAGACAATGCACATTTTTCACCTCTCCTGCTTCAAAATAACCTAATGACTCTACAGTGGTGCCCGAACTGAAGAAGGTCGTAAAAAGTAATTTGTCACCATCAGGACCCTAACCGCCAGTCGTCCTTTAAAAGGGGGAGTATATAAGGTATTTTTCCCTCCTTCGAGCATGCTTTCGTGGTGTAACGGTTGCGCACTCTGTGCGTATGCCCACCGATGGCACTTCACATTTTCCCCGTCCCTTGCTTTATAAAAAGCCCTAACGACTCTATTACTTTACTGAGCGAAGGAATAGTGGTTAGTCAAAACGAAGCCGTAGCACCTTTAGAGCTCACAATCGAGATCTCTTGTTGAAAAGCGACAGGCAAGTTCAGTTTGCATCCATTTCTTACCTCTCCTGTGTTTAAAGCGAATTTAAATTTTATCTCTTTCAATTTTTTAACATGTTTATTCCAGAATTTATTGTTATTTTATCTGAAAAAGAGGTTTAGGATATCTCAGAACTACTTTTGAAAGAAATCAGTCTACGGAGTTAGCGCTTCAATTGAGTGGATTCGTTCAATGACACTTCGCTCTCGATTCTTTCCAATTTTCACCCGATCTTCTTATATTGCTCTTGATTCACTACCCGTGCTCGATCGCATTCATCAATGTTATTATCAGTGAGGAGTGATTTGTACAAAAGAACCAATTCAGTTCAGTGAGCAAACGGTTCTGGTCTATTCCCATAAAAATGTGGTTTTCTCTACCTCAAACTTGTAGATAAGGGGAATAATCAGGTTAAAAAAAGCGTTTCAGGCTCTTACAGCTAAAGTTAAAAAGCATTCATCTGAATTTAGTTATTTTCCTCTTGAAGCCTAAAAACAGCAAAATGCTTATAATAGGCTTTTTTTAATTGCGTCGTCACTGTAACATGAATCTCTATCAAATGATTCTTAGGTAACTCGAAAGCCATATGCAATTACATATGAAAAAAGTGAAACTAATTTTTTTTTCTCCAGTAATAAAATAACAGAAACTTTTATGAATCAGTAATAGCGATACTATGTACTTATTTTGAGAAAGCAAGCAAGTTGGCCGTTCTTTATCTAATATGAGTAAAAACAATATCGCTTTTCTTGGTCTATGTCTGTTCATCTGATATATAATCTGCCACCTTTCTGTATTGGTATTACAGTTTTGCGAGTATAGAAAACGTGCATTTGTATTTACTTGCTCAGTGGGTTCAGTTATTTATATTTATATTTATAACTATGTGTTAGTTATTTATGCTTTCTTTAATAATGCTAAGCCCCAAAGGAAAGAATTACATAACGTAAACATGACAATTTTCATTACAAAAAATCTACTCTGTCATCACATAATCTTGGAAGTTTAATGCAAAAATTTCGTTATGCACACGCATGCAAATAAACAACATTTCTATTCTATACTAGATATGTAATTTGACCGAAAACACGTCATAAATAAAAAAAATCATACAATTTTGAGAAAACAAAAAAACGGAAATTCTCATAAATTGTCCTTGAGGTACTCCTCAAAAATTCCTTTAATTCTTTTTTTTTTTAGTTATAATAACAATAAACTAATGGTAAAGGTCAGACTGTCTAAAGTTGGTCTATACAACTCTTATTATTCTGAACTTCAATTTAATTGCAAATGTTTTCACTTCCGCAGAATGCAATATCATTCGTATTCTAAAATGTAAAATAATCGAAAACATTAATTGAAAATGATCAAGAATTGATCACAGAACAATAACTTTATGATGCATTAAGTTATTTTAAGTGTTAGGTGAACGTTGGGAGGAACGTCGTGCAAAATATCAAAGATAATACTTGAGAAATTGTATCTTTTATTCTTCGTGTTTTAAAATTTCGCTTGCATGCATGAATGCTATTTGAATATATTTCTGCCAGAAACAAATCTTCCTTTAGGTCAGTTTTTCTTATGTTTGCTTGGCGTTTTGCATCTGACAGACGCTGAATTCTTTTAAACATCTGGAAGTTTTCTTTTTCAAGTTTTAATGTAGTTAATATGTACATTATGAAGAGAATTGGGAACTAAAATGTTGCGCTTGAGCAGATTTACAAGGAATCATTGTGTAATTTGTATTGTTATCTTGACTTCCTAAAATATTAAAAAGGAAATCATATAAATTCAGAACGTTTCTGAACTAAATTTTAGAAGGCTTAGTAAGGTTTACATTCTTGATGAAATGTGCTTCCGTGATGGTATTTAATACACACCATGTCCACTAAAGTCCTTTACCCGTTATTTATATTTGCAAGCGCTGGCGATACACATGTACGTCCACCTAAAAAATGCTTTAAAGGGCCCTAAGACTTTTGCTTTGGTATTTTTAAATTTAAAGAAATCAGTTTTGTAAATTTAAGCAATCTAAATTGTTATGTGTTTCTTCACTCTCACTGTATATTTAGAAAAATTTTCATTCATTGCAAAAATTAAGGACAAAACATTTGGCACACATACGACAAAATGACCAAAATATCCGTGATTAATATTAGTGATAATAATCAATATTATTAAATATTCGTGATAATAATAATAAATGTTCATGATACTCTTAAAGTCAAGCATCATATTCTGAGGCAGTTCAAACATTAATGAACGAAATATTTG
Organism: Stegodyphus mimosarum; assembly: GCA_000611955.2. Classification (NCBI taxonomy): domain Eukaryota; kingdom Metazoa; phylum Arthropoda; class Arachnida; order Araneae; family Eresidae; genus Stegodyphus; species Stegodyphus mimosarum. The sequence goes on from KK116969.1 coordinate 626,802, forward strand.
CATTACAAAATAAATTAACTAAAATATCAGTTTATAAACATTTTCTGATGTTAAAACATTATGTAACGAACATTTTTATACAGATTTTAGTGCAAAGTATTTTTAATGTAATTTTTCTTTAAAATGGAGATTTTTTTCATAACATCTTATAGAATTATTTTTCTAGAAACCACCGGTAGCTTTAGTATTAGCACGTAGCGAAATTGACTATTTTTTTTCATTAATTAAAGGCGAAAACATTTTTAACTTAATGAACTTTTTATCTGATTACCATAGTATAAATCTAAAGTAATAGAATTTCAAGAGAATGTTAATAATGTATTTATAAATTTTGAACATTTATAAATTATTCGTGTGAAAATATTCTTTTAGTATACAAATGGTACAAATTTATGGATTAAAGATACTACTAAATGAGAAAACAATATGGCTAAACGGTGTTTAAGGGGAAAATATCAGCTTCGAATTATACTAATTTATTTAGAATTATTTATTTATCAACTGATTTCAAAATGGCAAATTTTTAAAATAAATGTGTGACGTACAGGAGTCAAATTTGAGTGTTTTATTGTTTATAAAATATGAAATATTACCCTAAATATAAACACAGAGACTGAGGAATCTAAAAAATTAGATTTCTTAGTTTTTACAAAACTGGTTTCCTTACATTTAAAACAATGAAAACAAACCTTTGTGTCAACTAAAACATTTTCGTAATTGAAATATGTATCTATGACCAACATTTATGAAAATAAAGGCTCGGTAAAGGCCTTTATGGTCATGCTTTATTTCTTTGAAGTTCTTTCTACTCAAGCCACCCAGACGGTATACTGGTTAGGAAAGTCAACTGCGATACCAAATCTCCCGCGTTCGAATCCTGGAGAAAACATAGTTGTAGTTATTCGCCCTTTCATGGGAGGCGATGTTGGCCGATCTATTAGGTGCCTCCATAATAAAGTGACCACCGCTTCTGGCCTTCGTAGTAACCAACGTTTATCATGACTTATACCCGCCATCGGAAAAAAAAAATCTACTTCTCTGAAGTAAATGTCTTACATACAATTATAAAACGACGGTTACAAAAAAACCTTTGTAAGAGTTAAACTTTTAAAGAAAGTAGAAGATTATAGTGTTAAATGCATAATAAAAGCTATCGTAATTCTGAAATTTCATGTCAAACGATTTTCACATTTATTACAAATATCATCCGAGCTTATAACATTGATGACGTCTTCGACTACCATTAGGATCATTTTTACTGCATATTTCTGTTTCAGATATATATGGTGCTTCCTTAGCAAGTGATAAATGCTCTTTCGGAAGTTTTTGTACGAGTTTTCCCATAAAATGTCTTATTCAGTTTTATTTTGTACTACTGTACTGCACACTAACCTCTATGCATTTATTACCGCTGAAGCCGAAGTATTATTTAGTCAATGCCATATTACTATTTTCTAGAAGTGGTCATTTCATATAAATAATCCACACCGCATTAAAAAAGCATTAGAAAAAGCTGCATTTGTTGCAGTAGAAAAAGCAGCTTTATCTATAGTTGTTTCTCGTTCCTTTTTTCTCCCACACTGTTGGTCATTAAAACTGTTACCCCATGCAGATGGTATGCTAAAAATGTCAAATTTGCATGAAAGATACAACTAACTAGGGCATGCAAATGTTTAGGGTTCCACCTCATGCGCACAAAGCAGGCTTGCGTAACGTCATCTATATTTTGTATAGCGAGTTTCTCATTTGGAAATCGCAGTTGAACGTAGGTTTGCCTCGTATGAGAAAGTGTAGAAAATATTGATAAATATCAAAACTCAAATGAATGTAGAGTGTATATTCATAAACTAAAGCTAAATACTTAACAGCTAAATAAAAGGCTGACCACATTCTTCCTCTGAAACTATAGAATTTTTCCCTCGTTAGAAACCTTTGACCTATCGAAACTGTGATTAATCAATCGTTCCGTGAGTTTGTTCTCGTTGTCGATTGGGTTCTATGGTTATCAGAAGAATAGAGATCCATGGATCTAGGGAACGAATACTGAATGCAGTGCAGGATCTAAGCCACCTCAGACCAATAACGCCCAAGAGGACAGATATGTTGCAATCTCGGCCTTGTGGGCTCACACAGCCATGTCACGTCATGTACCCTAATACGATCACTTCGCTCATATGCAGGACGGCAATGTTCCGCATTGGTAGCTCGGCGAGGTCTGCAGCACCGCGCACTATCAAGTAAGGTGACCATTGTTGCGGTTTCATTTCATGTTGGCTTATAGACAAGCGCGCATACAGCAGTTCAACAAAAGATGACGCTGGACAAAGTAGTGGCATCTTTTTAGATGAATCACGGTTTTGCGTCGAACATCGTGATGGACGTATTCGTATGGGAAGGCACGAAGGAAAACGGAAGCTTCCAGCTTGCATACTTCGTCATCATACGGGCCCATACATGACATGCTGGTATGGATCGTCATTGGGTACACATATCGGTTACCTTTTAGTTTCATAGCCGGTGATGTAACCGCCGTATATTTTGATGTGTTAAGGCCCATGGCTAAGCCTAACTTCGAGGCCTGCGTGATACTATCTTTCAAGAGAGTAATGCACGATCTCATGTTCGCCGTGCTGCCCTGACGTTTTTCAACACACAGAACGTTGCCCTGGCCCCGCCCGTTCTCCTGATTGCATTGAGAACAATTAGTCTTAGGTTACCGAAGGATCAGCATACCACAAAGCACCAGCCACTACGATTAATAAATTCTGGCGCAGAAACGAAGCTACATTAAATGAAGTACGTACATCTGTCATCCAAGCTCAGTTCGATTGGATGCCCAGTCGGTTTCAGCCGCAGGTAGCAATTTTGTGCGCTGAATTCTGCATGCTTTGTATCCAAAACCACCTGGAAACGTCCTGTCTTCCTTTTATAATACTGTATGTAAACAATGAATAAGATTTGGCTATTTGGTTTCCTTTGCGATGTCAGAGGCTTCCCAAGTTCCTGGTTTTTGTTTTCTTTTTCTATGATATATTTCAAATTTGTGTCTCCATGTTTCATAATTCTCATCTTAGGCAACTTGTATGCAGCGAATTTAAATTCTAAAATAATTTATCCATTTTATTATAAATTAAACTAAAAACTTCAGTGTATATTAGCTAAGAGAATTTCAACAGTGCTACAGGTAAGAAATATTGAAAACCAAAATCTTGTTCATTTATTACAGTCGGTTTCTTGAACAACAAATCTTAACAAAAGAATGTTTACATAAATGGAATACTCTCAACCATGTTGAGAATATAGCGCCAAATAATTCATAAGTTAGTTATCCGCATTTTTTTATATTTCATAACTACATACATTAATCCCAATTCTTCTCTTCCGTAAAATATATATTTTTAAAATAACCTAAAATTCTTATGGAACAAAACTTTTCTTGTTTATTAGCATATAGAATAGTACTTTATCAACTAATATATGTATTTTTACCTGCTATAAAGAGTGCTTTAGATAAAAGAACGTTTTCTAAGAATTCATTATCGACATTATTTGTTTTGATATTTTACCTATTGCATATTTGCCTTAAATTTAGGAAAGACATATAAATTTTACGTTGACAGTTTTAAATTTGCTGTAGAAGGAAACAGTGCAAAATTTTAAAACGGTAATTTGACCGCTGTTAAGTTTCAAATGTTAGGTCTGTGCGACTGATGTGCTATTAAGAGCGACTCCAAATGGTGTTTAGTAACGGATTGGTTTGCGTTAGCTTGAGCGTAGATTGAGCGTAACAGCATAGTATAACTAAAACACAAAACACATTTATTATAAATCCCCGAGAAACTTTATTAACAAAATAATAACGACAACTGACAATTAAAACTAAATGCATGGAAACAAATTACCTGTAAGACAGGTATTTTCCTCATTATACGAGAATCTTGCTAGCGGGAAGAGTCTGTCTCGCCGAGTTTTATAGTGTTCTATGTACTTGCTCCGTCTGGAACAGTTTGTAGACAGAATTAGTCATGCTGTCTGAAGTTTTCGATTGCATTTTAGGTTCTCTGGTTTATTATAGTTGCAGGAGATATCAAAGACGCTATAGGATCACTGGTTCATCGGATCTCCGAATCCGAGACTTTGACGACAGACACAGTGCTGCTCGAAGACTGTGACTTGTGAGAAGACCGTACACATAAGTGCTTTGTGTAATCCACCATAGGCCAAGCATTCTTATCTTTCTAGATTCTGAAACCAATATGACACCCCTGAGTTATTATACATAATGGAGCCGGAAAGAATGATTTACGTTGTTTCTAAAATGAACAGTATTATTAATGTAGTAGTAAAACATTTAATTTCCAAAAAAAGCTCATTCTTTACTGCAATCGGGGAAAAGAAATTTTGCCTCTTAATAATATCATACAAAACTCATGAACATATTATTTTTAAAAGAATATACACAAATGTTCTGATTGCATAAAAAAGAGAGAGAGAAAAAGAACTTAGAAAGGCGGAAATGTTCTCTTTACACAGTAGTAGCAACACATTAATTATCTAAACTTAAATATTGATTGTTTTCTTAAACTAACTAAAACGTCTAAAATTCTAAATTTTAAACTTCTATTCAGCTACCGAATAATAAATAAATTTTTAAATGGTACTAAGAACTGGTTCTGGTTTACTGCATTGTATTTAAATCTCTGTAGTAATGAAAAAAAAATAATACGCCAAATCATATCACTGCCGGATCAACTGATATTAAACAACCGAAATTGGCGTAATGTTTCAGAAAAGTTTTCAAAGATAAATAAGACTTTCTTTCTGAACTGTAGAAGTAAAGATGATAGAAATGAAACATACACCTGCGTGAGAATAAAAGAAAATAATTGCAGAATTTTCCATCTAAATTCTACGAAATCTTAAAAGAAACTTCTTCTACCATTTATTAATGGAAACATAAGATAATACATTTCTCTCCCAAAAATTCTAGGGAAAAACTCTTTAATTAGCAGATCAGAATTTCTGAAGGTGGTTCACATCCATAAAAGCATTTCGGCTTTGGTCCTAATACCAATTCTAATCCCTCTTTATTGTGTGCTGTTGAAAGGAAAAAAGAAATTTTTTCTTAGTTTATTTACGTTACTTTTTCAGGTCAATAGGTAATGCTAAACACTTCATAAAACTGCAAAGTTGCAGAATTTAAGTAGAATGTTCTCGAATAACTGTCTGTTGCTTTCGTGTCATTTTCGTTACCTTTCATCATTTTTGGTAGAACGTTCTATAAAATCTTCGAAATTACAATACTACAAATTTATTCATTTTATGACGAATCCTGTTTTTTATTAGTTGCTATATCATTTAAAACAAATGAATTTATTCCACTGCATAATACCAGAATAAGAAAATTTAAAAGCAATCGGCATGTCATTAACCAAGCATTCGAATTTTTTGCCAGCAAATGAACATCCTTTGAAAACAGAAAACCGTTTTAGAACTGCTATAAAAACTTTGTTCTGCAAAAGTTCTCTTCGAAACAAAATTATATTGCCTCCGGGTAGGTATTCTTCCACAACGAAAAAGACTCATTTTAGAATATTTCATTTTTCATTAAAGTTTGTACAAACTGTTTCGAATAATTTTGAATGCAAATTATGTGCAAATATTTCTATGAAATAATAATGGTAATAATAATATAGGATGCTAACGTAATGAGAGGGCAGGTCTGAGACTATTCAGATATACTAAGAGGAGAATTGGGAATTTTGAATGTGGTAATTTTACAAATTGTAATAAGCCACAATCAAACGAGAGACCAATATTTTGTTAAAGAAAGAGAAAAGGACAATTAACTAATATTTTATTCCATTTTGAAAAGCAGCTTCTTTAACAATATATTTTAAGGCAATAGAGCAATAGTTAAAATGCTCTTGTTTTAAAAACATCTGCTATTTCAAAAACAGATTTCTAATTTCAGGAAAAATGGCCTTGTCTTTAATAAGACAGTGGATATGAAAACGTTACATAAAAAGGAATCTCAGCAAGAAGATAGTGAGATATAATTCTTTATTGTGCATGGAGCCTAAATTTCAAAGCTTACTTAAAATCCATATCTTCAACTTGAGCGAGATATTAAATTTTCTTCAAATCAATAATAAACTGCAATGTGGAGAAAACAATAATTCTTCTAGCATTCATTTATTAAAGGAAATTTTCTATTTGCAATGCATTTTCATCTTGTAAAAATTATGGGACAGTATAGTTATAATTGAATCATATACGAATATACTTCCTTCTACAAAAAATTAAATTATGCTGCTTCAGATTTTGAATGTAAAACTTTGAATTGAATGAACGAAATAATCGGAATTGATCATGAAATCAACCGAAGGTCTATCCTAATATGTTCATAACGTTCATGGGAAATGCTTTTAGGGAAGTTTTGTTTGAAAGGGAAAACAAATATTATCCATTCTCCTTCGAATTTAAATTCATCGGAACCACAGGCTTTATTCAACTTACTGGGAGATGAATGTACTAGTTGTTGCATTACTATGGGTGACTGGACAGGTCTCAAAACTTTGAAACCCATACAGTTATGTTGGTAATAAAGAATAACAAAGGGAGGGAAATCTGGCAAATAATGCGGTAGTGGATGACAGGATTTATTTTGATCAAAGAAACCCAAATAGCTTCGCTCTAGTGCCCTTTGCTCACGGTACGACCACGAGCTACGTGGCCTCACTGAAAGATACCTTAACTAAAAAATGAATTACGCTGTCCCGGATGGTATCATTTCAAGCTCTTCAGGCCACACAGAATTTGACATTCTTCAATAACCACTACATTCAAGTATTGCAATTTACAGACGCGTAGAATGAGCCTTTCCGCGAATGTTTTGGGTAAATGACGGAGGTTAAGCGCCAAAGCTGTTAATTTCGAACATCATTGTATTTAAAGATGAATCCAATTTGTTCATTAAATATCATGATTACTTATTTTAAATTATTTGAAACAATTTAGAATTACTATAATTAATATGCCAGAACTTTTACAATGTATTTGTAAAACGACCAGAGTGTTGCCTTCGTTTATTCTGTACTCTACAGCTTATTGAGCCAATCTCAGCTTTATGCGTTGTTCTCTCATCATTAGCTAAACAATAAATTCAGCAATTATGATAATCTAGGATTAATATCCTAAGATGTTTACAATGCAGTTTCACTAAGCAATTAGTTAGTAGCTTTAGCTTCGATTTCCTTTATTTTAAATTCTACGGCAAACATAGAAAAATCTCGAAATGATCCGTCCTTTCTCATGATTAAATACAGCTGGATTCTAAATTCGTTAATACAGAATAATAAAGCAAAGAAGAATCTCTATAATACCTATTAGATTAATCACAAATATAACTACACATTTGATCACAATGACTGACTAAACTGTGGCTAGGTGAAATTAAATAGTTCCCACTGGAAAATCAGATCTTCAGCTTGGATGACGCACAACAGCATGAACCAGGTTCACATGGTTGACTCTTTCGAACGTTTGCATAATCCTTACCTTTGTTTCCAGATTTATAACACTATGAGCCTTTCAGGGAATTTCCTTTTTTGGACACTTACCTTTGTGTAATTTGCCTTCTCCACTTCCCAAAAGCAAGAATGCTCGATTAAAAGCACAGCTTTTCAGTCTCACGGTCTCACAGTCATTCTAGTATAGGGGAACAGCAGTTTTTCGCTGCATGTTCAACGCTATCTTATAAGGTATTTGTCCCGCCTTCTTAGCATGCCTTCGTGGTGTAGCGGTCAGCAAACTTGGTGCGTATTTGAGAGGTTCGTGGTTCGAGTCCAGGCGAGGGGAGGCCACTGCTCATTCTCCTGTTTCGAGACAACCTAATGTCTCTACAGTGGCTCTCGAACTAAAAAAGGTGGTGGGTGATAATTCTCCACCACCAGGATTTGGCGATTAGGTCCCTTACTCCCCAGTCGTCCTTTAAAAGGGACAGTATATAAGGTGTTTCTCCCGCCTTCTTAGCAGGCTTTCGTGGTGTAGTGTTCAGCACACTCGGCGCGTATTCGATAGGTCCGTAGTTTGAGTCCCGGCAAAGGCATTGTTCATTTTCATGTCTCCTGTTTCGAAATAACTTAATGCCTCTACAAGTTTAGCTAATGGTATAAGTTTGGTCACATAAGTCTTATTTGTAACACATGAAAGAATGTTTCAAGTTTAATATGCTTTCGCTATTTCCCTCTACAGTATACAATAAACATACTATGTTTACTTAAAGCATGTATGCATATTCCGGAACATACGTGAGTCAGCTTCAATATAAGAGACTAATAATGAAATCATTACTCTCGTATGGTTACTATAATAAAAAATATAGAAATATTCAAGAAATTCCTCGAATTATAAAGAAGACATGATTAATAATTTCGCTATTAATATTCGAATGATGACAAAACTTTCAAAAGTAAATCAGAATACTTATCGCATATGATCTTTGACAAAGTATTATCTATTTCTCCCTGAATGCATTACATCTCCATTATGAAACATAATTTTTAACTTCGAATAGTTTGGAAAGATAAATTTTATTATTTCAAAACTGTATTGGGTATTTTAGGAAAAGTAGTATTTACAACTGTACTTTTCAAACATTCGTACTTGAAGCTTTCGAAGTATCACTTCCTAGACTACAAGAAAATATAGACAGAAATGTTTAGATACTAAATACATATGAAACACAGTTTGGGGGTGATAGGTAAGCAAAATAAACATATAAACAGATTTTGCCAAATCCTACTCTAGTTTGTACGCTTTAAGGCACTGCAAACGCGATTTCAATATTTAGCTCTTTGGCAAAAATAAAAGAAATTCCTAGGTTTCCTCAGTGATTTAAATCTCTATTGGAGATCATATATCTGAGGAATAAAACGATTTTCATTCGGTTGAAAATACCAAAATATCGAAGGACGATGATGCGTTAGCAATTATTACGGTTCATTTGAAGATCCATGATGTTACATTATCTCCTTAATTGATGAATATATCGGAAATGCAATTTTCCGATGATCCCTGCAAAGAGAGAAGACGAAAGGCCACTGTCATTTACAGAAGCACTTCCGCAGAGCTTCGGCTGCCACTTACTCACGCTTAATTCCTGCAAGGGTTTGCGATTGTGAGCACTTCAAGAACTTTCGATGTTAATCAAGCGTTAATTATTTTTAGTAGTATTTCTAAGCACCGGAAAGTTTGCCGAGATTTTTAATATTTTGATTTACAAGAAAGTCATTGCTTGAAATATCTTCAGCTGGGTTTAATTTGCAGCATGTATCCAAAGAGTTCTTTCGAAACTTCTAAATGCACCGTAGTTTAAACACAATTTTGCAATATTTATTATCACATGTAACAATGTACTTCTTTAAAAACATCAAACTAATTGCATGCACTAACAATGCATTTAAGGATAAATAAATGAATTCAGAAGTGTACTTATTTGTTTATATCTATCTAAATATAATTTCGGAAAATAAAAAGACACATTTGATTGTTAGAAGAGTATAATAAATACAACCATACACTTAATTATGTTAGTGAGCTTTTATATAGTAGTACCATTTGTGGCATTAAACACTATATAGAAGTAACTGATAAGCAAACTCTCCTTTCAGTAACAAAAGAATATAGTATGTGACGTGTTAACTTGACTTTTGCAGTAAGAAAAGCAAACATGAACATTATCTTCAAAAGGAAGAAAAATTTTAATGATAAATATAATTATTAAATTCTACGCATTTCATGTTTCCATTCACAACTTGGTTAATAATAATGCATTATTACTTCGCTTCTCTGCGCATCACAAAATATACAAATAATTTATGAAATAAAACTAAAAGGAATTGGTTATATTATTTATAAAATTCATGTGAAAATCTTTTCATAAACTCATAAAATCTTTTCATAAATAAATAATAAATCATAAATAATAACTCTTTTCATAAATAAGAATTAGACTGCGGCTATGTTAGGATATTGGATAGTATAAAACACATGAAGGTCTCCTTAAAGGAAGGGATGCCTTCATGGAGAGCTTTCTACTACCTTGCGCGTTACACATGAAGAAAACCATGAAAACAAGACATGTCGCTCGCTCGGTAGTTTCGGTTCAAACCGGACTTGGAACTACTAGTTTTCAATGGTCTTAACTAGTCACCCACTAAGACAGGTAACACGTGATTATTTTATAATCAGTATGGTCTTATCGGCAAGAAAAAAGGAGCCCATTTGTGATGCTTAAATAGTAAAGCATTAAATTAGAATAAAAAGTAAATACGTAACATCTAGTACTTGTTCTGCAATTAAGAATTACCTTTAATTTAAATTTTAAAATTATTGTTCGAGAAATAACTGACAATTATTACTTTTATGTTTAACACATTTTATTTTTTAATACAATTGTTAGCACAGTGCGACTTAAGAACTTTAATTAAATACATATGCTAGATTAATTACATGAGTTTTCCTTTTCAAATATATATATAATTAATTAGGTCCGCAAATAATATGCAGCTGTTTGGTTATATACAGCACATGTAATGTAAACAAAACAGTTGTTAAAGGAAAAGGCATCTGTATATACGTCCTCGCGTCATTTATATAATTAAATAATACAGAAAAATAAAAGATTCTTTTTATTTTTTCGCAAAACTCGATAATGCTAACTCGATAATACACACACAAAAAAACTAGTGTTAAAATCAAGATACTACATAGTTGAAATACAAACTTAGAACTCATAAAAGAAAATAAAGAGAAAACAAAACTTCCCTAAGCATGAAGACGGTTCAGAAGAACTAAGTTCAGCCTTGACTTCAATTCTTTTCATTTATAACTTAAGATTTCATTTCATTTTAGTTTGTTTAAGAAATTGGACTTTATCCTCCCCCTCTTTCTTTAATTCACTGCAGAGCAGCGCAGAAACGTAAAAATCCTGATTAAAAAGATCAAATCTCTCGAGAATCTTCCCGCTAATAGTTATCTTTCGCTCCAATGACTAAGCTGCTGGACCTAATTCTTTTTATCTTGATCTTCCAGATGTTTTATACTCTCAGAGCTTCTATCAGAATTACATTGATCAAGGTTCAGTTACACGGAGAAAACCTTAAGCCTCGCCATAATCGCAAATTGTGTTTTGAATTTAATGTGGTCATTATTTGGAATGAATTCTATTATTTATGAAAAGCTTAGTGTCACGTTTGCTTTAAATTATTTCTTTTATTTACCATTGTTACTTGGACTTAATTCTGTAAATTTTTCGAATGAACAAATACAAAAATCTTTTTATAACAAGAGCAATGTTTCTGCGATTCAGTTTTACCTGAATGACATTTTGATAGTTTCTATTCATAAACTCAAAAACTGATTTCTAAATTCATTAATGGTAAATTTGACTCAAAAGTTGGCAGTCCGACTTATCATTATCTATTTGACACTCTGACTTTCATTTACACTGGGCTATCAATTAAATGTAGCAGTTCGACTTAACCGCTGTTGAACAGAAACATCTGGATTAATTGGTGAACAATCATTAAAAAAAATATAAGAATATAGACTTTTAATCTTATTTTCAAAATGACAATTATGTATAGCCGCAAACACTTATAACCCATGTTTCATTGATATGCAATTTAAAGTCTTGAATCGGACTGTCGTAGACAGGTAACCAATACATATACAGAATCCTAGTCATGTAAATATTTATTCTTTACATAAGTTTACATTACATTATTTTTGAGTTTATGAATAGTCAAGTACCAACTCCTGAAATCCGCATTGCCTCTCAAAATATAAACATTGAATTTATAGGTTCCAGAAACCGCAGAATGGAGAATGAAATACCGAAGATAAAATATTTATCCAATAATGACGTCATGATTACCGAATAATAATGATTCTGTGTTAGTGGCAGAAACAACATCTTAGCCCAGAAGAGGTTTTTAGTATGGATGATATGTTCAGATGAGCCACAGTGGCATATCAGATAACCGATGATAAAATCATTGGCTCTGTTTTGAACTCGCCACAGCAAGAAAACGATTCTGAACACCGACGCAGATAATGAATTTGATAGGAGTGAGAAAACATCTTTTAATGAGGGTTTGGAACAGGATGAAAAATACCTAAAATATTTAGAGCAACAGAGCTGTGTCACAAACCATGAGATTATGACCCTGTAAAATTTACAAAAAAAAAAAAGCTTACTCTGGAGTACTTAAAGTTTTAAAACCAAACCTCTATCAGAAAAATGTTTGAAATAGGTAAAAAAAATTAAATATTTTATGCTTTATTAGTATCCCTTATTTTTACACGTCTCTATTCTACATGTCCTTAATGCTTTAAAATATTCCTGTAATCACTAATATATATATATTAGTGAGTACAGGAATATTTT
>KK116969.1:639280-667795 GCA_000611955.2 Stegodyphus mimosarum
TATTATATATAGTGTGCACTAATTATTATATATAATCAATATAATAATAATCACTATATATAATAATTATTATATATAGTGTGCACTAATTATTATATATAATCTATATATAATAATTTAATGCATATAATAAAATAATGCAATAATGTATGTTATTGCACGTAATAATTTAAGTAAATGTACCTAATATGCCTAATTTATTTTGCACCTTAGTCTAATATTATGATTTGGCTTTTCTGTCCTGAAATCCGCAAAATCCTAAAATCTGCACAACCTCTGGTCCCAAGCATTGCGGAACTCTGGACTTCTACTGTGCCACATTAATATATTGTTGCGTTCTAAGGGTTCCAGGATTTTTAGAGATTGACGTCAATACTTGATGAAGAATCAAAGCAGAATTTATTCTGCAGTATTACACAGTACAGTTCCAAAGACACGTTTACAGCCGTCGAAAAACTACGACAAATACACTGAAACAATCAGCAACACAGCCATCTGGCTATCAAGTTATAACGGTGAAGAGAGCTTCACGACAAAGCAGAAAAGTGCTGCTCCCGACTCGGTCGATCGCTTTCGGAACTCAACATACTCAAGGTGCAACTCAAGATACATTCAAGATAGACTCTAAGATACACTAATACTCTGCTTACAGGCAGGGTTTATATAGCTTTTAACCTGCCTTCGAGAACATTCTGCAGTGAACCATTAAAAATTCGTTCTAGAGTGTTCTCGCTCCGTCCTCGTATATCACCAATTTTGTCTTCAAATGGGCGATTTTGTGAAAAATCTGGCAAGCCTGCCTTTCCTTGTCACTTTCTGGCAACCCTAAATCTGCTTTGCGGGTAAGCTATCTTACCGCAGCTGGGCATTTCGCAGCAATATTAAATTCTTTATAAAAATAAGAATACCGATTTTATCACATACATTTTATTTGCATGATTAGATTTCGCTTTTTCAGTAGTCTAAAAACATTTTCTCTAACACTAAGTAAACAGTCCTGACGCATTCTGTGTTTCATACTATAAGCATAAGCATTATACCTGGTAGTCTCACAATTTGCCATTTATCATCAGAGAATCTAAACTCTTAAGGCACTCCTTATTGCACATCGCTGATAAAAACCTCCCCTGGATCCTTTCAGTTCATAATAGTCAGACGTCATATTCTAAGTCGTTAGCCAATTATGAGTACGAAAAGGTCTGTTTATAATACTTCATAAACTCAAAAAAGTTGTCCAAATTTAATCAGGAACCTTTATCTGTCAGTCTTTTTTTAAGGGTCTGTAAAACTGAAACATTTCCTCTGTGTAGATCAGGAACCTTTATCATTCAGACATTCCTTAAACGTCTGTAAAATTGAAACACTTCATCAGTGTAAAGCAGGAACCTTTATCGCTCAGTAACTTCTTAAACATCAACATAAACTGGAAACTGGAATACTTCATCAGTGACAGCAGAAAAGAAACCTTTATCTCTCATTCATTTCCTAACTCTGTAAACTTTCATCAGTGTAGGGGAGGAAACTTTACCGTTCATTCATTTCCTACATGTCTGTAAACCTAGAACACTCTATCAGTGTAGAGCAGGAATATTTATCGTTCTGTCTTCTCAAGTCATCTCCAATCAATGCTCATTCTCCTGCGATAAAAACAAAAACCACTCACCTTTCTAATAGTTATATAAACCTTTTCTTCTTAATATTACTAAACTCTGACCAAAATAAAAGCAAAATGGCGAAATCTCAAAGGCAAAAAAAGCTCCAAAGTCAGACGCCTCCTTAATTTGCTAAACTCAGTCCCTCACGACCTTTTTCGAACCAACTACATGATGATGTATAACAACGTTGAAATTCAAATTAGGCGCCACACATATTTTTCTACTTCGCCTCAAATAAAGGCAAATTTTAATTTTCTCTCGTCTTGTTCGCAAAGGAAGGTCTGCTACCATTTTCACACCCTACCAGACTTCTATTTGTTTACAGTCCAACGACAAATTAAACAATATGGCGTCACGCTCATAGTCAAACCATTTTTTTTAATCTTCCGCATCCGTTTACCTCCTGCATTAAATCAGAGTTTAACTTTCCCTTCAATGCTTTCAGACAATTTATGTGTAAGAAGGCACTTTTCAAAAGCCGTCCGAACCTCGGGCAACCCAATGCTGCTCGCTTGCTCATTGACGCTGTCTCTGCGCAGATACGGCAGACGAAAGGATCCATTATTTACAATTAAATTGTTACAATCTAATTGTTTAATTTTTACTACGCCTGCATATACCGCTCATACCCCTAATTTCTCAACTTTCAACAAGGAATCACCCAATATTTAGGAATAACCCTGAAGCTGGAATCTTTACATAACACTGCTACACCTAACTGGTTTTTGAAATAATGCTATTTAGAATCAATACTAGTGACCGCAAAAAATCCTTTTCTGGAACATAAAAACAGGACGTAATGTCTAGCTCTAACTGGATATTAGGGTATGTTACAAAGTGATGTTGCTGTTCGTTAAGTGGCTGTATAGGCATCCTGTCCATTTGGGATTCATTTTGTTTTTTGCAAATCCTGTTAAAAACTGGAGGTGTTAAGCCTAATACTCGTCATTCTGAAGGTTTGAGTCGCCTAGAAGCCGAGCGGTAAAATTACTGAATACTGGTAGCTTCGACCTGGATTCGATTCTAGGTAAATAGTCTGGTTTCACATCTGATTTCATAAGCGTTTTCTAGGTTTTCTCGATATGTATCGTGTATATGAGCCATTTTCCCTTAGAAAGTCCTTCACGAAGGCCTTCATCCCTATAGTCAAATAGCCCTCTCTTGCTGTGCCATAATTAAGCAAATCAACCAAAACATTCTGAAGTTACGTGCCTTATAAATTGAATTCTTAAATGATATGCTGGTTATAGTAATAGAGAGCGCATATTTATTTGTGAACTTTACTTGTTTCTAAGTTAAATGGATTCAAAAAACTTTTATTTTAAAGAAACTCAGAATAATAACCGTAAAGCCAATTATCATGCATTAATTACCTCTGCATAACCACGTAAACATTCATCACATTTCTGTATAATCATTCCGTAATTCATTGATTTTCTATTCTATATAAATTCATCGAATAATAGAAGTTATACTTCAAATGGTTTATCTCAAGAGTTCTTTAATGACACGGCATACATTTCCCAACCCCTTTCTATATTCATCCAGTAGAAGGATTAATCTGATTTTCAGTTATCTTTCATTTCTGTAAGAATATTTGTAAGAGAGTTCAAGTTATAAATTATTAAAGAAAATTCCGGTACAAATTAAATAGTTACTGATTAACAATTCTGAATTTATTTACTTTTATTATTATCTGTATAAATCTTATTAAATCTGATTCGTGTTGGTATACAATGTGCAAATGTTGGAATAAAATGATGTATACAAAACAAAAGTGCCTCAGTTGGTAGAAAGAATACCAATTTAAAATGGAAGATTCCATTGTGGGCATTGTAATTAGGACTAACCGAAAATCACTGCTTTTCTTCAAGAATAAATTGCTAGCCAAATTCATTACAATAACCTGAAAACGAGATGTGGCTTTTAATATTTTTCCGGAAAAGGAACAAGGTTACTTTAGCTTATTTTACATGGTGATGCTTCCTACTACGTGTACAAAATTATTCGCGTAAATAAAAAGAACAATTGTACACTTATTTTCCATTCAGCATAGTAGCATTAACATAAAAGCTTAGTAAACAAAGGTCAATACTTAGATTACATCATCAAATAGCACAGACAGCTCTTGACTAGGAAGAAAAAAACATAATGACAGCACTCAAAAATAATTTCATTCACTTCCTTCTGATCTTTATTTCACTTCAGTTTGCTTAAGATCTCCAGATTCCTAATAATTACCAAATGCTAAATTTGTAATTATTTTACTTAAGTTAATATTTTCTAAACAACTAACTACACAAGAGTAATAACTGTTTATTTTGTTTTCATTAACCTCTGTAATTCTTATTACGAAAGTATTTACTACAGCGGACAATCCATTATCTATCTTTGCTAATAATCCATTTTTTGGTGTAAATCCGATGAAGCGGTTTCCAAAATATCACCACTTCGTGAACATTGGAAGGTAAGATAGTGGCGCTTGGCAGATCCTTGAGAAGAGTGGCTTCGGGATACGGAGAATATAGGCGGCGTGAGCATCTAATCAGAATTTCAAGATTGAAAGTTTACTCACTGCCCAAAATAAATATTCAGCATACGAGTATTAGATGAACATTTGATTGCATCGCGACTAGGGAACTATCTATGCACGAGTTTACATTTACCGGATTAAGCCAACAGATATAAACCCATTGGGCAGGGTTGAGCAATAGTTTCTGTTCACTATTTAGATTTTGTAGGCGTCAAAAAATATACAAAAAAAGGAATGCATGTGTGAAAAGAAACAGTCTGTACTGAAAGATAATGTCTTTTAGGTGTTTGGAAGACGAACAATATCCATGCATCAAATTCTCTTCGGAAATGCAAATTTAAAAATCCTAAACTAAACAAATTTTCATCTCTTCGAACTTTTGCATTTTGGTTTTTTATCACTGCATAGCTTTGTGCATAAAGAACGAAAGACGGAAGAGTTTTGTTCCTAATGGAGTTCAAACTCCTCATCAGATACCCTAAGTAAGAAGCTTGCATCACTTCATAAACTGAGAAATATGTCAATAAATATATCCAAGAAAGAGAGAGAATGGATAAGCTACATAACTAAAACTTCATTTCGATATGCATGCACTTACTCTGGTCTGCAGATTTAATATAAATATTAGTTTCATCATTAATGTTATTAAATGATAAATGTCATAAAAATATAAACTGTCAATTTGTCTAAAACATGAATACATTTTTCCAGTTTCTCTTTTCGCTTGCATTACTGCAAGTCGAAAATCGATGTTAACGCCAATATATCAATAAATGATATGTTATTTTATGTTCCAGATTATAACATTTAACTTCTTATCAGTTAACAAAATGATCATTTTGAAAACATATTGTATTTTTAATAATATTTTAGTACTTTTGGTTTTATATTATTTTCCGCTCGTGAAATAAATGCAGATAAAAACTTAAAGATTTATATATTCCATATTATTGCCATTTGCTGCTGAACATCATTTTCAAAATACTTCTGGCAGCGCTGCAAATGAATCCATACTTCCCGTTTTAAAATTCCGGAATTTAAAAATTATTTTCAGTTCCGTTTTAAAAATTAGGGAAACTAATTTAATTATGCAAAAACTTTAATAACATATTAATTGTAAAAAGCATTTCTAAATACTGCAGACGAAACACTTAAGGTAAACGAGTTTATTTACTTAATGAATGCAATAGGCATCTTCGTGCGGATGAAACTCGCAGAGCTTAGATTTTAATTAAATAGGTTAATTAATCAATATATTTGATTTTAAATTAAGGAGATTAAAAGCTAAACGAAAATGCTGGGGACAATTATAAATTAACAAAAATCTATTTTACATGCTAATCTGTATAATCAGACAGTACATTTTCACAGAAAAAATTTCGCGAAATTGAGAATCGTCGTATAACTAATTAATTTTGAATGATTGTATTTGCTGAATCTAAGTCAGTGCAAATCTATCAGATTAACAGAATGAAGTAAAATAAGTGTTCTTCCTTTTGCTCTGAATTTCTGTAACTTCATTTTTTTTACTTAAGGTCACAAAGATTATACTCATCAACTACTAGACAGATCTGTAAAGAACCGAAGATTTTAATAAATAGCAATTTCTTAATGCTAGATTCGTTTATGCATATAAACAAGAAAACTTGTTTCAATATTGAATGAATAGTTCGACAGGATTATATTAAAATGCATGTAGCTAAATTCAGGAGACATTAAATTCCAAAAATTGCGTAGTTAAGAACGCTGTAAGCAAAATATAAATAAATAAATAAATGAAAATAAAAATAAATAAATCTCTCTAAGTTATTCCGTTGTTACGGTTACTAAATTCTGAATAAGATTGGAAACCCCAGTTTCTAACACCTTTATTTACACCGCTTTAGCAATTTTCTACGTAAATTATTCTTACACAAATTACTCTTTTCCAGACTACTTCAACTTTATACCTGAGTGTAAGAGTTTTTACATATATAATGTTTTGCATTCCATGGCACTTCAAAGATTAAAGAACTGTTTAGGGAATAAGTTATAAAGGAAAATATAACTCAGTATGAGAATCATGCAGTACTAGAGTCTTGTTTTTTAAAGTTTACACAAGCTTTCTGAATGCTATAGATTTCTTTGTTTACATGAATCGGATTAAAATACGATCGGAATCTTACAAATATTACTTGCAGTAGTTATTATTATTCTCAAATAATGATCACTGTTGCAAGAATAAGTAATCTAGATCCAAATTTCTTTTATGCAAGCAGTTCAAAAATTTCAAACTTCATAATGATGTTGTGCTCAAATATTTCATTGGATTTTATATTCTATGTAGTTGTAAAGACGAAACTCAGTGAAAGTTACTATCTGTATCACATTTGAAAAGCTTATAATGTAAATATAATAACAATGTTTTAAAATTTCGTTCCTATTTCCCGTTGTTATTTAAGTTTTCTTCATGTTTACTTCCTTATTCTGAACAAGGATAGAAACAAAGAATATTTTCTTTAGTATTGTTGGTATACAATAGTGGGATTTAGTGATTAATTAAAAGTAATCAAGTATTTCTAAACACATGATAAATAGTACTTTTAAGTTAATTCTGATAATTGCATAAAAAGAATATAATATTATTATTACATAGCATTAAGATGGCATACAGAATTTGTATCTTTCTCTTCTGCTGGACTTCACTTAACAACTAAATAAACTTAATAAAGAATGCTAATAAAGCTATATTTATCAGTATAAACGTATTGGATGAAAAAAAATAAAGAGCTGATTCGAGTTCTTCTGCCAGTTACTCAGATAATTTGAGTATTTCATTTAATGAAGTCAATATCGATTCATATTGATTTATTACTCAAATAGTTCAAAAAGAAATATTATTTGACTTAGGAATCATTACATTGTCTTCACTTGCATGTTGTTTGCCTGCCTACACAATAAATGCACAAAATTCTTAACTAAATTAGTAATTAATTTATTAGGCATTTGTTTCGGCACATTTCATACTTTTATCTAATTAATAAAGTCTTTGATACATATGCTTAGCATCACTGCTTAGAGGTAACACAAGATAAAGGCAAATTTTTCCTGAAATTTATTGCTTAACCATATATAAAAATGTGAGGGAACGAAACTGTTTTTCTTATAGTAATGAGGTTATGTGTAAGTATGAATAACTGCTCTCACAAATGGTATGTGGTGGTCGATTTTACACTTTCATTGGTAACATTTAAAACATTCACCAAAATTTCCATTTATTACTCAACTAACATAAATTTTTATATGTCATTACATACTAAAATATTAATATTTTAATACGCCGATATAATACAAAAGGATATTTTATAATGAATGATGAGATTGAATTAGGACTCTGTAAAATGAGTTTAACATGCAGTGGATTGCAATTGCTTTCATTGCGTTACTCAAACAATTGCTGCACAAAATGATCATCACAAAACTTATTTAAGCTTCAGCCTGTGCGCTAATTGCAAGAGACATTGCAGTGATGTTCATTTTCTGACGATATTTTAGAGAAAACGATTGCTTGCAATATTTTTTTCAATTCTTTATCTGAATTGATCACTTTCTCTGAAAACTACATTTTTGGTAGAGCTTCACACGAAAATGGATCAAGTTTTCTTTCCAATCATGGGATATATCTGTTGTATCAAACAGGTTTGCATAACCTGCTGTACAAAATGTAATATAATGGTATGTATAACCTGTTGTACAAAATGTAATATGTCACTGTGATGAATTTAACAACCATATACATAGAACGTAATTTTCTTTGAGAAAAGGATAACTTCCAAAAATTATGTTTCAAGTCTGTGTAACATACTAGCAACAGAAGTAAAACTGATCTGCTTCTTCTAATCTCGACTGAATGTAAAATTGAATTTTATATGGATGCAATTTCACTCTCTTACGAATCATGTCATACTCAGTTTATTTAAGAAGATCCAGCTTGTAGAGACATTAGGTATTTTTTTTTTTGAACAAGAGAGATGAAAAAATATGCAATGCCTTCGCCGGGGATCGAACCACGGACCTCTGAAATACCGGCTCGGTGTGCTGACCATTACACCACGAAGGCACGCTAAGAATGTGGGAGATATACCTTATAAGCTATTGCCTATAACAAAAAATGTACTTTTCAGGGCTAAGAACACATGAGTGTGAGTATCTTTCAACAATCTATTCTGATTTTTCTCAGTTTCTCTATTGTTTTTCCCTTTCTTTTTTGTTTCGTGAAACGTTTTGTACATAATCATTTCGGTGAGAGATTTAATTAAATGTATTGTCAATCCATTTGACATAATACATATTTTACAGGGAAAAGCATTTTCATCATTTATTCTTAAAAGCCCTATAGTTATTCTATAAACTGCTGTCATTCATAACCGGCATAGCTAGCTTATATTTTGCGGAGGTGAAATGTGAACTGAAAGGGAAAGGAAACATTAATCACCTGGTATTGTATTTTTTTGCTTTTCTAAATTCACCTAACTTACATACAGTCTAGAAATTTATCCTCGTAGAATTTATAAAAGGAATAAAATAAGCGTAGCATTTTATTCTTTTAGCAAAATGTGTGATTTGAATTTAGAGGTGTTTCTGACATTTGATAACCTTTTCACATGAAGCACCTTGCTGAATTATGCTTCTTATAAAATTTAGAAAGTATCATTGAAATCTGTAATGTACTTGTTGGAGTTTTAAATAAACAAAAAGTTATTATTATGCTTAAGATATTAAAATGAAATGATATTAACTGTCCTTAATTAAATAGTAAAATTCTAATTCAACTGAGAAAGTTTAATGAAATACGGCTAGTATGTGCCAATCGCACTCTGCTATAAATATTACTTCTGAAATCCTAAAGGAACTCAAACGAGTTAATCTGTCCCATCTTACATTCTGCGCAGTATAGATTGAGAAGAAAGTTTATAAATAAACATTTTTATTTACCAATCAGCCTTTACGGTTTCAAAACCTTATAACAAAAAACGAAACATCAAATATCGGAAGCTCGCGGAGAATTCAGAGCAAATGCTGAAGTAAAACTAAAATATTAAACACAGTGCGCTCATTAAGACACAGTACGCTTATTAAGCTTTGGTCAAGTTCAATCTAATACGTACTATCGTCTACAGTTTGGGGAAATAGTTCCCGAAACACAAGTTTTAGGTCTACTTTTGTCCGAAGGCTTCATGAGATAAGGGCCACAGACCAGCGGTCTGTGTCCTACTCACTAGCATACAAAAGAGAGTGTTGAACGAGGTGAAGACAACATTAGCCTTCGACCAGACTTCAGTAGAGCACCGCGCATTTGACAGGTCAGTTGAGATTCGGCCTGGAATGTCGAGATTCGCCGTACCTGTATCTCAATGAGAGCTTAGAATACGATACTATCCCTCCCTCATCAGAGAAAAGCATCATTACGATATGTGATATGGATGGACCTTTCTCACAGCCAGACAGGTCGCCTCCCGGATAGCATATTGGACAGGAGAATTTCCTGTGGCAGTCCATCCTTCTCTTTTAGCAAGATAGTTTCAGCTCCGGGATAGTTCTCGGAAAGGGATGGCAAGATGAAATTTCCCTCTCAAAGCGTCCCAGACATACTTTATTGGGTTAAGGTCAGGACATCTACCTGGCCAATCCATGGAGCAAATATTCTTTCTTTCTAAGTAATCGTCGACAGCTGAGCCCAAATTGGACGATCTTTGTGGTCAATTAACAAGATCCTAGAATTAACTTCATCCCCAAAAAGCGGATCATAGGGCTCTGCATCGCTTCTCTGTATTTCATAGCAGAATAGATAGGCGCTTTTATCACACACATGCAGGGGTGTGCATTCCTCCAACATAACACCCGCCCAACCGATTATACCTGTATCACCGTAACGATAATTTTTCCTAATAAGAGAAGGATGGTGCCGTGCTCCTGTCTCTCTCCAGATACAAGTACGCTGAGAATGAGACACCATATTAAATCTGGACTCCTCTGTAAAAAGCAAGGTGCTCCACTAAAGGCAAATCCACTTACTGAAGGTAAGTGGATTTGCTAAGGTGTAAAAACAAGGTGCTCCACTTACTGAAGGCAAATGTCTGCGCCACGCTAAGCGCTGTTTCTCGTGAGTTGGAAGTGAACTGGAGAAAAACAGCGGGACTTCTGACATACATCTCATGAAGCCTTCGGGAAACTGTTGGCCGTGAAATTCGGGTTTTAGTGACAGCACATAGCTCAAATGCGAGCTTGAAGCTGTAGCAGGCCTGTCTCGGTGAGTAAAATTGCCAAATAATGCTCCACATTCGTTCTTTGTGTATCTTGGTCAAACCTTGGTGGAGAACTTCTCGATATGGATCTAGTGTCCTGAAATGTTTTCCACAAACTGCAGACAGTGGGTTTCCACAAACAGTGGGGTTAACCTGCGCTTATGATCGATCTGCCTCCAATATACCGATAATTCTCCATCTCATTCCGGCATCTGTACGTTCATAGCTACTCATTTTATATTGTATGTTATAAAATGTATCTAATTCTAACCAGAAACACACCGAATGTTGTGAAGGAGTACCATCATACAATTCGCTGAAAACCCCTCGTAAGCTTATATCACCGCCACAATCACAGCTCCGCAGATACGCACATCTAAAGTAATCGACTCTGAATATTTGCGTAGTTCTTCTTCAGCATAATTAATAGTTTTGGTTTAATATGTTTCGTAAAAATAAACATAATTTACAAATTCTCTTAATTTTACAGCCCAATGTCTTAAAGCTAACTGAAGTTCATCTATCAACATCTTAGCTTGAATTTAATTAATACAGTGAGCTAAAAGATGAATTGAGGGTTTTATTGTGTTCAAATCACAGACTGTCAGCGTGATATTCATTCTTGTTCGGTTAGCAGTTTTAGTTTGTGAAAAACGTATCCTTTTCTTATTAGAGAATTTTAACCAAAGAGTGCAATCATGCTAATGTTTTATGAAATTGGAACTCCTTTATTAGGCTTATATATAGAAAAAGATTAATATAGCTATATTACTGCAGCTATCGAAATTTAAAAAATGTGTTTTTTGAATGACAGATTTATTTTAAATTTTCGACAAATGGTAGACCTTGGAAATCGAGATATCCTTCAGAAAACTTTGAACGAAGATTGTTTCTAAGATATAAAACCTTGATGACTGCGGATCATATTTAAACGTATGTTATGAAGCTTGATCTAAATATAATGGTTACTCAGTGATCAAATGTCCAGTTATGTGCTTCCGAAATGCAGCGAAAAGATAACTAGGTCGCACAGATAATTCAACATGATTGCACAGATAATTCAACTATAATTGCACAGATATCTAGGTTGCACAAATGTGCGATAATGTATTCAATGTCACATGCAGTATTCCGAGCTTCATATAATGACTAGTAAGCCCATGATTCTCTAACGAATCAATTAGGCGAACTCATAAAACTAGCTGCAGTACGAACTGCATGAGAATGTGAATGAAAGAATTAAAACGCAGAGGATAAATCCAACTTTAAAGTTGTATATACATTTTGCGACTTAAAGATAAGATTAACCGAAAGTAAATAATATGTAAATAAAATTGAATAAAGATTAAAAGAGCGTGGATATGTTATTTTATTGTTTTTATATTTTACGACATAACGCAACCGTTGCGCAACAGTGAGCAGTACATTAAAAAAATAAACCACAATCAATAAATAATGAACATGAAATTAATCAAAACCTTGACTGTACACAATGTTCCGTATGAAAACATTGTTAAATATTGTTAAAAGTTAGCAATTAATAAATATTGATCAGCTGAGTGCGCTCACACAGAATTTTTTCTCTTCGCTTTCTAATATAACATAATTTTCATGATCTTCTGAATACTCATGGTGTAAGTGATACCAAAGGAAAAATACATTCTAAAGAATCGAAAGAAAGACAATGCGCTTTCTAGAGGGGGAGAGAGACCATATTCAAAATGGTATAAATAATAAAACTTTAGATAAAAGTATACCTAATAAAATTCAAACTTGTAAACGAAGGAACTATGATGCCTGAGATAAAAAAAGGAAACATTCAGAGTCGAATACATAACAAGAATGATACAGGGAGAGAAACTATTTATATTTGATAAAGATGAAAACACAAATGGGGTATTGCTGTCTATTCAAAATGTTCTTAGGTCTATATGAATCCAGTAGTATGTGTTAGTTGAAAGAAATTTGATAAAGAGTTATTTAAAATACATACCTTTTTAAAAAAGGATTATTTTATATTGATAACAAGAAATTTTTAAATCTATGAAAAATAATTTTACTGAATTATTTTGATTACTGTATTGAATTTAGCATTTCTACTTATATCTGAGCCTATTTATTTACATTTTTTAGTGCGGTATGCATATTTTACTTTCGAAATTTAAATAGTTTGTATATACTAAAACCTAAAGAGTAATAAAAGTCGTTATTGAGTTTTGATAACCTACTGGAAGATTTTGAGATCTATAAATTTCACCCAATTTACGGAATCTGTGTCGTCTAAAACCCCTTGCAATACGTATTAGGAGAGAAACTCGCTTTTTAGAAAAATGACAATCTCAGTGTTTAAAGTAGGTCATACGTTCATCTTTTTTTATTTCGTTTAACCAGAATTTTTGGTCCGCCCAATTATTTTTCTTTCTTCGGTATCTTGTTATGAAAGTTACCATCTAATTTGCTCCAAATCGTATTTTATAGCAATTCCATTACTTACTTCAGGTTGTGAACTACATAAATGCCACCACAGTTGTGAAAAGGAAGTGTGACAACTATTCAAGCATTTTTTCAACTGGACCAATTACATTCCTGAAATAGAATCCACGTTCTTCAAGAAATTACCCCAGTCTTTTTTCTAATGACTCTAAGGAGGTGATTTTGAGTTCAATCAATCATTACAAGAAGAAGCAAAGTTCGAATTCCACAGAGGAAGATCGTGTAAAATCCCAAAGAACTGTTTCATTTCTCGAACTTGTTCTATGACACATTCCCACCCCTTCCAAGTTAGAAATCAGTTATAGTTTTGACTACCGTCAAATTTGAAGGCTTATTAGATACTCTCGAATGCTACAGTTGTACGAGACGTAAGATCTTTTATTTTCTATGATGCCTTCAAATCAGCCAGTTTCGAAAGCTGTTGTTCGGCAAAGCATAAAATCTTTACTTGATCTTTCAAATTCAATCAACGTGATTGCTTGCGGAACGTAGAAATTTAAAAACAATAAACAGTCTTTTCAATAAATTTAAATTTTAATTTACTTTTTGACTTTTATATTACTCAAAACTTATATTAGCTTGTAAGGTTTATTTATGTTAATTAACCAGTTAAATTCATATTTCGAATTTGTACGATTACTTCTCACTCTCCGGTTTCCTGCCAGAATGCCAATTAGATCATTTGCTTTTAAATGAGGGTTTGAGATTATTTAGACAGAGCATGCTCTGTCTCCTGGAGGCCACGTTACTAGTTGTTATACCTTATGTATATATATATATATATAAATATTTATTATTATGAAATATTAATGACGTTATAAGCATTCCTGTCTACTGCATTCTAAGATAAGCATTCCTGTCTGACAAGATAAGCTTTATTCCCGCCTATAGTGCTGTCACGTCAATGTAAGCTTAAGAGCGATCTTCCGAGTTTAAATATCTCTTCGTAGCCTTTGGTTAATAAATACTTAGATTTATTTTAAATTTAAAATCCTACTTTTAAGTTCATGCCATAAATGCTGTCTGATTTGTAAGCACCAGGCATGTCTTATTTTGTTTTAAATCATTAATTTTTAGTCATTATTTAGTTTTAAATAAAAGGGTATTTTACACTCTTCTTAAATTCTTTTTCATATTAGACATAGCGATAAGTCGCATATGCGTGAAATAGAGGATTTGCCACAAGTTTCATTTAGCTGCATGCATAATTAGTCAAGCTGTTTTTGCCTGCTTAGTGGCAATATAAAACAAGCGAAAATTATTCTCAAATGAGGTCGTTTTGCAATAAACACGAAAACGTAAACATGAAAAATTATTTTATGAATTAACATAACATTACATACAATTCTGTATTTTTCAAAATTGCTTGTCGAATCTAATATTTATGGCAATAAACAACTTGTTGTTAGCCAGTTAATCACAGCTGTTTTCGCTTCGCTGTCAGTGCCTTGAGCTTTATTCGACAATCTTGTCTATTTGAATACAATTATATATATATCTGTAAATATTTAAATTCTTTTTGTTGCATCATGGTAATACTGTACATTAAATTATTATGTAATATATTTATTTGAAGCCACATTTTTAAGCTTTTGTTTCTTCTGTGGCATTGGTAATCTTTCGGTTTCGAATGTGGAATATTTCAATTGTTAAAAAAGGCCCTAGTATATTGCAAAATATTAGGAAATATGCTATATACGAATCTTGGCTACAGGTTTCTTTCGTAGCTTCCCAAAGTTCGTCCTACAGCCAGACTGTGTCCGAGTTACACATTTAAATGGAGTGCTCCAAC
This sequence comes from Stegodyphus mimosarum, assembly GCA_000611955.2. Lineage (NCBI taxonomy): Eukaryota > Metazoa > Arthropoda > Arachnida > Araneae > Eresidae > Stegodyphus > Stegodyphus mimosarum. The sequence continues at coordinate 654,038 of KK116969.1, forward strand.
GAGTGTCAGTGACAGTAGAAATCACCATCTCTACCACAGACTAATCAGAGACGCCCACAAATGTCGTGAAGGCAGCAGAAACAGAAACACAGCTTTCACCCTAGTGCTTTCGGATAACAATTTTTCTGCCTAACTAAAATACTTCTGATTCTGCTAAGCAAATTAATTAAGAGATAGAACAGAAATCACGAAAACGTCGTTCCTGGGCCTGACGCCGTACATCTGATTCTCGTGGGAAAAAATCAACGAACATTTTAAGCACCCCAAGATTAGTCACTCAGAGTATGCTTATATAATATTGTGTCAAAATCAAGCTTCATTCTTCCCGTATCGAGACAAAGCTATCGCTTTCCTCAACAGAGAGGAAATTCTACTTGAAAGGAAGTGTTTTTTAGTTCCCTAGTACCCTCCTATCAGGCTATTATTCAAGGTATCCTTTAACGATAATGTAAGAAGCTGTTATAAATGAATTGTTGCTTCTTGGCGTTCAAGTGATCATGATAAAGCAGGTTATCGAGAAAAACAGATGGAACCGTCAAAATGCTTTCGATATTCGTTGTAGAAGTTACCAGAAACGGAAGATAATAACATATTTATTAAGTATTAGGAAACTTCTTTCATTACATATCAAGGAAACATTGTGCTAAAGAGAAAAATATCCATTCATTTGCACCAGATATCAGCGATTTGGGCACCCACATTTCGGTTAGTTTAACTTTACACGTTGCTTCAAGTGTTCTCCAAATCTCCTAACTTATAATACTAGCTTGCCGAGAGAGCCAAGCGCCTTCAGTCTCAATGTGATTATCCTTGCAATGCAAAAATATTGCCCTTAATTCCCGAAATCTTGCGAAAGAAGGTAAAATATAATAGTCAAGCGAACTTTCCGAAGGAAACGAATCCTTTTCCTGTCTCACATAGGCATGGGCTTCGGAGCGGGATATGAAGAGGATTCGTTATAGAGCTTCCCATCAACCATCCAAAACCCGCTGCAAGACAGAAGAACTTGCACTTTCCTTAAGCATTCATTGTACGCACAACTTTCATGCCAAACTTTTACCTCTTCTGCACACATAGTAGATACTTAATCACCCTGACAAGAGATCTTCATTTCTTAAATCCTCCTTCTTACTGAATTATGTGCGGACTCATCATTCTCAGGGTTCTAAATAGAATCGCAAGGGATCACAGACGGCTTAGAGTTGCGTTCTGGGCCAGCTAACAAACTCACAATGATACAAAAAGCTCAAAAGTGAACAGTTAAGGTATTTTTAGTAGCAACTTGCTCAGAAATTTACCGGCAGATAAGGAAAAATCTGTAACCTCATTATTAAAATTTGTGTTTATGATTTTAACAATCTTTCACGCATTAAAAGACCATTGACAGTTCTTAGTAGCCAGATTTTGCAATCTTTGTATATTATTCTTTATGCCTTTTGTAATTCTTCATATATGTATTCCTTATATTGCCAGTTATATTTCTTTATTGTTAGTGTTTCTCTTTTATACTGCATGTACTATCTTGCTGTCCACACTTTTGAAAGCACCAAGAAATCGTACTTGCTTGTTCCGTTATAACTTTGTTTCCAGCCATTAGTCATCAGTTCGACAACTCTCTAACACTTTACATTCGTACTGGTATTCAATATGTAACCTTCGCTCATGCGTAATCTTCTTCGATAATTTTAGCTATTTCTCATCAATTATGCTTAGAAGTAATATATACGTTTGTTGACAGAATTGATTAGGAAGCTTAATTCTTTATTCGATCATCTAAGATCACCTTAGCGCTGGTACGCTGATGCGTGCATCATTCTTGAATATTGGGTTGGTTCTTAAGACCGAGTCAACACGGCACATTGTGAACATTTTTCGTTATTTAGTTGTTTCTCTTTAGTTTGGAGTTTGGTTGTTGCGAAAAGGAGTTTCTATGTTGTTAACAGCTCGTTTGGCCATTTTCAAGGTTAATCAATGTAGAGTATCAACTAGAAAAAAATGAACTCTTCCAACATATTTATCGCCCCTCCTGATTAATAATTTTTCCGGTTTCCCTCTAACAACATTCAGGGGCAAGAATTTGATGATAAAGCTTCTCCTAGCAACTGGCTAACTGATTTTTTCAACTAGAAACCCCAACAGTTCTGCAGGAGAGACATTGAAGTCCTACCTTAAAGCTAGCAGGCACTCATTTATAAAAATGGCAATTACGTCACTGAGAGAGTGATTATTGATTTATCGCCAAGCGTATACCTTTTAATGTGCATTGTATTGTTTTGTAGAGCATTGTATTGAATTTTATACTAATGCAGTTATTGCACGATAAATGCGGTAACTTGTTGAAGAAAGTCACGGGTTTATACACGGACCGATGAGGTTATTGCATTTGTTAGTTGTTAGTTAACTGTAAGATTCAGCGTTAGATGAATTGCAATTTATAGGTTACTCTGTGATTTTAACAAATGACGATATATCTTGTATTCTAAATAGGAAGTGCTTAATTGCGTTCTTCTTGAGCTACTTACTGTTACGCGTTGTGCTGTATATAGTTAACTTTTATAATAAATTCTAATTTTCTTTCTGCTTATCTGGAGTCAATATTCAAAATCAACGAAACAGTACAGCGCGACAATATTTTACTCTCACTTCTTGCATTTTCTCCGCTTACTTTATGTACCTGGCGATAAATAACCCTGCATTCATGTTCCTTTCTTCTAATAACCTAACAACTCAAAATAGTTCACAGTCGCCTAGCGCTTGATTTATTTAATCATTTTAACCTCATCCTATGAACCGCACAGATAGACGCCGAAAATACAAATGGCATCGGATTCGGAGCAAGGAACACAGGAAGATTTCATTCTTAAGCAATCATAATATTTCAAACAGTATTTACAAAGACATTTTGCTGCTAAAATAAAGTACATTATATTTAACTATATTAAACACAATATTTTAAATTCTAGATCTACCTTTTTACTCATTCATTTCACTAGTATTTTAACATGCGTCCGTTTCATATCATTGTTCTATAGGTATATAACATTTCAAATCACAAATAAAATGCACGAATTGTATAACGTTCAAGTTATTTATATATATACATATATATGTATATATTCTAACATGCTGTTTCAAAGTAAAATGTATTTTTCTGAGGAGTAGAATGATTCTTTCAGGTTATGATTTGCTGTGTATCTTTTTAATGTTGCATATAAACCTATAATATATGAGGATTTTAATTTTGAAATTCAAGCACATTCGTGCATTAAAATGTTGACGGTATTTAGGTGTATATTCAAATTTTTTTTATTTCTACATATCGAGATTTAAATTTCTTGTGTTGCAAGTACAAGAAATTGGTGAAAGGCATTGAGATTAATGAATAATTTATAAGAGGTACAAACAAAATTTTAAAAGAACTTTTTCCTTAACTTATGGAAGATGAAATTTTAAAATTATCCAGAAAGAATTATTTAGAAGTTTTGTTCTCTGAGTATCTAAAGCATCGCTCAAAAGTATTTTTAAAACCGCAGGAGAAGTTTTAATTTCTTCTTAAATATTGTCCACGAAAATGGAACTATCAAATGTTTAAATGGAAATATTTTATTCTTAAAAATTAATTTAAGTTTTTAAAAGTACTTGAAATTATTTCGATGCTTCCTTACCTCTTTCTTTCAAGCTAACCTGATCATAAGAATGATTACGGTAGCATTCTCGGATCACCTTTTTTATTGTGATTAAATTAGGAGAAATTTCCCGCATTCCAATGGGAATTATTCTTTTATGCTACTATAAATTCCATTAATGTCTAAGCCACTTCAGTGACACCACTCGACAATAAAATCCCATTAGAAATGGGTAAATAAAAATTAAATTTGAAAAGACAAAAATAATAAGCATCCTTCCGATATTTAAATTTAGAATTTGTCAGAAAGAACATGATATAAAAAATGCTATCAAATAAACTGTCTTGGCGTCCGATAAAAAAACTTACTATGATTCCATTAATTTCGCTTTTTTTCTTAAGGAAATGCAATTACAGAAAACATTTTATAAAATCCCAGAAATGTAATCTTGCAGCATGAAACAAGCTATTTCATATTAATCCACTACATTTCTTTCACAGGTCAAGATAGAATCTGGATTCTTTTTTAATTCATTCTTTAACGAAATTAAATCTCCTTTTATTTCTAAGCGACTATCGTTATCTTAAGGAAGAGGATTTTATCTATTTCTGTGTTTCGGATATCCTTCAAATGGTGATAAACCAAGCAGAAACGTAATTATAAGTTTTTTTTACCAGTTTTTTAATAGATATTCAACGAGATCTCAGCATACGTTAGTTGCTTTCCATTTTATACGGAAAAACATTTGCAAACTTATCTTTAATTCTGAAACAGCTTCAGTTCGATTTATGGGCAGATATATTACGTTGGTAAAGGGAATTTGGAAACACAATGCAAATGAAAGTTATTTACAACATGCACGCGATCTTAGAAGTTATTATGCAATGCCATTGTAATGCATCATTCAAAATAATTTTTAAGTAACTTTATTTTAAAAACTAATGTGTTTGATCATCCCTAAAGCGACCAGCTACTTCTAAGACCATTTTTATTTTCTGCAACGATGGCAGCCTTAAAAAGATAGTATTCAATATTGTGTAGAGATATTAGGCTTTTCGAAGCGGAAGAGTTGAAATATGAGGAACGCCTTTGCCGGAACTCGAACCACGGGCCTCTCGAATACGCGCCGGGCGTGCTGACCGCTATATCATGAAGGCATGCGAAGAAGGCGGGAGAAATACCTTATAATTAATGTATATTTATTTATGAGATGTACTAGTCACTTGCAAATGTGGACATATGTGGGATGTCCACTGCTACTGTTATCTGTCTGTGATCCAAACGTGGGTATATGCGGGATTTCCACATCTGGATCACAGACAGATAAAAATAGCAGAATGCAACGTAGGTTATGGCGTCATATTCTATTGTTGTTACATAAACTTGTTCAATTTTGCAAAAACTTATCATTGTGTCACGGGTGACATCAGTAAGTGTGTAGAGTCATTAGGTTATTTCGAAGCAGGAAACATGAAAAATGAGTAATGCCCTCGCCGGGACTCGAACCTCAGACCTCTCGAATACGCTCCGAGTGTGCCGGCCATTACACCACGAAGGCATGCTAAGGAGGCGGGAGAAATACCTTATATGCTTCCACTTTTAAGAGGCGACTGGAAATTAGGGTACACAATCGCTAAATCCTGGTGGTGGAGAATCATCATCCACCACTTTTCTTAATTCGGGTACCACTGTAGAGTCATTAAGATGTTTTTGAAGGGAAAGACATGAAAAAAATAAGCAATGCCCTCGCTTTGACTCCAACCTCTCGAATACGTGCGGAGTGTGCTGGCCATTACATCACGAAGACATGCGAAGAAGGCTGGAAAAATAGCTTATAAGTGTTTTATGCGTCTATTTATTTGAGTGTATCAAGAGATACGGCTCTCACTGACCATTATTCATGAGTGTCAACCATTTACTTTGTTCTCTTTAGTTTTGATGTAAAAGCCCCTACTCTTACATATTACAGAGTCTTATCCAGTGAAGTAGATAGTGTGTAGACTAAGCATTGGTTGAAATAGCATTTTTGCAGCTTATGAGTTTATTGGCAGAAGTTAATTGGTTAACGGTACCCAGTTCACCGTTCTTCCCAGCTCCAAATACTAATATCTTAGAAATTACAATTTTATGACTGCCAAAAAGCCAAATCTATGAAATTTGTAATCTTACACTGAAAACTTGAATTCATCCCTAAAATTTTCGCTATCCTTTCCCAAACGAAATGTATCTGAATATTGCTTTCGATCAGCATTGTGAAAAGAGTTCATCAAATTGATATTCCGTTTATGTCATTTCCATTAAATAACAGAATGTTCTGTTATTTAATGGAATAAAACGCAAATAAAATAATGTTAACATTTTGTATATATTAGAATAAATTGCAATTAATTTGTAATTGATTTACTTTGCATTCCAAATCGATGTTTATATCCAAAAATATAATTCAACAAACATGAATTTATCAAAATAAAATTAATTTATTAAGCATTTTTGAAATGAATGTAATTAAAATATTTTAAGGCTGCAATTACAGTTAAAATATTTCTGTGACATATTGACAAAAAAGAATTAGTGAAACCGAATAAAAGCAGTTATTTTGTACTTGAATCCAGAGATGTTTTTGCACTGCTGTCATTGCAATTATAATGTCTCAAAACGTCTTTGAAGAGATAAAACTAAGATTTGCCTCTTCCCTTTCAGTTACGTAAAAATTACGTTGAGCAGATGTCAATTGCTGTTTAAATTGCTGTTCAGCAATTTTCTTTAAGTTCCAAATATGACCTTTAAATAATGATCTTTGAATGAATAAATGATCTTTTGATGTCTTTGAAAATCTTTAAGTGAAGTGAATAATAAAATAGTTTTTTTCCATTAAAATTCTTTGAACACGTTTATATTTAATATGAATGACTGATTTGGGAATTTCGGACGGTATTTCTAAATGACTTTAGCATTTTCGCTTCTTTAAATTTTATTACATATTTAGTAATTTATTGATGTTTTATTTACTCTTACTCCTCCTGTTTTGAGAAAATGCATAAGAAATTATTTTTTTCATCAGTTCCGTTCATCAGTTCTGGATTCATTTTTCTAATAGCATCAGTTCTGGATTCATTTTTCTAAATCACATAAAATGACTTAACTGCTTTAAATCCGTATTATCTGATACCCGCCCGCTTCGCTGAGCGCACTACCTATTTGAATGTGAACCTAGACTTCTTATATGGATGAAATTCCTAATTTCGAATTGATAATTAATGTAAGTTTTTTAAATTTAAAATAGGGAAATATAAAGGCAGTCGATGAATCTGTCATACACAGATTTCAACATCACCCATGAGGTACTGTGTATTGGGTTGCGTCCCTATTATTTAACGTTTTAACACAGCTACTGTTTAAATCGTTTTCGATATGCAAAGTACTCTTTGCATATTCATCACAATAATTTATTTCTCTTAATAATAGCATTTATTTTCATGAAACTTATGATAACAGTTAAATATATATATACACTGGTGTCCAAAAGTTAAGCATAAATTGTAATATGCGAAAAACATGGAGTAAATATTCGTAAAATTATTCCAAATTTCTTGCGGATATTAATTGGGTGAAGAAGAAACATTGGGTTTATGCAAAAATTTTCAGTCGACTACGTCCTGCGCGAAACACCTGCGCATGTCGGAACGCAGAGAAACCGATTCACGCAGCATAGGCAGTTCAGACAAGTTTCGGGCAACTGCTGTGCAAAAGAACGTTGTTAACCATCAAACAAGGTGAATGATGGCACAAAGACGCCAACTGGAGATGTTTGCGAAAGGAAGAATCGTTGGAATGTTGGAATCCGGACGATCACAAACCGAAGTGTCTCGAATTCTGAATGTGAACCAGTCTGTGATCTCAAGACCGTGGCAGAGGTTTCAAAGAACAGGAGATGTTACCCGACGACCAGTATCAGGTCGACCAAGAGTCACAACCCCTCGCCAAGACCGATATATGGTAATAAGTGAGTAATAAGAGGTAAATAAGAGGTAATAAGAGGGGCAGTACTGCCAGAGCACTGGGTTCGACGCTCACAGTCGCCACAGGAATACGAATTTCGAGACAAACTGTTTACGGGAGACTCAATCATGCTGGCCTGTATGCCAGAAGACCAGCAGTTTGCATTCCCCTCACGTCTGCTCAGAAACGCGCTCGTTTGAACTGGAGTTTGAAACATCAACATTGGAGTGTGGGAGAATGGGCCAATGTGATGTTTAGTGACGAGTTCCGGTTTAGTCTGAGCACTGATTCTCGTCGGGTAACGATATGGAGAGAACGTGGAACACGTTTTGAAACAAGAAACCTATCGGAAAGACATCATTTTCCATCAAGGGGAGTAATGGTATGGGCAGGCATCATGATGGACGGCCGCAAAGACCTCCGTTTCTTTGACACGGGGTCTGTGACTGGTCAAAGATACAGAGACGAAGTTCTTGAACCTTATGTTCGCTTGTTCGAGATGCTGTCGGTCCTGACTTCATATTCATGGATGATAATGCGCGATGTCACCGAGCGGTGCTGGTTGATGACTTCCTTGAAACAGAAAACATCCAGCGCATGTCGTGGCCTGCTAACTCCCCTGATTTAAATCCTATCGAGCATGTATGGGATATGCTCGTGAGAAAAATTGCAGCCCTTTCGCACCCACCAAGCTTCGTTACAGAACTGAAGAGAACTCTCCAAGAAGCTTGGAACCGTTTGATCCCACAACTCATTCATCATCTCATAGCAAGTATGGTAAATCGCTGTGCAGCGTGCCTGGCTGTCAGAGGTGACCACACGCCTTATTAAACTGCAGCCTCAGTAATTTATTTAATGTTTTCTTTCATTTTTTTTCTTTAAAGTGTGAACCCTTGCTATTCTCAGTTTTCTTTCAAACTGCTACTTTGGGTAATAAAATTAATTTTTATCGTTCTTTTGATTTGCTTCCTTATTTTATAACCATTTTACACTCGCATATCACATTTCCCGCCATTCTGATTTACAGTTCCTTCTTTATTCACATAATTATTAATTATGCTTAACTTTTGGACACCAGTGTATATAGCTGTAAAATAATATACTTAAATTTATGAAACTTCTCTGTACACAACATTCTTCGTACGTTTTTCTGGTTGAAGGACGATGAGATCCTCAGGTGAACTTACTCTTGAACACGCCACGTAAAATTGACCAGGAGAAAAACAATCATTTTTTAAATCTACGCCAGCTAATTTTAAACTCTGCCCTTGTGCTTTTTGATAGCCATCGCAAAGCAAACTCTAACCGGAAACTGCACGCTTAAAGATTTATCTAACATCACATAATTTTTGTAATTACGCAAAATACGGAATATTACGTAAAAGTATTTACGTAAAATCCGTTCTTAGTGCGCGACTACATCGTGGAATGAGTAACTATGAAAAATTTCTTCAAGTAAATCGGGCGTATCGTTTCGGATATCTAGTGATGAGTCAGTGGTATTTCGCTTATATATAGAGAGAGATATGCCCAAAATGTAATTGACAAAAATATTTTCTTTAAATATTGCCACTTTAGTGAAACTCTTACGAATGGTCTTAACAAGTTTTCTTTTAATTAACGTGTTAAATCTGTTTTGCATTTCTGTTTTACACCAGCATCTTCAGAAATTCAAACCAGTTTAAATAACGAGGGATAATAAGTCTGAAAACATAGTATTAACGTTGCAGAGTAGTGGTTCTGAGATTTTATGTGCAGAATGTTGTACTGAGTTGTTGGTGAGTTTTGGCTTTTGAGTCTGCTTGCAGTTATGTTAGAAGGCGTGTTAGCATCTTCATGTTAACATGTCTTCTAACGCACGTCTTAGAATTTTTACTCTCTAGTTTAACCTTTGTTTTGTAAATAGCTGATGTTTGTTTCTATTCTTAGACTTCCAGAAGCAATGTTTAGGTTCTGTTAAAGGTTTAGTTTTTTATCTTCAATTCGAAATACGTGTTTTAATATACACATTCACACATGTTTTAATTGATTTTGCAATTATTGTACTCATTTTGTGCTATTAAATACTAAGCCAAGAATTCGTTTGACAGACTATTAAGGTTTACCCAATGTTAATGTTACTTCAATTAAGGTACAAGCTAGGATTTCGAAAAAAACCTTCATATCGCATTCTTTTCCTCTTTTCGCAAAAATAAGTAAAGTAAATAAAAATAAGTAAATCTTCGGAGGTAAAACAACCGAACTTTTACGGATAGCAAATGACACACTTTCTGTAAACCCATAGATTATTTATTATTTTGTTCTTATAAAATCGGTAAAATTTATAATTATACGCCAAAATTAAAGATGTAGTAATCTTACTTATCAATTTGAAGTTTGAAAGACAAGTAGCTTAAGTATTGTCCTTCATGATTAATAACATTAGTAATAAAAGATGCATTTCCCTTCAGAAATAGCGAATTTAAGATAACTTAAAAGCGCATTTCTGCAGTTGAGCATATTCTACACTTACTGATAATTTTGCTCATGTTGTGCTAACTTTTATTATTTGAAAATCTAATGCTGGAATGGATTTTGTAAATGAATTCATTTTTCCTCCTTGGTAGATAACTTCAAATCAGTTAGAAATTAAGTATGTGTAATTATGTTTTTATCAAAAAAAGATAGAACATTTAAGTAAGAGTTTTAGTAAAATATCACATATTATTTTTTGAAATATATAGTGATATTCTTTAAGAAAAATACTTTTCTCCCATGCTCTTTGCATATAAAACACATTTAGAAACAATTTTACAAATAAAATACTAATCAGATATAAAATATCATTTTGTGCATTAAAGTGTAACTTTTTAAAGTTATGAAACATTTCTGAGTAATAGAATTTCGCTTTAACTCAAACGGTATAGAAATTCACTTAAATCAGTTAAGTCCGAAAGCTCTTCCTCCATTTTATCTCTTAAGTTATCTTTGGTACTGATCACATTTCACATGCAAAGTTCATATGTTGAAAAATCATTGCGACAACAGTTACCAACATCATTTGAAAAATGACCTCTTGTTGACGGTCTTCCACCTCTGGGCAAATGCAGTTAATAAATGTATAGAGTTAATCGTTGAATATTATTTATTTGTTCATGAAAAAAATGGCCCTAAAGTCTTTTCATGTAGCATTCAACACTAAGCATTTATTTTCACCCTTTCCCTTGTCAACGTCCTCGTTACATGAGGATTTTCGGATTACCAAATCATCATATTATGTGTAAATTATACCTAAGCAAATCGTTAGAAAAAAATGTATGATATGCGTCGAATAACATCATACATATTTACAGCAATATTTCTCACATGGTGCCCGCAATAATAGAGCAAAGCTCTTCAGGGACTTCGTGAAAAAACTTATGTATTTTACAATTGGAAGAAATGGACTCCTTGTACCGTGTGAAAAACCACCGATTTGTTAATATAAATCTCAATTTAGGAGATGACTTCTAGTATCTAAATTCGTTAACGGATTATTTAAATTAAAATTCTCGTTATAATAAAACTTTTCTTAAGATGTTGTAAACTATCAACTTCAAATGCTGTGAGGATTATTAGAAAATTTTCCCGAATGTTCCAAGTAGATATTTATCATTCTAGGTAGAAATGTCCAACTAATATTTTATTTATTTCAAAAAACATTTTGAAAATAGATAATTGTAGGCAACTCATTTAATGAATTTGAGATAAGAGCTCATTCATAATAATGTTTTATTTAAAACTGTACTGTTTACACAAGGAATGTTTTACTAAATTACTGTATCGAAAGCAACAAAAGTAATTTTGCTTTTCAAGGCTACCTTAAATTCTATTTAACATAGTAATGAAACCATAGCATTTCATCAATTGATTATAGTTCAGTAAAGCTGGTGATGCAATTCCTCGTAATATAAAACAATTTGATTTATTTTAAATGGACTTATCAAGTCAGTAAAATTTAATACAAATTTGTAAAGTAACACCATATGTGCGTATGTCTAACTAATTTCGGAAAATGTACTTGCGTTCAAGATTAAAAGAATAAAGATATTTTCTTTTAATTTTCTCAAAATCTTGTGGTTAGATTTTAATTTAATTATGTATGAATAGAGAGAGAGAGAGAGCAATTTATTTCTATGCAGCAAAGAGTAAAAAAAACCCAATTAAGATAGTAAGTTAATCCCAAACTGATCTTAAGAGAAAAGAATGTACAAAACTGATATTGTAAGATGACGTTTAAAATAAAGCTAACAGGGATATTATCGCCTACAACAGACACATAGGTAGCACAGAGTGTAATACTATAAATGAGACAGTTTTATGTTCATTTTCAAATTCCTAGTTATCCTAACATATTCAATTAAGTTTAGCTCTCGAGACCTTTTTAGGCAGTTCATCTGCCGAATTACCTCAGTTTGAAGGTATTAGTATCACCAGTTCAGCCCTAAGCGGATGAGTGTTTCCGTCCTTAATAAGGGATGGAGAATAACCATAATGGGCAAAATAAGGGATCAGCTTTCTTTAAAGGTCATTTCCAGTGTTCATGGGTTCCAAGATGTTCTGTACGTATGTCTGAGTAATCTGACAGCATCTTTGAAATATAAGAAGCGGGTTGCAACATGAAGCCTACCCAGGCTATAACACCTTAGCGGACACAGTTATCATTTTCCTCGATATTTGGTCATAATTTCTTGCTGGATTAAGGAACGTTGAGAATCAGTAATGAAAGTAACTGAATTTAGTTCTTTAGTGACGAATCTAGACTCATCCACACTCATCAATGAACACACGTTATACCCATTGAACTTGGATCCAACATCAATGTTTTTTTAACTGTGTAGAGATATTAGGTATTTTTTGGAACAAGAGAGATGAAAAATAAGCAACGCCTTCGCCGGGGATCGAACCACGGACCTCTGAAATACCGGCTCAGAGTGCTGACCATTACACCACGAAGGCACGCTAAGAATGTGGGAGATATACCTTAAAACTGTACCAAAGTCGCCGTATTGTATGTGTTATATGCTAATTTGTCACGTCACCAAATGTTGTGGTACCAAATGTTAAATACTAACTGCTACAATAATTTGCCTACAATAATATCAAAACCATAATTCATTGCGTTGTGTATTACTAACCCGAACAACCCCTAAGACCAAGCAGGAGTACTGGTGTTAAAAACATTCACACAAATCATCATAAGAAAAACTGTGAATCAAATATATATATATAACCAAGGATATTTATTGCAGCATTAAAGGAAGACACTCAATCTTTCAACTTAAATTTCTAGATCTATGGTGTGTTCAAGTGACAACTATTTAAAATAATGCATTTAGAATTATAATATATATATTGCTAATTTCAAATATGCACCGAGATGAATTAATCAAAAATTTACACCGTAAAAATTAATATTAAATTTTCATATGCAGTTATCAAACTCTGCTGGCCAGCATTAAAATACACAGGAATTTAATGAATCACCGAGCATGGTGTCTTTACCAATATTGATAGAGATTACTTAGTTCAAGAAATTTCTTAACTTACTCAGGTAAAAATTGCATACATAAATTTAGCAATCCCTTAGGCAGTTAGAAAAATATTACATACTCATGTAGACCCGTTGGAGAAAAATGATTACATTTATTCCTACATTCAATTACTCAATTAAAGGTAAAGTAGAATTTAAATTTTTAATCGTTCCTTAATTTGCAAAAGTTAAAGTTAATTCTCAACCAAAAATAGTAACAACTTAAAGTAAAAAGGTAAAATTTAGATAAGTTAACAAATTTAATATCCTGTCTTAATTCATTATATATAAATTTTAATTACATTCCAAGTTAAAGTTAAAAGTCCTAAATAGATTAAAAGTGCAGCAGTTGCTTAAATACACAGCCTGGATTTAAGATCCAGCAGAAAAACCTTTGACTAAAAGTTAAATAGAATTTAATTGGAAATTAAATATACATATAATTACTCCTTACATTAATAATTCATCACTGGAAAATTTACTTCAAATAATCAAATCTCTTAAAAAAAATTTTAAATTACCATATTACTTAGGAAACATGTTCACGGAATTTAAGTCGCAAGCTGTACTAAATTTCAGGTG
>KK116970.1:6404-39040 GCA_000611955.2 Stegodyphus mimosarum
GGGAAAGAGGAAATGTTTTGTCATTAGCCTTCTCCCTGAGCGTCAGAGTCTTCCTAGATTTTTTGTTGCCGCCTTTGATAAAAACAAAGTGAAGAGACTGCTTCTCTTCAGCAGTGTTTACATTAGCAAGAAGAAAGCAGTCAAAAGAGAGCTCAGACGAATCTGGTCTCTAATGGGCGTTCTTGCTAAAAATGATGAGCTGCTCTGAGTTTCAAATTTATCGAGTCGTTTATATTAATCTTAAACGACTAAACGAAACAAAAAATAAAGAATGGAATTTTTGCGCTATAAATTCGTATTTAATAGATCAGAAGATATTATTTAGAAAGGAAGCATCCAATCTTTAGTATAAGGGAAACAAACATAGCAATAATGTGTTATATTATGACTGGAATTGGGTGACAGATTGTATCAGTATTCGAAAACGTCATCTTTCGGCTCAAACGTAGCGCATCATAAATATTCAGAACAGGGTAAAGATCCGTTCTGGTTCGGCGATCAAAATCTTTATAACGTCCCACAGGACATAACACATTCATACTTCTCTAAATTATATGTAGCATGCAGAACCAAGTACATTTTGATAGCATTTATTCTGTAGCATACGGGAGTTTTGTCTAGCAACCTTGATTCTCAACCATTCTGCTACAGCCCTTTTGTGCGCAGGCAAATTTTAGAAATGTGTATAGTAAAAATCATAATGGCTTTAATCCTAGTATACGGTACACACGGGAATTGTCGAAATTCAGTTTTTAAGACGTTAATAAGCGCGCCATTTTGCGCATGTTCAGTATATAATTTAAATTGAGAAGTTCTGATTGGGGCAGATGGAGATTAGCTTACCTATCAGATCTTTGATGATTATTTCAGTTACTCAGTAGCATTATTGACGTAAATTATCTGATCACAGTTTAAATTTAAGAAATGAGTACATTTTTAGCACTCGCCCAATATAATTTGGATTATTAGATACAATAAGATCACTGTCTATGCATTTATAAATAGCGGTGTTATTGCTGCTTGGTCGCTTATCAGGCATTTTTGTTATTTTTAATAATATAAATTCAAGCGTGCAAGGGCCGGAAGAAAATATATTAAACTAAACAAATAAACTGGTGGGATGCCGAAAACCAAATAAATTTATGGAAGAATAAAGCTCAGGAAGGCAATTTGGAAAGTTTGAGGTCCCAGAGATTTTAGTCAATATATTCATAAAATTGTTATTCACTATTTGGCAACATTAGAAGAGAGAATTATTCATCATTTTCCAAATTTAGATATAAAAAAATTTGTTGGGGTTCGTTATCCATTTGTGATAACGAATACTTCTGTATTTGAATTAGCTTTGAATGAAGAGGAAGAACTAATTTCGCTTTCTAATAATCGAGATTTAATTTTAAAATATTCGGAAGAATCAATAAATTCATTTTAGATTAACATTAGATGCGATATCCCACGATGGCTGAAAAAGCTTTGAAAATATTATTACAATTTTCTACATCTTATTTGTGTCAATTCGGATTTTCAGTATCAACCAACATTATTCGATCAATCGATACTGTTAAATGCAGAAGACGATATGAGAGCAGCATTCTCATTTTAACGACCAAATATAACTGAAATTATCAAAAAATATCAAGCTCAAATTTCTTATTAAAAGTATTCTTATTATTAACTTGTAATGAATCCCTTAATAAACGTACTGCTGTTTTTGTACTACACATTATTTTATTTTACATTCAAAATTATTATCATAAACTATTTTACACAGTGTATTTTTAGGTAAGTAAAAAATTTTAAAAGTTATCTCTTTCTTTGTGTGCCGCCAAATTTTGAAATCGTTAAAAATGTGCCCCGACAGGAAAAGGTTGAGCATCATTGGTATAGCATATCTAGTTTACAGGAAAGCTGATTGGCCAAATATTTCAATACGATTACGAATTCAATTTCTCAATACGATTACTGAGATTTTTGAAAACATGAATTTTCTGAAACAAGTGTACAGCTGCATTATTCAGTAGATCTGCAGTCCTATCAAAGGTAAAAATTTCAAAATATACTTCGATGGTAATGTCTAACGGTATAAAAGTTGGAAGTGTACTTCGATTAGCATTTTAATTTGAAGTAACTTCCAACTGACCGTCTACTGGATATTCGTTATTGGCAATTACTGCTTTTTTAAAGCAAGGATGGACAATTTATTGTATGTTTCATAAACCCATTAACAGACTGAGCTGAATCAAGAAGTACTGCTCAATAATGAAAGCTTTCGTAAAGATATCTTTCAAAAAAAGTTTCACGAAATTAAAATAACGGAACTCCGACTTAAATACAGTCGGTTGAAAACTTTGTAGAGACATTAGGTTATTTCAAAAGCAGAAGTGATAAAAACACGAGCAACGTCTACGCCGGGAATCGAACCATGGACCTCTCGGTTACGCATCGAGCGTGCTGACCACTACACACGAAGGCATGCGAAGAAGGCGGCAGAAATACCTTACAACTTGTAGAACTAATTGTTATCAGATAACATTTCCAAAGAGTTTGATTTCGTTATTTAGGTTAGGAGCATTTATTTGGGAAACACTATCACTTCACTTTGCTACCACCAAGGATGACCACTGGCCTGGTTTTGTAGCATTCATTATTTTAATTAACCAAATTATTTTGAGTTTGAACTTTCCTATCGATATCTCAAAGTTTCAATTGCTGCCCGAATTTAGCGCGAGCGAGATATTTATGCAAATCGCATATATCTGATAGCAGTTTAAAAGGCAGGAGTTAACGAGGAGGAAAAACAGAGTTTTGGATTTATCGCCGTAAGGCTGTGCGCGCAAAGATTTCCTCTGTCTACTGAAAGTTCGCCTGCATAGGCAATTGCAATTACTAGTGCTTGCTAGTAAAATTCGCATTTATTGCATTTCACCAAGAGTTAGGCTTCCCTCGCCGTCCTACTTAAGGTTAACTTAGGTATTTGAATTGTTAACACACTTTATTTCATATTATGTTAGTTCAGCCCAAGTAATGGTTTACTCTCAAGTTGGAGAGTTGTAATTATTTGAATTAAAGGTTCCTTTAAACCCTCCTTCTGACTTTGTAGTTCTTCAACACTAAAGGACATAGCCTAGATTTGCTCACTGTTCTCCACATAGGGTTTCACAGCTTATGCTCACTAAGAAAGTTAAGAGATTTAAGGAGAAACCTTATAGTTTTTCCTGGAGACGTTTCTCTTTGTTCAGTCATTCTGGCAGATACTACCTCATACTAGGTAGACCCCCTCCAAGAGAAGGTTAGCAGACCAGAAGACATTTATTTCGATTTCCAAAATATATATATGTCAGAGAACTAATATGAAAATCAAAATTATAATTTAAACTAACGGTAATCCTTTAATTGTCCCTCTTAAAAATCGTAGTAATTTCTCTGGATTGCATCATTTATAGATCATTCCATCTTGCATGGACTGCGCAATGCTGAT
The DNA here is from genome assembly GCA_000611955.2 of Stegodyphus mimosarum. Classification (NCBI taxonomy): domain Eukaryota; kingdom Metazoa; phylum Arthropoda; class Arachnida; order Araneae; family Eresidae; genus Stegodyphus; species Stegodyphus mimosarum. The sequence goes on from KK116970.1 coordinate 9,883, forward strand.
AACGTAACTCTTGCGAACTGAAACTTTTCTAACCTAAACCAAAACTTTTGTCTTTAACGGCCTACCATATTGTATAAATGTGCCGGTCTCCAGCCCCTGTACAGCACTGTAACCTCCATGTTTTAAATCATAAAGAACTCCCGGTGCAGCCTTTTTGGGGCTCCAGCGAGTTGTCGCTTCTAGATAGGGAAGGACGCGGGACATATGTTTCGTTGTGCTCGCTTGGTAACGCAATAATATCAAAAATGTAAATGTTCTTGAATAGTACGACTAGAGTACCAAGTGAACTGTGGCAAATTACAAATGTCAATAGCAAATACAAAGGGAATTAAAACTGCCTCGACTGCCAAGTTTCTTAGATATTACGAAGTCAACATATTAGCATACTAAGCAATCAGAATTCTTCCTCTTATTCTGTATCTACGATTTATCTTATCTAGGTATTACGCATGAACGCTGCTCCATAATTTTTTTTCATTACATATATTTACAGTTACATTCAGTATTACAGCTGAGAAATATTTTGCATCATGCACACATAACTGCATAGCATAATATTCCATGATTCTAACCATGATCGTGAGTACAAAATAATAATGACACAAAAATTTATACTATATCCACGATATATAGATCAATGACATAGAAGTACATGGCAATCATCGGACGAAAGTAATCCTAAATCCTGCAATTACTTTGTATCATAAGTCCCGATATATTTTAGAGCTCTACTTAAGATTGTCCATTTATATTGTCTTTTACATTCAGTTATATCTCCAATATACTGCGTCTATTAAGCTCTACTTAAGATTGTCCATTTATAGTGTCTTTTACATTCAATTTTATCTCCAATATATTGCGTCTATCAAACTTTACTTAAGATAGTCCATTTATATTGTCTTTTACATTCAATTATATCTCCAATATATTGCGTCTATTAACTTATATTGCCTATAACTTTGTAAGGTTTTAGTTAAACTAGCCAAGTTTATTTTAATTTAAATCTTTTCTATCTCCTCTCTGCTTCAACTTCCTGTCAGAAGAAGCGCGCGTTTTTAGCTTATGCTAATTTTTGAAGTTCAGCCAAGCACTATTTAAGCCAGAGGTAGAAACCTCTCGGTGTGTGAGAGCTTTGCCTCAGATCACGGTCACGCTGCTCAACGTTCGCCTGACCAGCTAGCAGTTTAAATTTATAAGCCATAGTGCTTACTACGTGATTGCATTGTAAAATAAATTAAAGTGCGGTAGTATTTAGTATACCTTGCTACGCACCCTTTTAGATAGAGGCCAACTTCCGCGAATTGCTCTGCGAAGCAAAGTTTAATTTAAGTTCTATTTTAATTTATTTAAATTTATTTGATTGTTAAGTTCGACCAAAGTGTGGTCTGTTACGTTCTGTATCTCTCCCGAATTGGGAGGTTTGTATTTAATAGTGATTGAATAAAAGAGGATTTCAAATCCCTTCACGTGCAGTTATTCTCCAGCCCAGCAGTTACATCAGAACATAGCGTACCTTCCGCTCCCTGTTCCAGTTCAGGACTTAGAACGTAAGGATAAGAACCCTTTACAGAATTTACCATGTTCTCAAAGAATACACACAGAATGCTAAGTCCTGATAACTTATATTGTCTTTTACATTCAATTATATCTTCAATATATTGCGTCTATTAAGCTCTACTTAAGACTGTCCATTTATATTGTCTTTTACATTCAATTATATCTCCAATATACTGCGTCTATTAAGCTCTACTTAAGACTGTCCATTTATAGTGTCTTTTACATTCAATTTTATCTCCAATATATTGCGTCTATTAAACTCTACTTAAGATAGTCCATTTATATTGTCTTTTACATTCAATTATATCTCCAATATATTGCGTCTATTAACTGAGGCATACTGAATCGCACAACAACTGGTAATTTCATTTAGTTCCCTTATCCTTTTGCCACTTCGAATGACTGTCTGCCGATTGTGGCCAATGTTGCTCCGTTGGTGACCAAAGGTTATTAACTGTTAAATTACCAGTGAATACAAATAAGTCGGTTCGCGGTCCACACTTACTACACTGATGCCATTCTCTTAGCTGAAATTTTTTAAGATAATCTGAAAATGACTCATGAACATTAAAGAATTGTATTGCAGATCTGTTGTACGCTCTATGTTTATTTCGGGGAAAACTTATGAGTTAACCTAATCGATGTATTTTCTCATTTCCTGTGTACTCCAATATGCACTAGGTTCCAGCAAACTACTCGACACTTATTTAGATGGAATCTTAGCTGAATTTTCGTAATTTTATTAACATGTTAGCTTTAACTTTTCAGTCTCCTATTGACCACTAAACTAGATGCAGAATAACTGTAAAACATATTCATAGCTTTTTTGAAATGCTATTATTTACATACATAATTGTTGCTTTCAATGCGGCAAGCTCAGCTCGGAAGGTGGAGTTGCTTTTGTTTAGACCGTTTTTCCAAATATATATTACTCGCAACTTTTTAGTGAGCAAAATTCACTACTTGTACCTTTTTCCGTTTTCTACCTTTTTCAATATATAACGATATATTACCTCTTTGGGACGCCATATTGAACTTTACTATTATTTGAGAGGTCAATAGTTCCTAGATTACCTAGTGATGTTACATTACCAAATATTTAAAAAAAAATCTGAAAGTTTACAGATTTTACATTACTCCCCAAAGGGGCATTTTTTCAACGTTTTGCGTGTTAGCTTTACTTATTATATTTCACGTTCTTCGCACTTAAACCATAAAATTCAATTCAACAGCAATATCGCTATATAGCTATAAAATGAGCATATCTTTGGAATTTCCGATACATAGTCTCGCGCGCTGGAGATAAAGTTTTTTTTTCTTACAGTGATGCCACTCCTCGCTTCGAAATCGTTGAGTTTGTTAATCCAAAATTTGTTAAAGTGTTACAAAATATGAAATCGATAATAAAAAAAATTCCAAGTTAGGGATTCCAGATGCACATATTCGGTGGAGGATTACGGTATTTAAAATTCGATGGCGCTAGGTACCGCTGTTTTAGCACATTGCGAGAAACATACATATATTTATGGAGAATCTTCGTTATTTAATTTCTTTAAATATAACATAGGGTGATTATATTTGGTGGCAACAGTTTGTAAAGTGAATCGGCGCAAAATGCCAAAACGAAATTAATAGCCTCTCTGACCTAACGCTCCTTTGGGCTAATAATCCGTGTGTGGATTACAGAGCCTACAGAACCGTAACCATACGCAACTTTGTTGTCAAAACAATTTTGGCCTCCCTTTCAACTACTAGGTATAGAGGAGGAGGAGGCCAGCCGTTACTTGAAGTGCTGATGTTGACGATGTTTTGTAACCTTTACAGATTATCAGTAACTGTAATCTTTGTAAAGTTAGCTGTAATTTTCCCATGCACGGTGTCAGCCTGGATCACCACATGATGAAGTATGATTTTCTGCGACAGTGTTGTACCACTCTTTCAAGTGACATATAACCCTTTCCTTTAGCATAAATCATAAAATTTCTTTCAAAAGAACTGTTATATGCAATGTTAAGCTGTAAAAATATTAATGTGGTAATCCGATTTCTCTAAAATGTTTAAAGTTTGGTTTTTGATCTTTAATACCAGAGTTAAGACTACCAACAATAGGGGAATATTGGTATTACTTACTTGTTGAGCTCACAAGATTGGTTTTCCTTAATGTTGCCCAAAAAGATACATTGGAAATCTCTAGTATTTTTATTATTGAAATAATGATGAGGAGATCTGCTGCTTTGTTACAGAAGTATTTATTCCTAATCCATAAGATCATTCACATTAAATACGAAAATCAGGAGAAGTATGTCTATGGAATTCTTTTCATTCGGTACTTTTTTCAGTAATTATAGGGTACTATTCTAAGCCCCATTTCTTTCACATAGGTTAGTAAATAAGTTAACTTCCTGTTTCCAGATAACAAAATGAAATTTTAATTTTTGATTTACGATATTTTGAATTCTTTCTAAGCACAGAATAGGGATTAGCTGTTGAATGATAATTATACCCGATTCACGATTGAACATTTCACACCTAAAACAATAGCTAATTTATAGAATTTAAACAATTCTGATGAACTACTTGAGAGATATCAGATGGTAGTAAAGTATAGTTTCAAGTTGTTTGCCCAGTATGTTGTGGAGTATTTCTTATTTAATTCAGTGTTCAATCCTTGAACCCCGCAAACAGTAACAAGCGAATAATCGCTTAAGTGTGTTAACAGAGACGTAAGGATTAAGAAGGATTAACTCCCCTTGATTTCTCAGAATAAATACAACCAGTTCCTAACTCGGAACATATAGCAAAGCCTTCACTTGGACTTGAACTTAAATAATTATGAAATTAAACTTAACTAAGCTTAACTAAAGCTAACTGAAGATATAGCCTAAGCTATCAAGATTCTAAGTAGTTGGCCCCTAAATCTTAATTAAGTCGTCGAAGCCAAACAAGGGCCTAAATTATGGTCGAGCGTAGCAATAGCTAAGAGAGACGTAGCCAAAAGGCAAACGCGTGCTAGTCAGAAACTCAGACTCTCTCTCACGAAGTTGGTGAAACTTCGACTTAAATGCTACTCTTTATTCATTTGCATTAACTGTGTTTCTGAAATTACATTCTGATAGGAAATTGTAAGCTGAAATTAGAATGATAGGAAAGATGCATAAACTTAAAATAACTGTTAATAAAATTAGGATAAAAGCCTTACAATGTTTACATGCTAACATGAAATTTCCGGAACTTGTATGCCATTGAAAGAAGAAAAGTTTTTTAGGCAAATGCAAGAACGTACGTGATTCTTAGGTGGTTATTTCAGTCATGCTCGTTACATAGACACTTAGAAATAAAATACTGTCGAATTCAAATGTCTGGTAAGAAATCGAGAGGATTACTGGTTGAATGGCTGTCTTCTGTTTAACAGAAGACTTCGATTCGCGTACGTCTCTTCCTTCCGAGTGCCAAACAAAAGATATGATACTTCAATTAGGAACAGCATTTTAAACTTATTCCATCAAACCGTAATGCACATTTCTAGTCTTCGATGAGAAGTTAAATTCCGTTTGTAACTAGAAACATATTTTCTAATTTTATTCGTGGAATTACTATCATGTAAGGTTTATCCTAAGTTTATTAACAGTTATTTTAAGTTTTGTACCTTTCCTATCTTATTCTAATTTCAGCTTACAATTTCCTGCCAGAATGTAAATTCAGAAACGCAGTTAATGCAAATGAGAAAGAGTACTATTTAAGTCGCGACGTCACCGACTTAAAGAGAGAGAGTCTGATTCGCTGACTAGCGCGCGTTTGCCTTCTGGCTACGTCTCTCTTAGCTGTTACTACGCTCGGCCATACCTTAGGCCGTTGCTTGGCTTCGCCGATTTAATTAATACTTGCGCGCCAACTAGTTAGATTCTGATAGCTTTGGGCTATAGCTTTCAAATAGCTTAGTTAAGATAGTTTTAGTTTAAATTATTATTATTTTAAGTTCAAGCGCGAGTGGCGGCTTAGTTCCGAGTAGGAACTAACTGTAAATATACTGAAAAATAAAGCGTTTTAAACTCTCCTCAAATCTTACGTGTTAAGCGATTATTCGCTTGTTAGTGTTCGTGGGGTTCTAAGTTAGAACTTTAGATTTAAAAAGTAAAACCCCACAATCACCTAAACAAATATTTTCCAACTGACGTGTTTCAAAGCTCCGTGAGACGCACTACAAAATTTTCAAATTTATCCCTTTGGCTACATTTGACGTATCAATACAACATGCATTTGTTTGGGCGAAGACGCACATGGCGTTTTGAAACGTCAACACCAAATTGGGAAGGGTAATAATACCTGGCAGTGGAAAATATGCAAAGTACCACTGCATTTACCAACCTGTTTGGAAAAGTATCACAGGCTTCAAAATTATTGATAATTTTCTATTTATTACAACTAGAGTTTATTTGTTTAAAAGTGTTTTGTAATACTAACTGCCTGAAGTTATTCTAGTACTCTGTAAACGTATATATAATGAATAACACGAAATGAACTAATTCTCGCATAACATCTAGTGTTCTTACTGTCCACAAAATTAAATATACTGCAAATACAATAAAATTTTCAAATAAATGTGAACCCAAAGGGTTAACAATACGTTTCGTACCATTCAAAATTATTCACAGAAAATCTCCTTTTATATTTACCTAAAAGATATTGAAATATTTTATTTGGAGATAGATTGCATCAAATTAATAATAACTGGAAAAAATTTAGTCTAAAATTTCTGTTCAGAGCTAAATTTTTACATTTACTATGCTTATATTTGAGACAGGCAGTAACGAATTTTCCATACTTGGGATAGTGTTTGATTTATTGCGTACACTCATCGGTTTCACTCATTATTCATGGGTTTTAATCTAACATCGTATTTCAGTAAAATATAGTACCATTTTACTCTTTAGAATCGTAAAGTTTCAGTACTATTTTACTGCTGTTACTACTGTTACCGTTAAATTATATAATGCAGTTATTTTATAGAATACCTAGTTATTCTATGAAATAACTGATCGTGTCCGTTAAAGTGTGTAATATGTTAATAATTTGACACTTTAACTAGTTATTCTATGAAATAACTAGGTATTCTATAAATTAACTAATGAGAGACAGTTAAAGTGTAAAATAAACAATTTATCTAAAATGAAATAACTAGGTATTCTATAAATAAACTAATGATGGACAATTAAAATGAAAAAGAAGCAATTTATCTAATTTATACAGCGTATAAATGGTATTTATGGAAACGTACCATAAAATCATTTGTTACAACAAGGATTACTAAAATGACACTTGGAATGACAAAGAACATTATTTCTAAAACAAAAACATTTTTTGTCGACGCACTTGGGTTTACACGAACATTCTATATTGTTAAACGAAACGTAAATGTACCTTATACTAAAAAGCGAGATATATGATATAGATTATTTTACACTTTAACGGGCTGCAGATCGTTATTCTATGAAATAACTAGTTAAACCATGAAATACAAGAGAGTTTTACACTTTAACGGACACGATTAGTTATTTCATGGAATAACTAGGTATTCTATAAAATAACGGATTTCATACTTTAACGGTAACACTACTACCAATAATAATAATTGCAATAATAACAGCAATAATGAATTTCAAATCACTTTATCATCAGACCATTAGTGTTCAATTGAATGTAACCTCAATTGAAAAACGCTTGGAGTAACTATTCCAAAGCGCAGTGTACAGAAATCTCATATCTAACTGTACATCAGAGCTTCTCTCTCAAGATTGATACATCTTATGACAAGATGGAAGTGGCGAATTATTCACGGGGAACACGTCTAACTAACCATACCTGCCCTGCTTAAACGCCTGGTTGGTTCTATTAACTCCAAATGCTATTCGACTTGTCTAAGTTAAACTGAATCTGCATTATTTAGTTCTAGCAGTAATTTGGTATGATAGACTAAAATGAACTTCGGCATGAATGTACGTACAAATGTCACAAATCTAAGGAGTTCCAAGCACGGATAAAATTACCGATTAAGTTAAAATATGTGAAATTATTGAGGAGATACAAATTCGTTAAAATTTGTAACACGTATTTGAATTCCTTTTATACCATGGAAAAACTTCTTAATAAAATATCTTTTTCTTGTATTTTTTGCTACAAACCTGCAGAGTCATCATTAGGTTATTTTGGAAGCAGGAGTGGTGCAAAATGAGCAACGCCTTCGCCGGGAATCGAACCACGGACCTCTTGGTTACGCATCTGATCACTACCCCACGAAGGCATGCGAAGAAGGCGGGAGAAATACCTTACATACCCTTTTAAAGGGCGACTGGGGTTTGGGGGACCTAGTCGCCAAATCCCGGTGGTGGAGAATTATCACCCACCACCTTTTTAGTTCGGGCGCCAGTGTAGAAACATTAGGCTAATTCAAAAGCAGGAGAGATGAAAATGAAAAATGAGCAACGCCTTTGCCTGGAATCGAGCCACGGACTTCTCCTGTACGCGTCGAGGGCCTGACCACTACACCACGAAGGCATGCGAAGAAGGCGGGAGAAATACCTTATAAACCAAACTTGAATCTCAAAAGAAGTACAACTAATCAATATATAAAAAAAATTACATCTCTAGGTATTCTAATAAATCAAAACTAAATAAATATTAAAATTTTAAAACTTGCGTAACGCTCCATATAACGTAATATATAGTAGCCCAACAGCTCTAAATATCTGCACTGCGCTTTTTGTACAGTCTTTTTGTACTCTACTTTTTGTACTGTCATGTACGTTTCAGATAACAATTGATAACATACTCGTAGATTATTTGCTTCCAACAGATTCATTTGCTTCCAACTAAATAATGAACTCATAGCGTAACACTCCATTTAACATTTAACATTTAACATAATATATAGTAGTCCAGTAACTACAAATATTTGCACCTCGCTTTTTGTACAGTCTTTTTGTACTGTACTTTTTGTAGTGTCCTATACGTTTCAGATATGAATTGATAACATGCTTCTTTTATTAACATTATCGTAGATTCATTTGCTTAGAACTAAATAATAAACTCATAGCGTAACACTCCATTTAACATAATATATAGTAGCCCAATAGCTACAAATATTTGCACCTCGCTTTTTGTACAGTCTTTTTGTACTGTACTTTTTGTAGTGTCCTGTACGTTTCAGATATGAATTGGTAACATGCTTCTTTTATTAACGTTATCGCAGATTCATTTGCTTCCAACTAAATAATAAACTCATAGCGTAACACTCCATTTAACATAATATATAGCAGCCTAACAGTTATAATTATCTGCACTGTGCTTTTTGTACTGTAATTTTTGTGCTGTCCTGTACATTTCAGATAACAATTGATAACATACTTCTTTTATTAATGTTATCGTAGATTCATTTGCTTCCAACTAAATAATAAATTCATAGGGTAACATTCCATTTAACATAATATATAGTAGCCCAACAGCTATAAATATCTGCACCGAGCATTTTGTACAGTCTTTTTGAACTGTACCTTTTGTACTGTTCGGTACGTTTCAGATAGCAATTGATAACATACTTCTTTTATTAACGTTATCGCAGATTTATTTGCTTCCAACTAAATAATAACCTCATAGCGTAACACTTCATTTAACACAATATATAGTTAATGAACACTTCATTTAACATAATATACAATTAACACTTCATTTAATATAATATATAGTTAACACTTCATTTAACATAATATATAGCAGATATTAATAGCCCAACAGCTATTAATATCTGCACTGCGCTTTTTGAACAGTCTTTTTGAACTGTACTTTTTGTTCTGTTTAAAAAAGATAATTCATAACATACTTCTTTTATTAAAGTTATCGCAGATTTATTTGCTTCCAACTAAATGATAAACTCATAAAGCCCATGATTATTGTCCGTATCTTTGCAACCCTGTTCTGCCTATGCATTTAAAATAGAATATACTTCACACATAATGCGAGTAATGCTGGTAATCTGTACTTGAAATTCCATTGGATTGATTGTTATTTAACTATCTTCTGCTCACCGAACATGTCTGTAGGATCATTCGATATAAATTATGCGCAATTGTGCAGTTAATTAAAGTACCTGTACAATACTTCATAAATCAGAATAAGCTTAGTATAATATATCAAACTGTTTAGGACACAAACGTGCAGAATGAGTAACTCAACAAGCATGCCTCGATCGGTCCGATCTGCATATATGATTAGAAAATAATAGTTATAAATACTCTTAATAGATATATTAATATGTCTTACAGTATGGTATTTGGAAATTTGAAGACAACGAACTGTTATGTTCGCAAAAAAGGAGCTAATGAAAATTTTCAGAGATATACTTAAAAGTATGCATTTTTATTACAGATTGCTGCCTCTTTCTTTATAGAGACACCAGAGAAATTAACCGATGCCAGTTAAGTTAGATTGAGAGTAATGCCTCTAACAAGAGAGAAAACGATACCGCTGTAACCCTTCTCTAATAATGACACAAAAAATACGATTCATAGTCGTACATTTTTCGGTCTGATGCGATATGGAACCCGCATGAAAAATTTAGAAATATAAGCTAATTCTCTCTCATTATATCAGCAAAAATGGCACTTAATGATTTTCGTCTTTGTATTCAAATGGTCGTAAAAGCTCAAATTCCATCCAATACTTCACCTATATTCAATTTTAGTCAATTAAATGCAGCAAAATATCTAGCATAATTGATCAGAAATCAATAACGCGAACAAACACACAAACAGACATGCTTCTTTATATATACAGATTTTGTAAAATGTACACATTTTTGATTAACAAACTCTACGATTTGCAAGCGAGCAGTAGCAAATTTTATCGAAATAGGGCTTTTTTATCTTCAACTCGCAACACTGTTGTCACTGAGAAAAATGAGTGCGAAAATCAGCGCTTGAAGAGTTTTTAATTAATATTTCGGCTGATTAAAGTCGTGCGAAAATGGGAATAGCCGAAATGGCTTCCCACGAATTTTTGGGATAGAGAATAATGTATTTAGTGTTTGGCAATGCTATTTTTATTTCATCGTAAAACTTATAAATTTTTTAACAACAAACTATAGGATTTGAAAGCGAGCCGTGACAACAACTTTCGAAATAAAGCACATTTTCATCTCCACCTTGCGAGACTGTTGCCATTTGAAAAAATGAGGGCGAATATTATCGTTTTTTCGAGCTTATAATTAAAATTATTAGATTGAGAGTAATGCATCTAACAACAGAGAGAATGATACCGTTGTAATCCTTCTCTAACAATGATGCAAAAATACAATTCATAGTTATACATTTTTCAGTCTGATGCGCTATGGAACTCACATAAAAGGTTTTGATAGAAAAATAAGCTAATTCTGTCTCATTATATCAGCAACAATGGCACGCAGTTTTCAACGATTTTCATCTTTCTAATCAAATGGTCGTAAAAGCTTAAGTTGCACCCATTATTTCACCTCTAATCAATTTTAGTCCATTAAATATGACTCAAAATTTATCATAATTGATCAGATATCAATAAGGCGGACAAACACACTAATAAGCGTTCTTTTTTATATGTATAGATTTTGTGAAACTTACAAATTTTTGAATAACAAACTCTACGATTTTAAAGCCGAGCAGATGCAACACTTTTTGAAATAAAGCATTTTTATCTCCAACGCGCGAGACTGTTGCTACTCGGAAAAATGAATGGGAAATGAGCGCTTTCCGAGTTTTTAATTAATATTTCGGCTGATTAAAGGCGTACGAAGATGGAAATAGCCGAAGTGGCTTCCCACGAATTTCTGGAATCGGAATAATCTAATGTTTGGCAATACTATTTTTCTTTCATCTTTAAATTTAGAAAACTTTTATTAACAAACTCTAGGATTTAAAAACGAGTAGTGGCAACAAGTTTCGAAATAAAGCAGATTTTCATCTCCAGCTTGCGAGACTGTCGCCATTATGAAAAATGAGCGAGAAAATTACAGTTTTTCTGAAGTTTTAATTTATATTTCTGATTTTAGCTACTTTTTTTGGAAAAAGTTTACGTCGATCTTTTCCAGGACTCAGAAAAGATGTAGAAAGTTATTAGAGAACAACCAAATGCATAGACCTTCTTTATATATAATATATAAACTAGCACAAGTACCCGATGCCAGTTATGTTAGATTGAGAGTAATGCACCTAACAACAGAAAGAACGATACCTCTGAAATCTTCTCTAATAATGATGCAAAAAATAAGATCCGTAATCACATATATTTCAGTCTGTTGCGATATGGAACCTAAATAAAAAATTTCGATAGAAAATAAATTAATTCTCTCTCATTATATCAGCAACTATGGCACCCAGTTTTTAATGATTTTCCTCTTTCTAATCAAATGGTCGTAAAAGCTCAAGTGCCATCCAATATTTCACCTATATTCAATTTTAGTCGATTAAATATCCAAAAATTTATCATAATTGATTAGAAATCAATAACCGCAAAAACACACAAACAGGCAAACTTACAAATTTTCCATTAGAAAACTTTACTATTTGAAAGCGAGCAGTAGCAACACTTTTCGAAATAAAGCATTTTTATCTCCAACGCGCGAGACTGTTGCCACTCGGAAGAACGAGTGTGAAAATTAGTGTTTTCAGAGTTTTTAATTAATATCTCGGCTAATTAAAGTCGTCCGAAGAAGGGAACAGACGAAATGGCTGCCCACGAATTTCGGAATCGGGAATAATATATTTAATGTTTGGCAAGGCTATTTTCATTTCATATTTAGTAAAACGTAGAATTTTTTTTTTTCATTAGCAAATTCTACGATTTGAAAGCTAGCAGTGGCAATACTTTAATAACGCAGATTTTTATATCCATCGCGCGGGACTGCTGCCTCTCGGAAAAATGAAGTTGAAAATTAGCGTTTTCAGAGTTTTTAATTAATATCTCCGCTGAAAGGTTGCACGAAGATGTAAATGGTCGAAGTGGCTTTCACGAAATTTTGAATCCGGGGGTTTCTCAAAATTCAACTTCCTGCCGTTCCCGAAGAAGATAATGCCACAAACAAAGAAATAAACAGATACACACAGATTTTTAATAGTATAGATTAGGTGGAAGTAAATAAAGAACATTTGCTTAGTACTTAAGCCTTTGCTTTAGTCTTTAAACTAAAATTGAAATTTGCTTTAAAAGAGAAAACTTTCGACTTAGATTCGTTCTCCTTTTTTGAAACTCCTTTTTTGCTCCAGTTTCATTGTTCTTTTATGTTAAAGAACTCTTTTGTTCTAAAGAACTATGAACAAAAGGTTTTCCGTCTATTAAAATGTACATTCTATCCTTTCTTCTCGCATTTTTTTCCTTTCTTTCATCCATGAAATGTTTTTCTAAAGAGTTTTGACTGTACTTCACTCAATATTACTCCAAAAGAGAACTTTTACACTACATCACAATTAATTTCATGCTATTTATGTTTCAAACTGCTAATTTTTTCTTGAAAAATATTTTATAAAATGCATTTTAATACATCCTAAGAACAAAATTTTGATCATCATTTTTACCAAGATTTTACTTTCATCATTCAAAGATAATAGCAGTTACTTGCTCCGGTTCAAATGAGTGTTTTTGTCACCAACAGACAAAAAAGTGTTTTATCAAATGGACATTATTATCGCGTAATCCCGAGCTCAAATGCTACTGAACAAAATCACATCGAAAATTTTTCCTTCTGCAAATCATGTATTACAAGATACATTTTGTGCACCGAAATTCTCCAAAAGTTGGGTTCAGTACATGGAAAACATATCATGCTTCCCGGTTGTTCCCACGCTCAATGTATTAGCGACACTAATATTTGAATCTCTTCAAAATATCAAATAGTTCACTAATACAAATGATTGCGCAAATAATTATTAAGCATCTGGCGCTGAGAATTAGGTCAGGCACATTTTCAATTACTAAAAATGGGTCGATTTTAACACTATTTATTCAGGCTGGAGAGGCAATTCAGTTGGAATCAATGACTTCAGATTTAGAAAACTGAAAAGTTATTTTTAATAATTATTAGCCCACAGGGGAGTCAGACTCAAATGGCTATTAGTCTCAAAACGGCATTTTGCGTTCTTTCACTATCTGCTTTGATTCATTTTTAAACTGTTGCCACCAAATAGTGTCGCCATGTATCATATTGAAATAAACTAAACTATATTTAAAGAAGTATCAGCATGAATGTTTCTCGCACTATGTAAAAACAACGGTACCCAATTTTGAATAACATATTCCTTCAACCAAACATGGACACTCAACAATTTCAAAGCGAGCAATGGCAACAGCGAGTGATATTGCTGTTGAATTGAATTTTATGTGGTTTAAGTGCGAAGAACATGATATTAAATAAAGAAAGGTAACATACAAAACGTTATAAAAACGCTCTTTTGGGCGTATTTTTAGTCCAAAGGGGCTTTGTCCCTGAGGGACTATTGGACTATCGTTTTGGAATTTTGCGTCGAATCACTCTGAATGTCCGTTTCACTTTTCAAACTGTTGCCGCCAAATATTATCGCCCTATATTATATTTGAATAAATTAAGTAATGGAGTATCTCCATAAATTATGTATTTTTTGGCATTGTGATAAAACAAAGGTACATAGAGCCATCCAATTTTGAATGAACGTAATCCTACTGCGAATATGGGTATCTGGAAGGCGAAATTTGGAATTTGGTTTATTTCATATTTTCTAAAATTTTAATGAATTTTTGATTACAAACTCGAGGATTTCAAAGAGACCAATGGCAACGTTGTACAAAATAATATTTTTATCTCAATCGCGTGAGACTGTGTATCGGAAATTCTAAAGATATGCTCATTTTAAAATTATTTTAAGATATTGCTGTTGAATTGAATTTTATGGTTTAAGTGCGAAAAACGTGATATTTAATAAATAAAGGTAACACATAAAACGTTAAAAAACGCCTGTTTGGACGCAATATAAAATCTGAATGTTTACAGTCTTTTTTTAATTATAGAAAATTATTATAGAAAATTATTACAGTAACACGTATTTCGAGGCCTCGCATGAACTGCTTTCTGCGTTTTCCTAAACTTTGAAACGTTCCTAACTTTTTTTTTTTACCCAAATTTTATATGTAGGGTATTAATGACAGTTTTAGGCCCATATCACACGGCGTGTGTTTCACACAAACTCGGACAACTTTTCTGTCTGGTTTACTATTGATCAGTCGATCAGTACTTCTATATGCCGGCCTGTCGCAGTTGCAACGCGACGTTTCCGGTTCTTAGCAGATACACCGCAAGGGCACATGACATTTGTTTGTCCGGACGTTGTGGTGAGAGGTCGAAGGTGATGAGGAGGATGAAACGCGCGCAAAGCTAACCAAGAGAAACCAGGAGAGGCTCAGACAGCGTGAGGGAAAAACTGTGAGATAGATTACTTGATAGTTAAGATTAGATGACAGGTGGGAGAGCTGTTAGAACAGTTTTTATTCTAATCTAATAATTTTTGAGTGAGGGAATCTAATGAATTACTATTGAAAGAAAGACGCGCGATTTTTTTCCTTCCGTTCGGAAAATATTGCAGGGTGTTCGCTTTCAACCAATCAGCTATTAGCTTCGAATCCTTCATCACACTAAAAATAGCTAATTTTGGTAGCTTTCGTGTTTGTAGTAGAGAACCAGTTTCGAATTTATATGTTAATCCCAAAGTGATCTATGGTGATTGGCTGTTGTATATCACGTGACAAAGCAGAAAAGTTATTCCAAACAGTTTATAAGGTATTTCTCCCACCTTCTTCGCATGCCTTCGTGGTGTAGTGGTCTGCATGCTCGACGCGTAACCGAGAGGTCCGTGGTTCGATTCCCGGCGAAGGCGTTGCTCATTTTTCATGTCTCCTTCTTCGAAATAACCTAATGTCTCTACACTGGCGCCCGAACTAAAAGGGTTGTGGATGATGACTCTCCACACCCAGGATTTGGCGACTAGGTCCCCTAAAACCCTAGTCGCCCTTTAAAAAAAAAGGGGGAGTATATAAGGTATATCTCCCACATTCTTAGCGTGCCTTCGTGGTGTAATGGTCAGCACACTGAGCCGGTATTTCAGAGGTCCATGGTTCGATCCCCGGCGAAGGCAATGCATATTTTTCATCTCTTCTGCTTGTAAATAACCTAATATCTCTACACTGGCGCCCGAACTAAAAAGGTGGTGGATGATGATTCTCCACCACCAGGATTTGGCGATTGGGTCCCCAAAACCCCAGTCGCCCTTTAAAAGGGGGAGTATATAAGGTATTTCTCCCACCTTCTTCGCATGCCTTCGTGGTGTAGTGGTCTGCATGCTCGACGCGTAACCGAGAGGTCCGTGGTTCGATTCCCGGCGAAGGCGTTGCTCATTTTTCATGTCTCCTTCTTCGAAATAACCTAATGTCTCTACAAGTTTGCCTTCCGAAACAAACGGCCGTGTGATAGCAACCTTAATGTTTCGTGAAGAAATTGAAAGCCTCTCAGAAATGATTTACGACCAATGGCATAGAATAAACACTTCAATGTACGTCATTTCAAAGAGTATGATAGCCAGTAACAAGAAGTGTTTTTTCTAAAAAAATTATGTTTGACCATCCTAATACATTTATCGAATGGAACTCTCTGCGAAACCCAATTAAATTAAAAAATTCCAATTACAAATTTTGTAAAAATATTTATCAGTATTTATCTTGCTACTACTAATGGCTATTTATCTTACTATCTTAATACCTTGTCCTTTATTAATACGATTCTAAAAATAAGTTTTTGGGAGTTATCGTTTTAAAATAACACAAATATCTTTTGGCAAAATTCATAATAACATAATATCTGAACTATATAATATTCAGTTATTTTTTTACATCTTTTACATATCAGAACGTCTTCACTGAATAAAATTTAAAGGATAAGATATAAGTGTGTGTGATCCGTTAGTTTGGTTTATTTGATTACGGCAGAGCACTCAAGGGCTATCTGCTTAAACCGAAGGTGCCTTCGTGGATGACGTTCTAGGAGAAACTGGCTTGTGTACACATCGGAAAAACCCCGAAACAGCAATGCGGCCAGCCTGTTCGCGGGATTCGAACCTTGGAGCGAATTACCAGGGCTTAGCGACTTTACCGCTCGGCTACCGGTGAGTCCGATGTGTGAGATAAATACCTGACCTTGTCAGGACTGAGTGTTCTGTGCATATTCTTGGCAAACATCTTCGTGAAACACTTTACACGATCCTGATCTTGAACAGGGAGCTGAATCCAGCTATGTTCTGTGGGAGAAAACTGTGGTTAAGTCTTAGAAGAACTACACTTCAGAGGGATTTAAAATCCTCTTTTATTAAACCACAGCCACTTGCCAACTCGGGAGGGATACAGAAAATAATGACCGCACTTGTGTCTAAACTGAACAATCAAATTAATTTAAACTAAAGCTAATTAGAAATTAAATCGTTGTTGCTCACAGAGCTATAACGGGAGTTTTTCCTATAAACTAAATGGTGCGTAGCAAGATTTAACTAATACTGACGCACTTAGAATGACTTCAATAAGTAATAGCGTAACAGCGCTACGGCTTAGAATTTAAATACTAGCTAGTCAGGCGAACGTCGAACAGAGTAACAGTGGTCTGAGACTAAAAGCTCTCTCACAATGAGAGGTTTCTACCTTTGGTTTAAATAGAACTTGGCTTCACTTCAAATTAGCATAAGCTGAAAACGCGCGCTTCTTCTAACGGGAAGTTGAAAATGAGAAGAGATAGAAAAAGGCAAATTAAAATAAAACTTAGTTAGTTTAACTAAAACCTTACAACCTAAGTTATCTCGTGACATAAAAGCTTGATAATTTATCAAACAAGTTCATTTTAGTAATTGCCTTCGGATTTTGGGGTTTAAAAATAAATGTTCATGTTACAGTTGGGAAAAAAATTATTTTATTTTTGCCCAAGCATATACGTATTATAGATACAAAATTTTATCTCTATAAATCTCGATCATCCTTTCAATTCAAAAATCATCTTTTCATTCTCGAAAAAATAACCATCTTTTCAATCCTTTCACTACAGTATTCTAAAATTTTTTTAAATTCTGTAAAAAAGTTTTATTAATTTTTACTTCCTTTTGATAATACTGAATGTATAAAATAATAAAATGTCGAACTGTCGAAAAGTGAAAAGAAGCCAAATTAATTTCTACCGTATTTTTTTCATTATCCCTCAGATCAAGCGCAACATACTTTTATTCAAACACAGGCATCAATAATTGAAAACTTTAATGCATTTAAGTCCCGAGACGAAATGAAAACTCTTTTCCGTCTTAGTCAGGAAGAGTTCATTACTTTGGAGCAAAACAAACTGTGATACTCCTTCATACGATACTTTTGAATATAAAATTAATGTTTGCTGTAGTTGACACTTTTTACTGAGTTGATTTACTGCCCGAATTTTGGAAATGTTTGTTGTTTTAAATATTGAGATAAATGAATCCTGTGTCCGTAAAGACAAGTACTTGATGCATGGCTAAGCAAATTCGTAGCAAAGAATTACTTCTTTTCCGTGAAGTCTTTAAACCTACGATAATGGAAGACATTTTCATTTTTAATGAGTGGCATGAATTATTTAAAATGAAAGCGGAAACATTTAAATTAATGAAAATTATGGTACTGTTTTATATAAAATGATGTGCGAGGATTTGCGGAGTTGAACCAGCCTTAAAGGGATGACTACTTTACTCATGTTTAGAGCCAGACTGGAATGGATATTTTAAGCACAACCCCATCCACTACTGTTATGTGTCTGAGGGTAGGTATACATTATTGCGAGACTTCCTAAAAGAAATTTTTTTGCGCTACACATGGAGAGAACCGCAAAACCCCATGTAGACGTTCCATTCAATTGTCAGGCCAGATTAATTTAAATATAAATCATGCTTTGAATCAAATTAAACCCTTCACAATCAAATTAAACGCTGTTATCCCGATGTATAATATAAACATCAGAGAAAAAGGGGGAACATTTCTTTTAGGGCTGACTTATTAAATGATGAGCCATATCGATCTAAGGTAAACTAGACACTGAATTTGGATGCTGCTTTAAAAAATAAAATTTAATTAAAAATAAGAATTTAAGTATTAGTTAAGAGTCCAACGTCTTTGCTTTACAGAAACATATGTATATTTGCATGGATATTAACAATTTTTGATTGGAGATTTTAAAATTCCTCATATTGCTACATTTTTTCTTCGTACGTACGTTAAAGGGTTCGTGTATTTGGAATGAATAACGATAACGCCACTTGATGAAGCATGAAAACACACTTTTGGCCAGTATTTTTCAAGACAGCTCCAAAATCACGCTTACAGTCGTCGAAGAACTACTATAAACACGCTGAGACAATCAGCGACACAGCCTTCAGGCTACCAGGCTATAACAGTGGAGACAACTTCAAGGCAAGGCACCAGAGTACTGCTCCCGACTCTGCTCGGTCGTTCTCGGAATACTACATACTCTCGAGACTCTCCACACTACAACTCGCGATGCACTCGATGGTACACTAGAGTACAGCTCGCGACTGGGTTCGGTCATTCTCGGAGCTCAACACACTCTAAGATAAACCTCCACAATGCAATAACTCGCAATACACCAAAAGATTCTCTCGATCCACTAGACTACGAGACACTCGCTCACTGACTGACTATAAACTCGGCAGACTAGGCACTGACTTACTCTCCAATACCAATACCAATATTGAATTTATGCTGGTTTATCGCGCGAAGCGCGACGTTACCAGCTCAGTTGAAATATTGTCGTAAAAACGGCACTTGAGAGTGATAAGCGTGATTTGTATTGTGTCCCCGGGACGGCGACTTCAGGTCGGGGAGAAAAAGAGGGGTGAAGATGATTCACCGTGTGGAGACGAGCAGGGCAGCTTCATCTGTCGTCGCTCAAGAGGAAATGAGGTTCCAGGTCCAGTGTGACTTACTCTCCGCGTACCAGCAGGGTTTATATACACAGTCCAGTCACATTAATGTGACCATTTGTCAAAAGCCAGAATAACCACCTTTCGCAGAGCGGACTGCTGCGAGACGTGCAGGAAGAGAGTCACATAGGTCCCTGAAGGTGTTCTCTGGGATGTTGAGCCATGCCGACTCTAATGCCGTGGCCAGCTGCGCTAGATTACGCGGTTGAGGATCCATGGCGCGAACAACTCGATCGAGATGGTCCCACAGATGCTCGATTGGGTTTAAGTCAGGTGAGTTTGCTGGCCAGGGGAGGACGGTAAACTCATCCTGGTGCTCTTCGAACCACGCACGTACACTGGCAGCTGTATGGCACCTCGCATTGTCCTGCTGGAAGATGCCATCATCCTGAGGAAAAACAATGCGCATGTAGGGGTGAACATGGTCCGCAAGGACAGATGCGTACTTGTATTGATCCATTGTGCCTTCCACAATGATCAGTGAACCTAGAGAATGCCAGGAAAACATTCCCCAGACCATAATGCTCCCGCCTCCAGCTTGGACCGTTCCGGCAATGGTTGCAGGGTGGTTCCTTTCAGAGGTTTCACGCCTTATACGCCAACGTCCATCTGTCCGATGGAGCATAAAACGCGATTCATCCGAAAACGCAACCTGTCGCCACTCAGTGGACGTCCAGCTGCTGTACTGGCGTGCAAATTCTAGCCTTCACCGTCGATGAACAGCAGTCAGCATAGGTGCACGAACCAGGCGTCTGCTTCGGAGGCCCAGACGCAGCAATGTTCGCTGAATAGTACTTTGGGAGACACTTTTGGCAGTCCCTTGGTTCATTGTGGTGGTCAGTTGCTCAACGGTAGCCCGTCTATCTGCCCGAATGCATCTCCGCAACCGTCGTTCGCCTCTGTCATCTATGGCCCGTGGTGCACCACATTTGCCACGTCGCTGATTTTGGACAGTCCCATTTTGCCATGCACGGTACACTTTTACCACGGCGGCACGCGAACAGTTCACAAACTCAGCCGTTTCGGAAATGCTTCCACCCTTGGCCCGAAAGCCAATGATCATGCCCTTTTGGAAGTCGGATAAATCGCTTCGTTTCTGCATTACGCCAACGATTGAAATGTTTTCCGAGGCCCTCACACACCCTTTATATACGCTCAACTGCACTGTGCTGCCACCTGCCTTCTGTGATTGGTTATTTAACTCTGACATGGAAAGTACGTGGTGGTCACATTAATGTGACTGGACTGTGTAGCTTTTGGCTTGTGTTCGAGAACATTCTGGGCTAAACCAGTAAGAATTCGTTCCAGAATGTTCGGCATTCGTTTATAGTATATCGCCAATTTTGTCGCCAAATGGGCTATTTCTCGCCAAATGTGGCAACCCTGCTGCCCATTATCATTTTCTAGCAACCCTAAACCTGCTTTGCGTTGAAGCTATCTTAACGCTCTTGAGCATTTCGTAACAATATGTTTTTCATAAATTTGAATAAGATAAAAAGACGAAAAAAATATCAAATAAATTTTCCAACATTTGTCACGATGAAAGAAAAGTATAGCATTTCTGAAATTTGATATTAAAAAATCGATACGGAACTGTCTTTGTCATATGGCAACTGTCTTTGTAAAGGCTACACTTCGTTTTCTGGCTGTTCAAGTTCGGATCAACTGAAAAAGAACAGTTGAGTTACGGCTGCCTCCTGAAACTGCCTCAAATGAAGTTGCTGTAGATAAAACTGAGGTTATGAAGAACAAGTGAAAGTGAAGCCACGTATCATCGCTAGAAGAGAATTTATTCATAGCAAGACTTGGAAGAGAAAACATTTAAATACGCAGGTAAAGCGGAAAACTGGTTACAGTATGGTAATGACAGATTCATGTTCTGGGAACTTGCTTGATACTAAAATCTGGAAGGATTGAGTATTGAATAAACAGTGAGTTCGTTCGAGTAAAAAGTAAGAAAAGGAACTTCCATTTGCAGATACCTCGGTTTAGGGTGTTCTTGAGGCATTTGCATTCCTCGAGCTCATTCCCTGATGCTGGATTTTAACACATCATGTCTATATCCAGTGCATAAAAGTTTCGATTTCTAATTTCTCATGGTTATCTTTAAGAGTGAGAGAAAATGTTATATATTCTCATATATTCTTTTAGAACTGTACTTGAGGTATTGATTCGTATTAGATAAAAAAGATAAAAAAGGTAAATTTTTAGAAAAGATAAATTTTTAGAAAGATAAATTTTTAGATTAAAAAAGATTTTCAACCTGATCAGTATAATAAAGCTGGAGCTTGTTTAAAACTAGGATTAATAAATTTTAATTTCAGTACAAAATTTAGCAACCCATGGAGTATATTCTCAGCATAATGTAAACGTAGCTCACAATTCGAACAATCAGAACACCCATTCGAAGTAAGAGATATTTGACATATACAGAGAAAGATAACTTCTTTCATTTTAATATTTAATATTGGTAATTTTTGTAATGCATATATGCTAAATTTCCTGTAATGAACGATAAAAATGAAGAACTAATGTGAAATTACAAAGAAATTGATTTTTTTTTTTTTTTTTTTTTTTTTTTCATTAGAATATAAAAGATGTGTTTTGACACTATTACCAAATATTCAAAATCATTTCAGAAATGCGCAAAAACAAAAATGGGACAGTTCTATTCTCCCGTTCTACTGGGCCGATTGACGAAATTCAACTTGCGTTTTTCATGTCTCGAAAGCGCGGCTTCGGATATTCATATGTAGCAGTGTTCTAATATAGGTATTTTGACACAAAATCGGACTTTTTGAAACGACATGCCAATGTTTTTCCAAATTTTGATTCCACATTTTGAAAAAATCGCACGAGTAGTTTTTTAAAAACAAGCTCTCAAAATGTTAGTTCCTCAATCTTAAATGAATTTGATATATATTTATTAATATCTCTTTTTTTATTAAAGTTACTTGGTTCCTTCTTTCAGAATTTGAAATTTGGGCTTAATCCACATATAATTAGCACCTTTTCTATGATTTATTTTTAAAATTTGTATTTTTAAATAATTTGATAATTTAAAAAAAATTGTATTATTACCTATAAAATTTTTATCATCATCTTAAAGTAAATGCATTTCTAGGCACATCTGCAAAAATTTAAGAGTTTTTTGATTCAGCATTTCTCAAGATATACTTGAATTTACATGTTGGCGTGTTTTGAAATTTGACATATTCGTTACAAGCAATAATAACGCTAAATGTGATTGTTAAAGTTATTTAAAAGTAATGCACGTGACCTTTTTTCCGCTCGCATACAATAAAAAAAGAAAAAAATAGGTTGCTAAAAATTAAGAAGTTCGCCAAGTGAATTATTCTTTGCGCAAACTGAAAAAAAATACGCCAAGATAAATTTTTGAATTTCTCCTTAAACTTTCTCACTAAATTTTACAGAATTTAATATCCAGATATAATTTGAATCATAGAATAGAAATATGGAAGAAAATTGGCATGTCCTTTTGGAAAAAGTCCGATTTTGAGTCAAAATGCCTATATCAAAACAAGTTATATATAAATCTAATATATATACTAAGTCGCCTTTCGAAACATGAAAAACGGAATTTGAATTTTGTCAATCCGCCCAGTAGAACGGGAGATGTAGAACTGTCCCCCTTCTTTTTTGCGCAGTATACATTGAAATTTTGCTATCTTTATGTAATGATAATTTTGAATTAAAAGCATACATAAATTATAACTAATCATTCAGAAAGATAGCATATATGTACTTGATGAATTCTCAGAAAATTAAAAATATGAATTCAAGATAAAGAGCAACCACTTAACATGGCCTAAATTTCAGAGCACAGAGTTGCTCTTCTTTATACGAGTTTTATCTATGCTTACATCCTTTAAACGTAAAGTTATTATTTAACTCATATAGAGTTTATTATAAAATTGCACCGTAAAAGGTACTGAAATTAAATGTGAGGATAAACGTTCATATACAAAATGAATTTCTTCTCCTTAGCATTCCATATATACTGACGCAGACTATCATCGTGTTTCATTCGACTATCCCCGTGTCACTTTTAAAATTCAACGAAACGGAGTCTCTTATTACGGTTTACTACAAATTTTGGTCGAAATACCGAAAGTTACTTCCAAACAGAAAAACCTACCCTTAACTGACACCAAACATTCAGAAGCATTGACAAGTTTCTGTAAAGTAAAGATGTTGGACTATTTTTCGTATTTGAACAACGAGATCAACACGTTCACTGCACCATCCAAAGAAATAAATTACGACAGCGGCAACTGAACTTCAGCTTCCCTAAACTTCTTTTCGTAAAACTGTGAGAAAGATCTAAAATTCATTGTATGAATAATCTACTTGCTGTAATGGGCTTCGCAAAAAGCAAAAAAGACTTCTCTGGTGCAGAATTAGCCATTTTGTCAAATGAGTTGTTATTGCAACAGTAACATTAGAGACAGTAGCATCAGAGCAAGCCTACGAAATCCATCGTAGCAAGGACTTAAAGATTGTGCCTGTCGTTGGCAAGAGCTTTCAGTACCATGCAGGTGACAGTACGACTTTGCTTAGGACCGACACCATTATCGTGGAGAGCATCCCGGTCAACGGGTCCAAGGAACTCCCAGCCCTCTTTCTCTACCAGCAGTCTCTCGACAAACGTTCGACTCTTCTCATCTTTAGAGTGCCCCATGCAGCACAGACCCCCATGCCGCATTAGAGTGCCCCATGCCGCACAGACACTATACATTTACAAACAACCATCCCTTCTCGGGGATTCGAACCCGGGCCCCTCGTTACGGCAGTCAGTCAATAATCGCTATTGTGGTTGGGCGGCACCTGACAAATGATTTCACTCGATAGTAACTAATCGGTCACATACCGCACTGAAGGCTGGTGGAATACTTCTTGTCGGTATTTTTAAGTTCTTTGCGATAAAATTGCATCAGCTATGAACTACCAAATGCGAAGCTTCAAAATAAAAATGATGTTAAAAAACAAAGTTGATAATTCGCATGAAATATATGAATGGGATATTTAAAAATTAATGGAACAAACATTTAGAAGTGGTAGAATGTACCGAAATAAACCATACGTACGGCCATTTTCGACAATAAATACCAATTCCACAAAAGTGGAGCAATTAGGCATAAAAGGATGCAGTCAGGCGTGCATATAAATGTGAAGATTTCGAAAATTCTAAATATCCAACGTGGTTTTCCCATTAGTCTTTTAGCTAACTGAATTTTAGCTTAATATACTGTCTTTGTTGCGAAATGAAGTTAACTGAAGCTGGGATAGAATGATATCAGCTTCTAGAATAGGTGCGAATTAGAGTAGTTTGAAACGGAAAAGAACATCTGTTGTGTCTGTCCTTACGTGTTTCTCGTCTTTCGGAATGATTTTTGTCTTCCTGGATCTCTCCATCGGGTAGATGCAAACTCACGAATTAAATTTCGGCTTTTCGTTCTCAACATAACAACATAGTACCTGTGGCGGAACTGGTGTTTTTTGAACCTCGAACCTTGAAAGCTTGAATTATTTCCTGGCTGGATTTGACTATGTTAAAGGCTCAGCAAACGAGACCCAGAACATCACTTACTCCCCTGAAGAAAACGGAAAATTAGCTGGTTAAAGAAGTCACAGATTACAAAGAAGTTCCAGTTTTAAAGCTGCAACTTATTAATAAGTCCCAAGTACTTGAAGGTTGTCAGACATTAAATGCTGAAAGTTTGCTGAAAACTGCGGGTACTTGCACAAGGATAATTTTGAAGAAACTGAAGCATACAAAGACAATCATGTGGAAATTTGAGCTAAAATGGAAAAGCGATTGCAAGAAGCTTCTGCAGCTAGAAATGAAAAAGGCACGTAAAATTGCTGAAAACGGAGCTGAAGAAATTCAGGTGACCCACATGATTACTCTTTCTTCTGGAGCCTAAGAAGGCAAGATTCGGGGACTTTTTAATTCCATTATTTTAAAGCTGCCTGCAGGAATGATTACGGCTTGCATGGGAAAAAAGAAGAAATTACGAGTAAAATCCCGCACTCATAACAACTGATGAATTTTCACCGTCTAGAAATTCAAGGCCACGAAATAGTGTCGTTCACAAGAACTAGGTTTGGTTCTTACTTTAATTTTTGAAGAGTTCTGTTCCTGAAGAAACAAAGGAAACTGATCTTGCGACTACCTCTGCATTGGTAAACCTTGATAACAATACAAGTAGACGACTTAATGCTTTGTAAAAACTTCCAGCGAAAGATTTTTTAGAGCAAGAAAAATTACTTTTAAGGGATAAAAAACAATTAATGTTAAAAAAAGGTGCATTTTTTTCCTGTCTTAAAAATATGCAGGTCATTTAACTAAGTTTTGTAATGTTAAAAACGATTTGAACTGTTCTCAATGTAATAATTTGTAGTTTGATATTATGTGTCCTAAATAAGGCAAAACGAAAATGCATGCAAAATAGAAAATTCCCTTTGTAATTGCCGTAGAAGCAAAACTGTTTACGTGCAAACTCTTCGTGTAGTCATTCGGGCTCAAAGTACAGAGTGAAGGATTCGCTCTCTATGCGATTCGGGTATCCACAATAGTTACATAAACGAAAAGATTATTGAATTGATTGAAGATTATTGACATTATTGAATGTGCCTCCACTTAGGAATCAAACTGTAATAGATACGTTGTTTGCAGGGGATGAAACAAAACCTAAGGAACATAAAGCTTTTTCTGTCGAAGGCGGTGATTTAAGAAAGTCGCATTCTTGTAGTTTTGAAGCTCTTTCCGAGAATAAGATTTTCCTTTGTAATTGCCGGGAGCTTTATTTAATGGCCATAAGCCTTGAGCTACTTACAAGGGCTGTAAGTGGTGGCCATATCAATAACAAAGCCGTTTCAATAATAAATGCTTCCATAAGAAAGCACTTAACAGGTGGAACTGTTACCTCCTATGAAGAGACGAACAGTTACAACCCTGCCTTCTCAGAAATTCGAATCCGGGTCCATGGCTACGGCAGTCTGGGCGGCCACTAACCATTTTGAAGACATTGTGTAATATTGTAGCCATTTTACAAGCACAATTAGATACATGTAATGGAACAAATTCCAGCATTTTTATTATGTTTATCACACGAAACAAAACAGCATAACTTGCACTACTAAAATCACTTCACTTCGTAATACTATACTGAAGAGTTTTCAAATTTAATGAATTTTCTTTATTTGCTAAAATTAATTCACAAACTTCAGAATTTTAAAAGGTATAAATTCTTCCGAAACATATCTCTGACATTATCATTATTTTTACTGTCAAATCTTTAGCGTTCATTTTCCGGGCAATTGTTTTGACTGTTCCAGATACGGCTTTAGAAATTCCTTTAATCAGGATGTCACCCTGATGTCTCGTGTACACCCTCTCACTTTAAGCGTCGAAACCTATCCCTCCTCTTGACCTTTTGGCCTAGTTGGTCTATTGTTCTACAGTTTCGCTGTCGCTGAAATGTTATTAGGAAATGCAATGAATTTGTAATGCTGACATGCAGTCGCGGGTGGTTGCGCTGTTTGGAAAATTCTGGAATGGATATTATCATAATATTATTATTACATTACTAAGTGTTCAGGTGACGCCCGGACTGGAAAGTGGATAGTCACTCTGACTGCAGTACCTAAGGGCTCGGGTACGAACCTCAGAGAAGGCACAGTTATAAAGGCTGGTGCCCTCCTTTGGGGGGGGGAATTATTTAGGTTTAATCATTCAAAAAATATTACAAAAATCCTTCAAAATAATACTGTTATTAACAAATAAAACTACCTTAATTCAACAGATGCGTTAATCTATATTATTAAAATCTTTGCGCGTCTGTCTGTCTGTTTGTGGCATCATCTCCTCCGGAACGCGAGGAATTAAGTTTCCAGAGAGGTACTTCCGGGTTTTAAAAATTCATGGAAAACCATTTCGACCATTCTCGTGTTCGTACGACTTTAATCAGCCGGGATATTAGGGGTGTTGGAAGCCAAAAATCTTCAAAAACTATTGATTTGGGATTTTTGCATTTTCAAATTCTCTACACTTTTAGCTTCTAAAAATACTATACTTTAATCTCTATGAAAATTAGAACTTTAAAAAAATCTACTTTTATTTTATGATCTAATGCTTTGATAAATGAGGAATTTTACATAAAAACGCGTTTTTCCGCAAACGTGATTTTTTTATACTCGATGTACCTTTTCTCAGGAAAATTTTTATGGCTTATTTATTATATTTTCTAATATTTACTGAAATGAGCTTTTTGTGATAAATTAAGATAAAAAAATTTCACAAACTTTTTGTGTGAGAAAAGTGCTAAATTTTACTATGCCTAATAAAATAGTCTATAAATTAGTCTAAAATTCAAAATGTTTCAAAAGCTCATTTCAGTATAATAAGATAGGTGTACGTTAATTACACAAAAAATTTCAAGAGTATATCTGCAGCAGATTTTGAGAAAAGGCACATCGAAAATGGCCAATTTAACATTGTCGGTATAGGGGGTTCCGACACCCCTTAAAAACTCTATAAGTTAGTTTTCGCTCTCATTTCCCCAGCGTCGGAGATGAAAATGCTTTATTTCGAAAAGTGTTGTCACTGTTCTCTTGCAGATCGTTGAGTTTCTTAAAGAAATATTTGTAAGTTTTACAAATAAAATTGGCATTGCCAAACATTAAACCTATTATTATCATTGTATAAAGTCATTTTCTTACGTCGCTGGAAGCACGCGATTGCATGTGACGTCACTGTATGTCGAAATGTTTTGGCAAATGTCAGCATTTTAACTAAATAGCTGCTGTGGACAACTTTTTTGTTCCGGGTTAGGATAACTGACGCGATGTATTAATGCCACGTTAGTTCTTTTATTGATATTGAGAAAATGTTATATTACATTAAATTTAAATTATGACGTCATACGTATTAACCTGAAGTGACAAATGTTTTCGTTTTCTGGTTTAGGAAAAAAAATATATTTACGAAATGGTTGTTGCTTGGAAAGAATGAACCGATTTCATTCATGCTGAAATGCTGGAACCTAACTTTTTTATATTGAACTTATAAAATTTGCTTTGGGTGCAGTCCATTCATCTGGCGGTTGCCCGCTATTATTAATTAAAATCAGTGTTTGTTTGTTTTTTCGAATATGACATAACCATTAAAAATTTAAAAAATTCATAAATATAGCAATTATTTCCAATTTGGTGAATAAAGTTTTTAAGCTGTCGAAATAAAGTTTGTAGATCTGAGCTTAAATTGAGAATTTCGAACGAGTTCGAATGCAGTTTTTTTTTTGTTTAAATCAAATATATTTTTTCATCTACACATTAATCAGTTACACAAAAATATAGGTTCCTAATGTTTTACGTGATCGACTGCCAAAGAAATAATTTCAGCCGTACACGTAGTAGGCATTTTATATTCTCGAAACTCAAGAATTTAAGAAAAATTTATAAAGTGAAATATATTAGATATTATTATATTATTCGTATTAAAATATTTGATTACATATTATTTCTTATTACATAATTAA
>KK116970.1:48575-59374 GCA_000611955.2 Stegodyphus mimosarum
CACAGATTATTCGATTGTTTTTGCTGTTCGCTGTGTCATCTTTTATTCGTTACTGATTCCACTGCTCATTAGATTCTTTCCGCTCTTCGCCTCATCTTCACTGAAAGTACTATATATCCCCAATTTCAGATTTTTTTCATCAAGGTGATCCTTAAAAGTGAGCTGATTCGATTCGTGA
This sequence comes from Stegodyphus mimosarum, assembly GCA_000611955.2. Classification (NCBI taxonomy): domain Eukaryota; kingdom Metazoa; phylum Arthropoda; class Arachnida; order Araneae; family Eresidae; genus Stegodyphus; species Stegodyphus mimosarum. The sequence continues at coordinate 48,754 of KK116970.1, forward strand.
GCAAATACTTCTGATCTGATACCCTAAGAGACCGATTTAGCATATTTCTACTACCGTTACACTTTTGATTGTGAGGCCACCGTTGAATGGAATCCGAAAATTTCCTATCTCCCTTTTCTTAGCACCCGGCTTATGGGAAGGTTTGCGGAATCACAATATATAAATGAAAGATACGACTTTTCAGTAGTCCTTTTTAACTTTTAATTTAAACCTGGCTCTTGATGGCACTCGTTTTGCTGATTTCAGTAGTTTGCATGCAAAATTATGTAAGAGAAATGAAAATATCTTTGGACAAAATTTCATAATGGACCAGATTAAGCAGTTAGGACTGCATTATGGAAGCGGGTCAGCTTTGGCACACCCCCATTCTTAGTATTCCACGGATGCATACACATTTTGTATCAGAGAAAGGAATATTAGAAATGTATTAGAAACCATCGCTGTTATTTAATTTTAAATATTAAAATAATTGTGTTAACCCCACAAAAGAAATTTTTTAAATGAGGTTAAAATGATACGAATCATACGGCATATTTCTTCAATTCATTGTCCCTGTAAAGTAAGGAGGGAGAAAAACTGGCCCGATTTCTTAATTGCTTAATCTAGACCTTAATGAAATCTTGTGCAAGCAAATTTCCATTTCTTGTCCTACCCGATTTATACACAGGCAACCGAAATCAGCAGCATGAGTACACATCTGTTATTCACAGTGAACATGTGTATATATACGCATGACATACTAATCTTTCCACTTATATCGGAATATAATAAACTTAATTGCATATTACGCGAATGATACGGTATATTTCGTCAATTCATTGTCGCCATAATGTAAGGGGGCAGAAAAACTGGCCCGCTCTTTAATCGCTTAATCTAGCTGTTAATGAAATCTTGTGCAAACAGATTCTGAATTTCTTGTTCTATCCGATTTGTACACAAACTACCGTAATCAGCAGCACGAATGCACATCCTTTTGCTAACAGTGAATATGCATATACAGAGGCTGTTCGCACAATTTTTAGACGATGTATATTGTATTCACAAAACTAAATTACATAAAATTCTTGTGTTTTAAATGTTCTATTTGCCATTCTTTATTCTGAACTATCTTCCGACACCGTAATTTCCAGGATAATAATGGCTTTTGAAGTGTCAGAAGAGGTACCAGTTTTTTGTTCCATTTCTTTTAGGAAATTTACAGTGGATTTTGATGTGTGACTGTTAGCTTTGTCCTGTTGGAGTCTCACAGATGGATGGCACTGTGGGTCAAGCGATGGTATTTCATTCAGAAAAATGGGCGATAAAATATGTTCCTGATAGTATTTGGAGTTAATCTTGACATTTGTTTTTGCACTATCTTTATTTTTAACTTGCCATTATAAGAAAAACCAGCAACAATCATGAATCCCTCAGAAAAACTTTCTTTCGATTCTTTGAACCATGTACTTAAATTTTTTTCTCCCCTTTTATGATAATAAATAATTCTTTTTTTTGGTTATAGTTATTTAAATACACCCACGCTTCATCTATTGTGGCAATTGTTTTCCATTTTTCTTTGGATAAGTGTTTCTCATATAGAATTCTGCAGCGTGTCCTGCGTTGAGCGGATATGCCTTGGATGAAGACGATGCACATTGCGTTTTTTCGCTTTCTTAAGATTTAAATCAACGTTTATCACTTTGTTTACAGTGGACACCGAGCATTTTAATGATTTTATAATTGTCCTTCGACTAGGAGGATTTTCTTTTAACATTAAACAACGTACCTTTGCAATAGTCGATGATATCCGTTTTTTCCTCGGATACTCGTTTGGAATTTTTGTCCCACTCGAGGCTCCGATTCGACGTTGTTTTCCTTTCTTGTTCATGATATTACCTATCGACGCTTTAGATATCACAAAACCACGACTCTCACGTCGTTTTTGGATAACGGAGTATGCATATTTCTCTTGGGAAAGAACGTAAATGTAGCCTTCGAACCACTGCTTTGTTAAATTCGCCATTTTGAATGAAAACAAAACTTCCAAGCCACAGACAATAATTTTGACTTTTAAAGATATATACAATTGCAATTAGTTCTTTTACAGCAAACGATATTTTTATTACCGCTTACCAAATTCGTCTAAAAATTGTGCGAACAGCCTCTGTATATACGCATGATTATACATGATTATACTAACGTCAACCAAAGCTGACAGCTAGTATAGTGTTTTGTATTATATAATGAAAGCGGGGGGGAAGAACTCTCCGAACGTGCATTTTAGAAGAATCAAAATATGTGAGCTAGCTGAAACAAAATGAACACCATATTACCCAAAAGATATTTATTCTTGTTGGCATAAGAAAGCTTTTCTTATTAGCCCAAAGGAGCAATTTGCCCAGAAGGGCTATTGCTTTCATTTTGGCGTATTGTGCCGTTCACTATGAAACAGCATTTCCCTTTTGAAATTATTGACACCAAATATTTGATCTCTGCATTATATTTAAAGAAATTAAATAGTAAATCTGCATAAATGCATGTAATATGTTTCTCGAACGGTGAAAAAAGAATGGTACCTAGAGCCACCCAATTCTGAATAACGTAGTCCTCCACTAGAATATACCCATCTGGAAGCCCAAATTTGGAATTTGCTTTAATATTTATTTCATATTTTGTAAAACTCTAACGAATATTTGATTAACAAACTCAACGATCTCGAAGCGAGCAATGACAACACTACACGAAAAAAAACATTTTTATCTCCAGCCTGCGAGACTGTCTATCGGAAATTCTAAAGATATGTTATTTTTAAATATTTCGAGGTATTGCTGTTTACGATATTGATTTTTGTGATGTTTAAGTGTAAAGAACATGATATTTAATATATAAAGGTATCACACAAAACATTAAAAACTCCCTTTTGGGCGTAATATAAAATCTGAAAGCTTTCGGATTTTTATTTATTTATGTACCAGATAATCCTTATTTAATAATTAAAATCCGTATTTTGATGATAATATTTGCGTACTTACGAAAATGAGTCTTTAAAAATGTTGCGAAAATCTTCATCTTGCACCTGATAAGTAAGTAACTTTTACCTTTTCATCTGTAAAAATTCGCCAAATTGCGCCAATGCGATTTCGTTAATACGAAAGTACATGTATTTGTTGTGCGTTAAGAAGTTAAGTTGTGCGTTTTTGTTTCTGAAAATATTTTTTCATGTAATTTATTGTTTTCGTTTTTTCTTTTCAGGTAAGTCTAATATTTTTGAATTTTCTACTGCTTGGTAAGTTTTTATTTTACATTATAATCTTCATTCTACTCAAATAATGTCTGATATTTTCATATAACATCGAAACATTTCTTCTCACGTATGTTGGAGAGTTTCGTAAAATTATAATACACCAAGACCCAGGTCTCCTCCAGCAGGTAATACGATAGCTTTCCGGTTTAATTCACTTAAGACAGTGCAGAGGCTGTTTGCTCAATTCTCAGACAATTTTCATTGTAGTTGCAGAAATATTTTACTTAACATTTTTATGTTTTAAATGTTCTGTTTGATAACTGTTATTCTTCACTATCTTTATACACCGTAATTTCCAAGACAACCATGCCTTTTGTAGTATTGGAAAACGTATTTTATCCCACTGCTTTCGAACAGCTTTCCAAAGTCTAAGGAATCTGTAGGTCGATATTTGGAAAATCTGCTTTTTAAAAGTCCAAAAGTGCAAAAATATGTTAGTGACAGATCAGAGGATTTAGTAGGCATATGAGTGAAGGGCTTGATACCCGTTTCTTTATCCATTTTTCCCAGGAAATTAACAGTAGACTGAGGTGTCGCTGCTTGCTTTGCAGTTTCCTCCACTCTCTTCATTTATTTTCCCGTTATATGAAAAACCAGCAACAATCATACATCCGTTAGCAAAACTTAGATTCCTTCAACCATGTTTTAAGATTTTTCTCCTCCTTGGTGATAATAAATGGATTTATTTTTATTGCAGTCATTTAAGTAGACCCGAGATTCGTCTACTGTGACAACAGTTTTCTACTTTTATTAGGTATATCTCCCACATTCTTAGCGTGCCTTCGTGGTGTAGTGGTCAGCACACTGAGCCGGTATTTCAGAGGTCCGTGGTTCGATTCCCGACGAAGGCCTTGCATATTTTTCATGACTCCTGCTTCGAAATAAACCTAATGTCTCTACAAAATAACCCTAAAAAATTCTGCCTTTTCGCTGTCTTTCAAAACATACTTTTCCTATCATATTCATTGTTTCATTATAGCAATTTTTTTACCACAGTTCTCATTTTCGATCTTTTTGTCTGCGAATGCCGAAAGAAATCCTTTTGCAGTACCAGAATTTATTTTGCTATATATGCCTGATGCTACCTGTATGATACCATCTATTTTCATCTTTATTAACATCTATTCTCGCCATCTATCGCCTGTCTTGTCTTTATTATCTATTCTTGCCATACTTCTATGTTATACATTGTTACGGTGTGTTTACAAAGTAACCCATTGCTTATATTTTCCGTCTTCTTTATCCTACACTAGTGATCTTTAGAACGCTGTAGGTTTGCTGCTCTTGTAAGAAAGAAATAGAATTGTCTTATATATATATATATATATCATTTCCTAATCTACTTTGGTGTGAACTGGAATAAGCAAATAAATTCGACCTTCCGCTCTCTAAGGTTGATCCGATCATCCCAAACATCGATTGACCTCGAGAACTACCCCACCACATACGGGAACTCTCATTTTCGACCTCATCCCGCATCTTCCCAGTTTCCATGGAAACCAGATGACTCACTTCACTTTCTTATCATTTCTTTTGTTCTGTTCTTTAGTTCCCTCTTCTAAAGTTTGCCTTACTTTTTCTTTACTATTTTATTTGAATTTCTTTACTCGTACTTTTTATTCACATTTTTTTTTTAAATTTATTTTCGGGGAATTTTTTTTCCTCCCTTAAAGACTACTTTCTGAAATTTTCAATTTAATTTGCGTTAATCGATATCGTGGCACGAAAAATAAAGCTTTCAGGGAAAAGAATTTTGCGTCTAAATATTATTCGAAAATTTCCATACGATCACTTCACATTGTGAAATTAATTTCACCTCACCGAAACATTTAATAACGAAATATTTTGTACACTGGGTTTAATTTATTATTTTTTCATAAAAATTTATGGAGTTCATAAAATTGTATTTCCTATCTAGACATAAAAACATCAATGCGTAATTTATAATTTAATTTTGAACACGGGAAATAATCTGCTGATGCATTTTCTTTTCATTTTTGAGCGCAGATTATAAGTAAAGTATTTTTTAACCTGCGTTTGTTTTTCAAGTCTACAATGCTTGTTTGACCCTTTGAAACGCGCTATATTATTTTCATAATTTTTAACTAAAAAACTCCAGACACTGAATAATATGATCCTAGAGATAGTATATGAATTAGAAAAAATCTACTCTTGCCCATTGATCTGCGGGTGGTGATCGCACTGTGAAACCAGAGCGCGTCTAGGACTTTAAAACTTACTGAAGTAGTAGGGGGAAAAAACTTACCCTTTTCTGTGCACAATTCCAATAAATGACGAAATTTACGAATTTATAAAAACCCCTATTTAAAAATTGTATTATATATAAATTTTTCACATTATTTTACAAAGTAAATCGTCAGAAAAAATGAAAAATATACATTTATGCAATTTTTCTATAGCAGTGAAAACGTAAAAACCTACATAATAAGGACGTCCGGATAAATGTATAAAAAACTGAGTAAAGTAAGGATTAAAAAAAACTCAGTGTTTTTTTGTGAAACAGACTTTTTTGTGAAAGCATGTTTTGTTTTCTGGTGTATGCATTAGACCCACATTGCAAGTTTCGCACATGTATCTTGTTCTATAAGGTTTCTTCCTTTTGCTACAAAATGTATCGCCAGAATTTACATTTTACTGGAATATGTCCAGCGTTATTTAGTCTCTTTTTGTCTAGCACATGAAATTTGTGGGTTTTTATGTTAATGGGGGAGGGGCTTGATCTTTTTGGCTTTGATAAGGGTATTTCGTTTTCTATTCGTATTTATTTTATTCGTATTTTGTCCCAAATATTTATAAAATATTTTAAATTTAAATAAAGCTTTTACGAGATTTCTATTTTTAATTATATCAAAGTATATTTGCATTATATTTAAACCATACAAAAAATTTATAAAATCGCATTACTAGCATAAGAAGTAAGCCTGTTGAGCTCAAAAAACATTCTATGGAAAGGAAAGACCTTTTCACTGGGCAGGTGCATGTATTGTTTAGTAATGAAATAACTCTGATGTTTCAAAGCCTCTTATCTGTATCCGGGTAAAAATAGATATTCCTATTTGAAAAGCAGCAAACACCATTGCGAAGAGCAGTGGTTTCAAGGCGCGACCACTGAGCCTCTAGAGTATTGTCAGCATTGTGACACAATGCTGTAGTGGCTCAGTGCTCGCGCTCTGAAACCACAGAGCAAATGCTATAAATACGCATAGGTTTTTTTATATATGCAATTTAATTATTACTATTTTTTATTGTTTATGATAGAAATAAAGATGTGCGATGAATAAATTTTGAAATTTAAAGTTGTTTATATTAATAAAAGGAAGTTATTTTGTCTATCGGAAACGAATTTTAAAAGGCATCCGATTTGAAGTAATAAGACCTAACAAATGTTTGATTCATCATTGTGTATTATTTAGAGGTAAAAGATCAGTAATGAACTTCGCAACTAAGCTTCGCAACAACAAAGTAGCGTTTTCTTTTATTATCGCGAATTAAATTATCCTTAATCCATTCTTAAATTTATTCGAGGAAATAAGTCTTTAAGATTTACTTCGTCATTTTTAATATAGATATTTTACGTTTTTTATGTATTTTTGCCTTATCGCGAAGTGAGAACTGTTGTTTATCTTCCTTTATACATAGTTTTAGATTTATTACAGCATTTGAGTCGAACATGTCGTAACAATTATATAATTCTTCAGATGATATACATAATTTTTGTGCATTCTGAGTTATAAAATGAATTAGTTGTAACGCTGTTAAGTGACCCTAACGTCAGGGTATCGCTATGGTAAACAAATATATTGAATTTTAAAGAGTGTATTTATTCTCTCGTAGTTTATGCGCTATCGACGAAGTAGATTTAATTCAATCCAGTAAGTTTAAATGAAATGCAAAATGTGTATAATATTCCGTACAAGGAAGTCATGTTGTGTATCAGATTTTTTTATTTTCATTTAACAATAAAATGTCAAGCAAACAAAAACTCTGTTAAGCGAAAAATAAACCAGGTTCATATAAAATTAAACTGATATGGAAGCAGATATATAAATTGAAATACATTAAGATGTGTATAAGAGAAAAGTACGTTAGCTGAACATTGCATAAAGTTTTCTTCAGCCTGCGAGAGTTTCAAGAGATTTGGATAATGTAGCGTATAAATAGTGTAATACGCTGCTAACGTCTATACACACTGACATGTAATATTAATTCATGTGCATGAATATTCATGAAGTTATGAATCAATTTTTTTTTCTCTCGAAATCGATAAACGGAAATTTGTCACTGTCGAATCCATTTTGATCAAATTGTTTCTGAATTATAAGTAATAAATAGAAACAATCGAAATTCGAGGCAAAACCTTTGCGCGTATTGTCTGTCTTGAACATTTTCGGTTTGGAATTAGATTTCAGTATACATCGAAACAAAAACAAATGCTTTCAAAGCACATCTACAGTTACCAAAATTAATATTGTAAATAAAATCATAGGATAGAAAACAAAATCATGGGTAACAAGAAAAAATAGCTGCTCCTAAAACTTAAATACATTTTAACTAAAACCGTGTAAGATGACCATTTTTTTATTGTGCCATGTATAGAAAACGCCAAGCTAAATATTACCTATAAAATTCAGAAATTACACTACGATTACAGAAGCAGATCAACAATTCTTAGGAGTAAGACCAATCTAAGAATTTCTGAAGAAGGAATTTTGAGAGATACTTTTAATCTCCAAAGCAAATAAAATCAAATATTTAGATATAATTAGGATTACTTCTTTACAGAGGGGGAAGGACTATTTTTCAAGGACACAAAAAAGTGTAATTAAATGATACTTTAAAGTATGATTTTGTATTTCTCAGCGCAGATATTTTCTCTTATTGAAGTTATACCCATAAAAATAACAAAGAAAATTATAATCTATTGTGTCGCTTCATTAATTGAGTAATGGTGATGTATATACTTTTGATGGAAAGAAATCAAATTTTCAGAAATGGGAAATAAAATTCAGCTTCCTGTCGTAGTGGATATCTCTAAAATATGTCCCTTTTCCTTTCAAAAGGAAACTAAATATGTATTTACAAATTTATGGAAACAAAATTCTTCGAATGAGAATAAATAACACAGCTATACAAAAAGACATTTAGAATTGTGCTGCCAGTGGAAGGTATTTGTTGAATCAATTTCCGCAGATAAAAGATGGACGAGCGGTAAAGTTTTTTTTATTTGCCATGTATAGAAAACGCCAAGTTAAATATTGCAATATTACCTATTTCAGAAATTACGCCACGATTACAGAGGCAAATTAACAATTCTTAGAAATAAGACCAATCTAAGAATTTCTAAAGAAGGAATTTTGAGAGATACTTTTAATCTCCAAAGCAAATCAAATACTTAGATATAATTAGAATTACTCCTTCACAGAGGGGGAAAGCCTATTTTTCAATGACACAAAAAAGTGTAATTAAATGATACTTCAAAGCACGATTTTGTATTCCTCAGCACAAATATTTGCTTTTGTTAAAGCTATACCCAGAAAAATAACAAAGAAAATTATAATATATTTTGTCGCTTCATTAATTAAGTAATGGTGATGTATGTGCATTTAATGGAAAGAAATCAAATTTTCAGAAATGGAAAATAAAATTCAGTTTTCTGTCGTATCGTATATCTCTAAAATATGTCCCTTTCCCTTTTCAAAGGAAACTAAATGTGTATTTACAAATTTACGGGAATAAAATTCTTCGAATGAGAATAAATAACACAGCTGTACAAAAAGACATTTAGAATTGTGCTGTCAGTGGAAGGTATTTTTCAGATCAATTTCCGCAGATAAAAGACGGACGAGTGGTAATGTTGCTGAACACTGGTAATTCGGTCCGTGGTTCGAACCTCCGCGAACGGATTGGCTGCATGGGCGTTTTCATGGCTTTCCCCATGTGTAACGGGTTAACGGGTATACGAGCTAGTTTCTCTTAGAATGTCCTCCACGAAAGCCCCCCCCTTAAGCAGATAGCACTCAAGTGCTTTGCCGCAATTAAATATACCATACCATACCTACAGTACTTGAAATACAATAATAGTTCGCTTTAAGGATTTAAATTCATTTTGATATTCTGCACCGTACTTACAGTTATAATAATCCGACGATCTACTTAAAAAGTTATTAGCTGACCCTCGCTTTTGAAGTTGGTTTATAAGTACACTTACAATTCTCTAAAATCCATAATATGGCATTGAAAACTTTCCGCCTCAAAGTTTAATATCCATGTTACAGTCTAAAGAGATATATTAAAATCCGAGGCAACCGGTTAACTTGGGGCTTGCATGTAATCTATAGCTATAAACACTTATCTGGGCAAACGTTTCCTTTGCGAAGTGGTTTTCAAAACTGTTTATCGCATAACCTATTCAAGACATCTGGTGCTGAGAAGGGGAAGTGTGGCTTCTAATATTCTACCTACGGCTTCGAAGTCAATAACACCATGCTAGCTTAATGCGGAAGGAATGGGTATAAAGTTTCTAGTCTCAGAAATATTGATCACATTATACACCAGTCATTTCTCAGCTGGCATTTTATTATCAAAGTATTATTTTTACACGTGCCTGGTTTTAGAACACTCGCATTTTATGCTTAACTGATATTATTGAAGACTTCTTTAAACTTATTTAAACTCAAAATATTATGAGCTTAATCTTCTTAAAGAATTCTTATGTTCCAGTGCTCATAAACATCTGGTGAAAAATTCGTTCATTGAGCAATTGCTCATTTGAGGTTAAGGGGACTGGGTACTCAAAAATCGATGAAATCACTGATTTTTCAATTTTTTGCTAGAAAAATAATTTAATAACCTTACTACACTGAAGAGAAATTTTGAAATGGTGTGACGGTAATAAATGGTATAAAATGCTTTTTAAACATTTTGACAGCCCTTTAAATGCCACGCCCCCTCAGTTTTTATTTTTTTTTAACTTCGTAATTTTTTTCAGTAAGTTATTAGAAATAAGTGTAAATGAAAACGAGTACAATTAAATATGACTTCAATTATCAGGACCCTCTGTTTATGTTTATCAACTGATTTATTTAAATACAACGTGAAGTTGGGGAAAAAATTTTTTCACCTTTAAAATGGCAAGGTTTTATATATATATATATATATATATACTGAACTCAGCAAATATTTCTATGTGTATTATCAGTCAACTTTGATATGCTTCTTCAAAAATTAAAATTTTTTGTGATAAGACTCGAACACAAAGAAGTGGTGTAATGAAAGTGATCAAGTTCCTGACTGTAGCATTATTAAAATAGTGCTAGA
>KK116971.1:1621-30761 GCA_000611955.2 Stegodyphus mimosarum
CAGCTTGAATTTGATATATTTAATATTACTGTAAGTCACATAAAGAGCTTAATGTCACAGGACACAGAGCAGAAAATAGTAAATAGATTAAAGGAAGTAAAACGTCTTTTATGACGACCAAGTTTGCTCTTAACGGTAATTGTTCTTTTAACAATCGATTTGCTTTTATCAAAAACATAAAAAATGTGGTTTGTAGAGACTATTGGGAACATGAAACGTCAACTGTGCAAATGCTGGAATTCGAACCACGATAATTCTAATTACTAATTGGTACTTACACTACGAGAGCACATGCAAATGTCTGTTCATTCCTCAACGGTCATTATGTGACTCCCACTTACAGTAGCATTTACTGTCGGCCCTTTTGCAAAAAGAGAAGGACCTTGGTTCAGGTAAACAATATGAATCTCTTTTCAAGTACCACGGTGTTTCATCATTGCAGCAACAGTAGTGACTGCGTCTTTGTTCTTATGTAAGATGGAAATCCACTGCGTCTGGCAATATCAATGAAGTGGCTACTTAGCTGCCCTTTTTGGAAATAAAAGAATTACAACTTCAAACTTTCTGCGATATGTCCATCACGTTCACCAGACTTGAACTCATGTGATTTTTGGCTTCGGGGATTCTAACAAATTTTATTAAACAATTTGAAAATTTAGAGAAGAGAAACCTAGCAACATGCATTGTATCTGCATCATCTATAGCTTGACACGCTATCTTCCAAGTTCAGCTTCTATTGGAAAACGAAGGACTGCATATTGAACATTTCTTATATCTCTCGTGAACGTTTATTACTTTTGTATCGCATTACCTCTTAACGAAGAGTAATTAATTTCCCTGGCGATATTTTAACTAATTTTTTTCTCTTCGCCAGATAAAATCCCATTGCTTGAGGAGTTTTCACACAAAACTTCAATTAATTCTGATTAGTAGTTCTTATTTCGAACCACTTTAAAATATGAACTTTATTTATAGCAAGTTTAACAAGCAAGTTTTCTGTCGAATGTTTGCCATTGCTGCAAGAATGTGATTGATTTAAGCATAAATGTTATTTGTAAATGAATTAATTGCTAGTTCCCCCCTTTTTGTTAATAAAATAACGCATTTTTTTCAGCCAGTGGTTTAAACCAGAAGGCATTCAACCATTGCTACTGACTTTCCAAGACAGATCGGTGGAAGTTCCATTTCTAAAGCAAAAAGATCCTTTGTTTAAATATTCGCTGCTGTCTACACTTTTCATGTGCTTCGTGACCACTACTGTGAGCGCTCTCGTCAAGCCAAGGTAAGACAGCTGGTATCTTAGTCTGCAATCAGTTCTCAGATACATAAAATGAGATATAAAGGATCAAACCTTTCCACGGTGTCTGTCTATAAGCTTAATTGAAAAATGGCGCATAAGAATGGAGTGGACTTCTAATGCAAAGTTCAAAACATAAATCTAAAATACCTTACTCATTAAATTTAAATATTAAATCTGCGGAAATTAATATTTTGCGTAGTACAAGTCACATTTTCTTTGTTTTAAAATAACTCTCAAATCGGCTTTGTTTATATGTGAAATTAGTTACCAGTTATTTTAAATATACAATACATAACATAATTAGTTAGAATATGGTAAATTTAATTAAGATATGGGAGAAAAATTCGCAGGTTAAATCGTGAAATTGTGCTACCATCGGAATTTCTCACTAACTTATCCGTAAAATAAAAATTAAATTAAATTAAATCAATTCTAGTTGTTCTAGCAATGATCAAATCTTTCTAGGATGCTTATCTAGAAGCTTAGTTGAAAAATGGCTTATAAGAAAGGAGTTGACTTCTAATGCAGAGTTCAAAAGATAAATCTGAAATATCTTTCTCATTAAATTTTAACCCTAATCTGCGGAACGGAATAATTTAGGTAGTACAAGTTACATTTTCTTTGTTTTAAAATAGCTGTCAAATCGACTTATATGTTGCATTATAGCTATATCGTGAAACTGTGCTGCCGTCGGAATTTTGCAGTAACATATTCGTAAAATAAAAATCAAATGTAATTAATTCTAGTTGTTCTAGCAATGATAAAAATAAATATCACTCAACTAAATCGTGTTGCTTTTGATTTTTTTAATTTATATCTATAAGTCCATTAAATTTTGGCAATGCGATCAATACCCTTACTGGAGATCCAGATTTTCATTAAAGTGTAACGCAAAAATATTATATTATCAAAGATTTTTTCAAACATTCTAGAAGGTCTAGCAAAATTGCGAAGATATAATTTGAGGTTCCAGGTCCTATTTTGAATTCTGGAACAGGATTAATATTTTTTCTCATAAATTCTAAGGAACGATAGAAATAAAGTCATTGAAAAAAGAAAATTATTTAATAATTAAAAGTAGGAAATTAAGAAAAGGGAAACAAGAAATTCACTTCATTCGTAGAAAAATTTGATAGTCACAAAATCTCAGAAAATTCCCTAAAATTATAGTGAAAATTCCTGCCGCTATAAAATCACTACCCTAATCCTAATTTATGTTTTCTCTTTCATATTTTAAATTTAGTTCTTAACATTAGGCCTATCTGTAAGCGGTATAAGTAATAGTCCAGATGAAAATAAGAAAATTAAGACAATCTGAACTCCAGCTAAGAAGTTCGAAGTACACGCTGCTCATCAGAAAGACAGCTAGACTGCATTCATTAAAACTTAATTATCGCACTGAAGCTGTTAAAAATTACCGACTATATCGCGTGTGCGAAGAGAAAGAGAATTATGTATTTAAATTATAACATTGTTTCAGGTCTAGCCTAAATCTTTTCATGAGGATATCACTTGGAGAAAATAGTTTCAGGAAAAGGAAAATAATAATAAAATAAATTCCTGATTCAAATAGCGTAGTAAGCGCAGTTTTTCTCTTCAGTAAGGACAGGAAATAAACAAGGAATATTTGCGTACTTTTCATAATACCTATATAAGTATTCTTTCATATTTATGCAATGTAAAAAGTAGGGAAAATAATGTTTTACAATGATGGACATAAAACTGCATCATCTGACAAAATGTGGAAGTGTGAGTAACTAATTAATGCGTTTCATGTATATGTTTTATGTAAAGATCAAATGTTACAATAGAATAAATTTATCTTAAGTTTTATAAAAATTAATAAATTATTTTCACTTAATCACTCAGAAAAATGAAAAAGAATGAAAATGCAATATTTATGCAAATGTGAAACAAAGTAATTCATGCAAAAATTTTGTAGTTAATGTAAATTCTACATATAATTGCAAACATATTACATGTCCTTAGATGTGTATATGTTAACGGGAAAGACCGAAACTAAAGAATGTATACACTCATAAAAAATCACTTCGATATTTAGTATATCCTCCATGAGCTGCGATAACAGCTTTGCAGCGGTCCAGCATATAGAAGATCCCAACTTCTGAAAGTAATCCTAGCCAGGCTCATGGAACCAAACCCTAATTAAGCTTTTCTGTGTTTAATCACAGTAGCAGGTTTCTTAGCAGTACTTTTGATACCCATTAAATGACAACAGTTTCCTGCGGGATTCAGATCAGGGCTATTCCCAGACCAGTCCAAAACTTTTACACTAGATTGATTTTTGTCAGATAGGCCTGCACCTGAAAGAGAGAAATAGGGAGTAAATTTTATAATATCCTTTATGTTGTGGAGACGAAAAACTGTAAACGAGGCAACAAAATCATGCATAAATAAGTTAGATCGTACTTTCCGATTTCGCTGCATGACAGGGTGCAGAGCCCTGATGAAAAATGCAATTTGCAGTACCTTTAAAATGATCCCAAATAACTGGCTTTAAACAATCCTTCGAGATTTGGTTATGAACTGATGCATTCATAGTTGCGTTGAATCACTACAAAAAGTTTGAATCACTTTTCAAATTTTTGCCACCATATATTATCTTCCTGTATTATAGTTCAATAAATTAAATAATGAATCTGCATGTTTTTCGCACTGTAAAAGAACAACGGTACCTAGAGCCATCAAATTTTGAATAATGTAGCCCTCCACCCGAATATGGTCACCTCGAAGCCCGAATTTGGAATTTATAATTTGTTTTGTTGTCTATTTCATATTTTGTAAAACCTTAATGAATTTTTGATCAACAAACTCAACGATTTCAAAACGAGCAATGGTAACACTGTACGGGAAAAAACACATTTTTATCTCCAGCGGGCGAAACTGTCTATCAGAAATTATAAAGTTATGCTGTTTTTAAATATTTTATTATGTATTTCAAGTTTTGTAAAACTTTCACAAATTTTTGCCTAATAAAGAGAGCAATGGCAACACTCTACGGGAAAAAAAAACATTTTTATCTCCAGCGCGCGAGACTGTCAATTGGAAATTCTAAAGATAGGTTTTTTTAGGGCTTATTTTAAATATTTTTAGCCCAAATGCTCTCGAAACGTGTATGTTTATGTAAATGAAAAACAATGCCCCTTTGTGCGTAATATAAAATGTGAAAGTTTTTAGATTTTTTTTCTTTATTTTTATTTTTTTCTTTTTGTTAAGAAAAGGCCGTTTTTGCGGGCGATACGCATGCAGATCGCATTCCGAAAGTGTCTTTGGACAGCGCGTTCGCTTAAATTAATGCCACATTCTTTCTTAAATTGAACTTTCTAAATAAGCAGCATTTGCATGACGATTACGGAGAGACGTCAGTTTCATGTCATATTTTGTGTGATCGGGCATCTTTCGGCTTGATCGGGCTCTTCTCTCTAATCATCACTAATGTCTTGTTCCAATTTAATCGCTCTCGAGACTGTTGATTGATTGCTACCAATTTTTTAGCGACCACGTCTGTCAGATATCCTTCTGTAGCTAAACCAACTGCCACACATTTTATTTCCTTGCGTCAACTGAACATACGGAGCTGTCTTTCATCGTCTAAGAAGAGAGGCGTGACCATTTTTCCCTTTTACCGCGCTATTTATAAAAATGGGATGACACAATACTTCGGAAGCGCTGTACGATGCAATATGAATGCAGAGTAATCTCACTTCTTGCTTAGCAACGGCTAAAATAATTTTACGTAAACAAAATAATGCGTTAACATTACAAAATGCTCATGTTTCTAGATGATACAGTTCTTTTGCCCGCCACAGTTATTATTTTATTAACGACTATTTGCAAATTATAGTTTTT
This sequence comes from Stegodyphus mimosarum, assembly GCA_000611955.2. Lineage (NCBI taxonomy): Eukaryota > Metazoa > Arthropoda > Arachnida > Araneae > Eresidae > Stegodyphus > Stegodyphus mimosarum. The sequence continues at coordinate 6,792 of KK116971.1, forward strand.
TCAGTTTTATGATATTCCAATATAAAAATTATTCTCATATTTATATTATTATCGAGGGATTCGGAATACTGGTATTTCATCTTGGATTAATTTTCCACGCGTGTATGTAATATAAATATACATGATATCAAAATTTTGTTCAAAAAAATTCGAATCTATATTCTTTTTTGTCTATTAAAAAAACTAAAAGTAGAATTCAAATCTTATAGAACTGTTGATCAAGTATAGAACTAAAAAGGTGAATGGAATTTGAAATCATAAAAATTATCACGCTTTTTAGCATGTATAGACCTTTTCGTTAAAAAATACCTATAACCTTTTCGTTAAAAAATACATTAAAAATGCCATTGAATTTGGAAGATTTTCCGTTCTGACGAATGACATAATTGTCGTACAAATACAATATACGTATCAATAGTATAAAGTACCGTCTCCTTATATCAGCTTAATATATTATTGCGTGCGGATTCGTAGTAGACTGAATTCACACAGGTCCGATGATGGGTTGATAAAATTTATTTTATCAACAGAACCATTTCAATGTTCTGGAATTTTCCACTGAAATGTTCCTACAGGTGTTTACAGTATCAAGAAGTGCAGTAAGGAGTTACGCTTCAAACTACTAAGAATGTTAAACACAACGCAAGCAAAGCTCAGCTAAAGAGAAAACTAATCCGATCTGAATGTAAACTAACAACTCACAACAACAACAGCAGCTAACTAATCAACTGAGCGCAGATGCTCTTTCTCCGGCCTTGTATAGTTTTCAGCCGACCGCCGAGATATTTTTAGTATATTGCTTTTCGAAATTGCTGGAAAGCAATATGAGGATCGAATGACGGTTACAGCTAATATAGTGATCAATTACATTTATTCAATTACAATACCTATTACGGTGATACAGGGACCGGACCCAAATGTCGCCAAATAATGGCCCAGTTTCGCGACTTTTGGCTATTTCTCGCCAAATTTGAGGACAAAATAAGTCGCCAAAACAGTCGTCAGTTTGGCAATATCTCGCCAAATGGCCAAAATACCCATTTACTCAATGTTAAACGGACGTGCACCTGTATTATTATTTTTCCAGCATAGCTTTTCTTAAAATTTGTTTCGCGTTTCATTACACAGAAAAATACTGCAATTTGACGTATAACTGCACTAAAATCACCTATCTATGTACACAATTCGTAACAATATGTGTTCGTTTGGAGCCTAATTGTCCAGAGAGTTGATTTCTCTCAGATTTATCTGCAAGAAAGCAAAGATGTAAATAATGATAATAATATTAACAATGCTCATTCTTTTTGCAGGATGAATTACTTGTGGATAGCTGGTTGCACTGTATTTTTAATCTGCATCACCAGCGTCATCTGCTCGTGGCTGGCTGTCATTGCTGGTAAACTAAAGGTATTTTTACATTTAGAAGTTCATTGCGCTGTTCTCCATAATAGTATCTTTTGAAAAGATTTGTAGCGAAAGTTATTTTTTAACTTGCAACAGATCATTCATTACGTTGACAAAGTTTACATTTACAATCTTTCCCTTTCCTTTAGCTTTAACATTTCGGGTGTATTTCTTATAGATCTATATTAACGAATTTAAATGTGATGTTTGTTTTTAATAGGGCTAGGATATTTGAATCCCAAGAAATTTGGAAACGATTCAAGATTTGAAAATTCGAATCTTTCGTGCTTTTTTCATAATTCAAATCTTTCAAATCCTAACCTTAAAAATCGTTAAATTTCTAACTCAAAACTTCCTAAAACTTAATTTAATTGGTTTACAAATAGTATCACTCATTGAAAAATGAACGTGATTCGCTGCCCCGAGAACAACGCTCTTAATTTACGGGAAGGAATTTAATGTTCTATATCTTGTATTCATCTGGGTTAACTTGTGAAAAAAAAAACGTAAAACCCTGAAATATAGCTAAAATATCTTTTGTCAAAATATATAGAAGAAATGAATCTGAAGTCTCCACAACTTTGGTTATATACTAATTATCATGAATTATATCATTTACATTAATATGAATTTTGCCATTTACTCCGATATTTATTAAGAAAACAAAAATTTCGGTTGTGTTTTCTTAATAAATATCGGTGTATTTCAAAAAACTGTATTTTTAAATTTGTTTTTCGTTAAACTCTAGTTTCAAACTTTGTTTTAATTAAAACTTTTTAAATTAAGTGAAAATACCTATATCCTAATAGCTATATATTTATCCTGAGTATTTTGCTTTGCATTGCATATTATGACTTAAAATATGTTATAAATTTATAAATTGCTTATTATATATATTATATATGACTTAAAATATATTACAAATTACTTATTATATGTATATATAGATATATATATATATATATATATGACTTAAAATATATTATAAATTACTTATTATATATTGACTTATAAAATTGTATAAATTACATATTATAAAATGTTCTGTTCAAAAGTAGGCTACGACTTGGAAGCTGCTCCACGAAGACGTCCCTTCCTTTAGCCAGATAACCCTTGCGTAATTTGCCATACACTAAATAATCCAATCCAATCCGAAAGCAGGGATTTGTCAGCGAATAAAACACTAAACTTTGGTAGCTTATCCCAAATTAAAATGTCTACGAACGGAGTGGCTGCATTTTTGTTTTGTTTTGTTTTTCCTATGTCAAAATTAAAACCAGCCAGTTTCCCTAGAAAATCCTAGATAAACGCGTCCCTGTCTTCAGTCGGATAGCCCATATATACTTTGCCATAAATCGGATAGTCCTTGTTTTCTTTATGTTGAGTCAGAAAGCCCATGTGTGCTTCTCCAGAATTAATGGATCATAATACACAAATAAATGCTTTTATTTTAGTAATTCTGATTAAATATTTTTCTCCCAAACTGTTTCTCCATTTGTGTTGGCTGTATTACGTGCTAAAGAATGCAGGTTTTAAGATATAAGAACAAAACGTATAGTGTTCAGTTGTAAGATCTACTTGTCTAACTTTTGTGGGATAACTGGAGAGTAGTGACTGCGCAGAAGAAGGCTTAAAATTACCCTTTATTACACTCTTTAATTATTTACAAAGCGTCAACTCGACGCTAACACACTACGCCTCTGCTTGGGCGGTAATTGAAACAGTAAGAACTAAATTCAAAATTTGAAGATATTAACAAGTAGTAGAATTACGCTATAGGGATCAGACTATCCTGTTTCCTAAAAGAACATTGAAAATCTAGTGGCAGCAAAGTAATAACTGTTACGCCACGTTTAACCAGCAATCAATGCTAAGCAGAAGCTCATGTTACAACAAACAGAGTTTTCCCACACTCTCTAACTCTCCTTTCTAGAACTTGATACTTAAACATTTCTCCCACTTGTAGAATTTGCATTACTTCACGTCCGCTAAATATTCTGACATTGACAATTAAGGAAATGAAGACTTATAGGAAAGGACTTCAAATTAAATTTAACTGGTTATTTAAAATAAATATAAATCCTACACAGTGATAAAGTGAAATGCTTGCTTTTATTGAAAATGCGAAATAATAAATATAGGGTGCTGATATCGCGTTTAATGTAGAAACATCACTCGGGAATAAAAAATATGGTTTTACGTAGAAAAGAATATAAAATTTTTAAATCTAAAGCTTTTTAATATTTCAACGAAACATACCAATATAAAAATTGTGCTGAAAATAAATTTTTAATTTTTCATTATAATGAAATTTCTCTTTCTCTGAAACAACATAATTTTAAAAAGTAAAGTTCAGTATCTTCAAATCATTTACATATATTTTTAATAAATAAATGAAGTGAATACACTACACTCATTATAACATAACAATTTCTGATTTATATGGCTTTAATTCGGGCATTACATCAGTTTTGTTAAGAAATTTTTTCTACTACTATTTTCTAGCTGCTGTAGTTTCTAAGATAATCATATGATAAAATAAAAGCGATCTATATGTAAAAGGTATTATAAGTATGTATATATTTGTAAAAGTTATTATTATGAAATTTGTAAAATATCAAAATATTGATTTGTTTGTTAGTTAGAGTATTTACCCGTTTGCAAATTTTGTGACGTAAATGTCCCTTTATTTTTCATGCTACAAAATAAGAATAAGAATAAAATAACATTTTTCTATGTTTACCGAAGTTTCATGCCTTGTTTAATGTTAAAATACAAATCGGAATATAAAATTCTAATAATTAAAAAAAGTCACCCCCGAAGGTTTACTTATGCCTTCAGTGAGAGTTTCGTTAAAAGAAGATCTATAAAGAGAATAATTGTTTCTTTAATTATTTATTTTCAGAAATCTTCGAAGTCGCAGTTTATCATTATCTTCCAGAAAGGGTTTAGCAGCGTCCTCATTCGTACTATTCTGTTCACTCTTCTCACTCTTCTGCTGATGACTGTGGCTATGATGGGGCTGGTAAGTTTACTAGTACCACTACTTGTTTTCTTAGCAAGAGGTATCTTTATATTATTGTGGCCACCTCTTCCTCTTGTAATTTGATAATTAACGCTACCAGTATCACTTTGTTGTATCTGTTAGATCTTCCATCGCGGTAATGATTTATTGTGAATTGTTTAGGGAATGATAGGGAGAGTACGTATATAATATTAACAATGAATAACGTCTTTCTTCAGTATATATAAGCTGTTATAGTAACATGTGTAATACTGACAGCTGTAAAAGATATCAAAATGTGTTTATAAATTCTTTGTAACACTTCACATTGCCGTTCATCAGGAACACTATCTTTGAATTTATATTTTGTCATGTTGCTTTTTTAATCCAAAACTGCGTTGAAATTCTCTTTTGTTTTTGATTATCCATTCTTTGCGATTGTATCACAACTTCATGGAATAAATCAAACTCGCTCTTACCTCAATAGTATGTTACAGTGTAGAGACTGTGAGATTTTTATGAAAAGGCAGACGTAAAAAATAATTTTTGTAGTCTCCGGTTTTCCAACCACAAATCTTCCAATTGTTAGTCAAATGTGCTAATTTCTCGAAACCACGATAGGGTACGGAGGAATTGGATTATTCCTTACATTCCACTCCAATGAAAAAGCAATTGGAGAAAGACATTGAAACTACAGTTGGGCAAATTTAAGTGGTGAAGATTTATCGTTTACCGCATTTTAATTCAGTAGTTAGTGTAAAGAGTATCAAGTTTATACGAAGAATGGAAATGTGAAAAATCAGCTGTGCTCACTCTCTGAGATTGAAACATGGATCTTCTAACCGATAGATGGATGTCCTAATCATGTACACCACAATAGCCTGTAGGTGATTCCTTACAACACTGCCATGCATTTATCATCTGCACGATTTAGTAACGTATAGAGCTCTGTTGTAACTGAAAGCTTGTAATAAAATTCTGCAGACCCTAAGAAACTAATAGCGAGCTATGGCTTAGTTTAAAACAAGTTGCAACTTACTGGGGAATCTTAAAATAAGCTTTCTAATTATTTAGTCTTAAATTGAACAGAACAAGCACAATACGTGCTATAGGTGAAACTTCTACTACCTGAGGGTATTTAAATTAACATAACAGGCAATTAAAGTAAATAATATTACAACTTAGGTAACGTAATCTGAGATTGCACATAACATAGATTACTTATGCTGGCTCGGAATTTTACCTGCGCGTATTTTTAAAACATTGACAATCAAGACGCTAAAGCCGGAGTATAACTTAAGTAGAGCTAGCGGGTAAATAACAAAAACGCGGCTACCATCACATTCTGGTGAGGAATACGGAAAGAAGTTACAGTAGAGACTTAAATCATAATATTTGGTCGATTAAAATCAAATACTTTACAAACCGTTGCCATTGCACGAAACATAACATCTTTCATTTTTCTCCCAAGTGTCATAACGAAAGTTAATTTTCAGTGAGTTTTCATTAAACGTGATTTGGGTCGCCTGCAGGCATAGGTAACATATGCAGCTGCTTAGAGCGCCAGCTACGTTTTTTTACAAGCAGCAAAAGTATATTTTTGCTTGGAATTGTTAACATAATATGTTTTATTTATACCAGTTGCAAAAGTAGTGATCCCCTAGGACGCTGGAAGTGCTGAACAAGAGCCTGGATGTAATTTAAGATTTTTGACTTATCTGTCAAATTATAAGTTGTATATCTCAACAAATTGAATAATTTATTATCAATAAATGCTGTTCTTAATAATTAAGATCTTTATTTTGTTGGTGAATGTCGTTGCTCGTTAAACGTCAATAATCGATGCCTCAAACTTACCAGCAGAAGATTGAGGTATCGGAGCTTGGTGTTTACCACTTTCACACCAGATAATCGGAAGAAACTCACCATCAAAAGAATCATTAGTTTGCTTGGCAATTACGGATACCAAATTCTTTTTCTTTTCAGAACACACTTTGTCTTGTATATCAACCAGAAAAATCCGTTGCCCAATATGCTTCAGAAAAAGAAAACGAAGTGGACGGGGGAGGACCTCTTCAAGAGAAGACTGTCTGTTTGCATACGTCTCACCACATATTTTTATTCCTAATAGTCAATAGCTAACAATCATGTGTTAACTTTTGTCAGAATTGCCAGATTGATTTTTTCACGGTTACTGTGTCAATCTAACAGAGCATCAAGTTCATAGCATCTTCCTAAAGAAAATTATAAGTTACTATAAACGGTAAAAGCTTGTATGGATTAAAAAATTTTATGTGCCTCAATACAGAATCATTTGGATTTGGAGACTTAGCAGTTGCAAAATGGCTAAAGCTACAGAACGCTGGTATCTTCTTTCTAGATTCGATTTGCGGGAGTAGAAATAGGCTAGATACAGGCGTGCTTTTGTGCCTTACCTCATATGTATACACAAAAGCCCATTAACATACCATAATGAATTAACCTTCTAGTGCATGGTTTCGCAATATTTTTTGCTCGTTGCTCCCTTTTTGAAATCAATTTCGCTCAACGTTTTCTAGCCTTGAAGCAATTATACATTATATGTCTTTTGAATGTAGTTCGTGGACGCTGGTTGAAAATGCACAAAATGTTTCAGGTTTTTATTGCACTTGCACAGTAACAAACCTGGTAAAAAATACGCAGATTTCTGCTACAGCATATGCATTGAAACGTACATGTTAATTAGGTATGCAGGATATCACAGCAAGTACGGATTTGTGGTCCTGTTTACATACGTTTACATACTATTGATAGTTTCTTAAGTTCTGACCTCTTGGAATAAAAAAATGAAACCTAATGCATCTAGGACTAGCTTATGTGAAGGTTTGACTGATGTAATTTGGTATGATTCTTGTGAATGCGTGATTGCAATAGTTGTAAAAGTCAAGTGAAGTCTGTTTCAAAAGTGTTTAGGCAACCAAATTTTTCAAATGTGTTCCGTATTTCCCACTTTGAGAATAAAATGAACCTCAGATTAAAACAAGCATAAAGTAATAAAAACCATTATACTTGTTATTACGCTTTGGATCGGTAAGACCCTCTTCATTTTTTCCGCGCGCAACAGTGGATGATAACGCCTATGTTGGAAAATTGTATTCTAGTTTTTGAAATCGTTGCCTTACATTAATTATAACGCATTACATTAATTATAATGCATTACGTTAATTATAACGCGTTACTTTAATTATACGTTATAATATTAATTATAACATAATTTTTATGTAGTTTGTTGATTTTCTATCTTTATGTTGAATCTATTGGGTAAATAATTTTAACGCATAAATAGCTTTAGCATAAATTTCTTTCAGGAAGGCTGTCGCATGGACAGCTATATCCCCAACTTTCCAAAAAACACTACATTCTCCGAAGAGAAAGATGTAGCATGTGAACATCCATGGGTAAGTAGAATTTATTTAATAGTTATATAATGTTGATGAGTTCTATCCGAAACCTAAGTGTAATCTAACTATCTCAGTCTTAACATGTTTGCTGCCCAAACTGATATGATGCTTCCATTCACATGGCTTATTAATGCTTTTAGATTATTTTCTGTTGATTTATTATTCAAATACACTTTATAACAAAAAACTCGACGCACCAAGAAGGGAATTGTCCGATGGAGACAAAAATTGGTGGATAGGAAGATTATGTATAGAATAGAAAATTGCTAAAATTTCAGAACAATTGAATGATTTATTTCAGAGTTATATAGTTACAAAGTAACGAGCTCAATAAGGTGTTGACCCATCTCCAGCCTGGATGCAAGCTGCCACACGGCGTGGCATAGACTGATAAAGTTTCTCTATCCGTCTATGGCATATCGCCAATTTTTGTCGCCAAGCGTCCCCAAATGAGCGTATTTATCTCCAAATATGGCAATCCTGCTTTCTCTTGCCATTTTCTGGCAACCCTAAACCCGCTTTACGAGGAAGCTATCTTACCGCGGCTGTGCTTTTCTGAACAATATCATGTAGTAAAGAAGAAATCATAGTGTTAGGGATTTCTTATTTATTTAGCTATTTATTTAGAATTGTAATTAAAATTCTTTTATTTTCCCGTGCAACGCAGGCGATTAGCTACGTCGGCAAGTAAAAATACAAGGGCGCATGCATTTAATATTTTATAAATAAATATCTCGTAATTGCTGTTGCCATCGAGGAAAATCGAGATATTTATAGATTTTACGAAAATATTCTAGTGAATAATTAAACAGCTAATAAAAGCCGAATTAAAACGCCTCATCTCAGTGGTAGTGGTAGCTGTTTTAAGCTAACTGTTGTTTACTTAATGCTGTGATTGATTGTAGTGAAATCGCTGTGAGATAAAATTAACTTTATCTGTTTTGAATTGAATTCTGTTTAAAGTTTGAGATATTGTGATATTGTACGAATATTTCTGAGAAAATATTTCAGTATTTGTGTGAAAAGAATAAATTTTATTAACTTTTGAACGACTTATGCATTCAATCCGTTACGAACCCGTACGTACGCAACAATATAAAAGAAATGTTAAGGGGAAATACAAAATCATTTAGTATATTTTAAAAATCAATAATAATTTTTCAAAATATACAGATTTTTTATGCAAAAAGGGAAATATAAGAATGTAAAACACAGGGAAATAATAATACATGGCCAAAAAGATACGAGAAGCGCAAAACTTCTTTCAGAAGATATATTGCATATGTACAAGGCGCTTGAAAAGAAAATAATATTTGCTTTCTGAATAATGAAAATTTGAATATTCGAGCATGGTACACAGAATTGCAATATATTTGAGCTTGATATGACGCAAGAAGAGTTTATTGCATTGAGGGAGGATGTTCAAGCATAAATCTTATTCAAAATTCATGTGTACGCTAAGTTTTTTAATTTAAAATTCATCTGAGTGAATCAAGCAGTATCTCAAAATAAAAGTTGTCACCAAATCGAGCTTGACCTTTTTCCCGATCTTACTTTTTGCAAGTGGGCTTGATTCAAATCAGAAATATACTACGGGAAACAAGAAACAGATTGATATTTTGGTACGAAGTGATTTAATTAAGTTAAGCAGTTTTATGGCAAATATTAAAAAATTTGCATCAATACATCAAGCGCAGCCGTCACATTAATTTTGTGCAATTACAATGCGTGATTTTTTTTCTGAAAACTTGTTTGACCTCTGAAAAGAGTTTATTTTATTCAGAGAGAAAGCATCATCTGCGAGAGGGTTTCAATATTTAAGTTCGAGCGAAAGTTTGAGTTGAAAAGTTATCTAAGACAGCAAATTTACTTTCTAATAGTTTCACGAATTTTGAATTATTTGAAGGAAAATTTATTCTAAAATCGAGATGTTTATGTGTTGGATGATTTGTAAGCTATAAAGAGTTTTAAGAATCAGTGAAATATTCTAATTTTTGATTATTTCCCTGTGTGTTGCAGTATTTTACATGGTGTGCCATTTTGTCAATGATCTCAATATCAGTGTTCCTGCGGATACATTTTCTCATGAAACTGCTGGTAAATGGGACATTGGTCGCTGCGTTTTCATACATTATTCATTCGAAGATGGAACTCTTCAATAAGCCATATATCCAAGATTGGTAGGTAAAAAGATTTTTCTCTCAGTTAGAAAATTTATTAATTCCTTGAAGGGATTCATTTTGAATCAATAATTGATTTGATCAAATAAAAACAAAAAAATACTGTGATTTATATAATTGTAAATTGATCATTTTAAGCATCATCTTGTATTTTTTTAACTTTGATTTACTGTGAATTTATAGTGTACCAACATTTGTAAACATCTGTTTAAGCAATATTAATTCAGGAAACTAGTTAATTTAGCACATATAAGTAACATAACCAGCGGCTTCACGGGAAGTGTCGTCTTTTCCTCCCATGTATGATGTGAATACCTAAGGTACCTAACTGATATAAATTAAAATATATTGAATTCATAAAGTTTCAACTAAAAATTTTATGAACGTTTACAGAATAATTAAAATAATTAATAAAACCTAAGAAAGAATTGCTTCATATTTAAATAACTATTTGTTCCATAGGGATCAAGTTCCAAGAGGCGTCGACCAATATTGGTGTTTGCTAGTCACATTATTCACGTTGCATCTGCTGGACAGACAGGTAAGCAAACGGATCAGTTACTCATTCTAATTTCACAATGAAGCCACAAAGATTTAGGAACAAGTTCATAGAAAATCGGAAGTCGAAGAAAACAACTTTCTTACTCACCAGCCCAGAATGTACAATACTTGTAAGTTTTTATAACGAGAGACAGACTGTTTGTAGAACTCATCTTTTGAACTTAAGTCTCCGGTTACAATTTCCTGAATCTCTTCAATGCTGTTAAAAGAATGGCGTTTGAGGTGAGACTTCACTTCTGGGAGGAGAAAGTAATTTCCAAATTTCAAATCTGCAAACAATTTTCAAGCATTTCTTTGCTAGAAACTGCTTGATGAGAATGGAATTTGGAATTGGGAGACACCACATTGTTGTTCAGCAGAGACTACTTATTAGATTGAGCTTTTTCAGCACTAACGCACAAAATTATTTTCAGCAATCAGTCTCTAAAAATATGAAGTTCACAGTCTAGCCCTCAGGAACAACTCTCTTGTGAATCATTTCTTTCCAATCAAAAACGCCTATCCATGCAAAAAAAATGTCTGCATTCATATTTAAAATACATTCCTATGCAAAATTAGGTAAATTTGCAAATTATGTCTATTCTTACGAAAAGTATTGAACTAAAGGTGTAGAGACATTAGGTTAATTACAAGCAAGAGAGGAGATGAATATGCAAGGGCCTTCGCCGGGAATCGAACCACGGACCTCTGAAATACCGGCTCAGTGTGCTGACCACTACACCACGAAGGCATGCTAAGAATGTGGGAGATATACCTTATATACTCCCCTTTTTAAAGGGCGACTAGGGTTTTAGGGAACCTAGTCGCCAAATCCTGGGTGTGGAGAGTCATCATCTACAACCCTTTTAGTTCGGGCGCCACTGTAGAGACATTAGGTTATTACGAAGCAGGAGAGATGAAAAATATGCATTGCCTTCGCCGGGGATCGAACCACGGACCTCTGAAATACCGGCTCAGCGTGCTGACCATTACACCACGAAGGCACGCTAAGACTGTGGGAGATATACCTTATAAAGGTACTAATTATGCCGAAGAATTATGCAAATATTCAAAGTCGTATACATAGCACACACTTGCTTGTCTGCGGAGCTATGATTGTATGAGGGAATATAAGAACACGAGGGGCTTTCGGCGATTTGTTTGCTCATACTCCTTCACTCCATTCGCCGTGTTTCTCGCAAAGGTTAGAGAAATTTTAAACGGTATCAGATAAAATGAAGCCACGAATTCGCAGCTCTCATGTGAGCTGTATGCCGCCACTGGGTACGAATTTCACGGTCTACAGTTCCTTGAAGGATTCTTGAGATAGGGCTGTATACCAAGAGACTCGCTCACTGGAGTATACAAGAGAGTGCTTTTAGCAAGGTGCGAGCAACATAGACCAGTCTTCAGAGGAGCACTATGCTTTTAACAGAAGATAGGTCTAGATTCATCTTGGACACCGATTCTTGGTGCCTATATTTGGAGAGAGCCTAAACACAATACCTCCCCTCCCTGACCAGGGAAAACAGTCATTACGGTGATAGAGCTGAAATGGTTTGGATAGGCATTATATTTGACGGCCGCACACTCTTGTATGTGTTTGACAAAGGCAGCCTGACCGTTATGAGGTACAGGGAGGAGATCTTAGAGCCCTATGTTCCACTTTTCAGATGCACAGTTGGCCCTAGGTTCCTGTTAATGGACGACAACGCTTGTCTGCATAGGGCTAAGCTGGTTGAAGATTTTCTAGAACGTGAGGATATTTGCCGCATGGACTGTCCAGCCAGATTTCCTAACCTTAACACTATAAAGAATGTCTGATACGGTCTTTAAAGGGCTGTCTCATCTCGCCATTCCCCTCCGAGAACCATCCGGGAGTTGAAAACTGCTTTGTTGCAGGAGTTATAGCGACTGTTACAGAGACAATTCAACAGTCACGTCACCAGTATGCTGACACGCTGCACGACTTGTCTGGCTGTGAGAGTCAGACAAGTGAATTGTCTGGCTGTGGAAACGTACCCCACATTAGACATATTTTCAGTTCGATATAACAGCGTAGATTTTTGAATATCCCTGCCCTGTGAGCTTTATTGATAATCATGGGTACATAAAATGACTTTTGAATAGTACATCTTTCTCTGTTATAAACGTATATTCATATAAAATTTTATTAAAATCTGTCCATTAGTTTTCCAGATATTCGGCATAATATCCAAATTTCCTCAATTTTGCATGTGAATGTATTTGACAAGAATATCGCTATTATATTTTATCGTCAATCTCTCTTACACAGTGATTAAATTCAATATCAATCATTTGAAATTAGAAAACAAAATTTTGAATACTCTAGGTCATCTGCATAAATTTCAGTTCTTACTAATATGTAGAAGAAGAATGATTTTTTTCTCGTAGGTAGAGTACATTGGTCGTCTGGATTACCTGTGGAAGAGGAAGCTCAAGAAAGAGCAAGAAGAAGCCACAACAATGGGTCTCGTAAACAGAACTCTTTTGCAAAATATACTCCCAGTTCATGTGGCTCAGTATTATCTCACGAAAGAGTCTATGCACCTTGATGTAAGTTCTTTTTACATAAAACTAATATGACGTTATTTCGCTAATACGACCGCTCGTTAGTTGAACCTGTCCCTTTAAAACTTAATTCTTAATTTCAACTGACGTAATTTTAAAACTTTATTCATTAAATTTTGTTTAATTACTCATTATAAAATCTGCGCTTTTTGTAGACTTTCTAACATTTTCCCCTTCATATCTTTCATTATTTAAAAGTTTTATTTCTAATTAAAAACAGTCATTAATCAGTATTGTAAAATAATTATCTAAAGTCTCAAATATACACGATATCACTTTAAAAGAGATAGGAAACTTGAACTGGTGATTTTTTTTTCGTTCTATGCATTCTTCATTTCTATTCTACATATTATAAAAGAAATAGTCCAAAACTTAGTGGATTTCCTCATCACTTTAAACGGCTAATTCGCCTAGTGATCTTGTTAAGTATTGTAGCAAGTGATAGGTGGGTAGTTAAAGCAGTGGTCTTCAAACTGTGTTCCACAAAACCCCTGGATTCCGCGAGTTAAAATAAAAATCTGGCATATAACATATGTCAAAGAGAATGACGTGCAATGTTTTGTAAAGCTAAATAGTTTTCTAATGGAAAATGAATTACATTTAGACGACAGTGATAAAATGTTTATAATAGAGCACCTTTCTCAATTGAAGAAAACAGTAAGAGAATATTTTCCAGAAGAGAAAACTAAGTATGATGGATACAAAATTCGTTCGAGTGCTACCATAAATCAGAAAGTTTGCCATAAAGACGGACAGATCTGCTATTTTATGTGACCGAATCAGAATGGTTCGCTCACTGAAATAAAAGGGTTCACTTTGTGACTCACGCTTATAAGCAGTGAACCAAAGGAAGGGGATCCCAGACCCGGCTAGCACTTATCAGTTCAAACAACCCAACCACATATCAGTTAAACCACCCCCAACCTCCAGAGGCCATCCGAGACTGAGGGGAACTTCAAATATCTCAAAGTCTAGAAATATTACAAAGCTTATGTAATCAAAGTCAACGGTCGTACATGTCAGACACCGTCCGTCCCCAAGTGTTGACTAAGGAGAGCCCATACCCCTCAGACAACCGGCGATATCTGACGATGTGACGTCCCCACAACCAAGGGTCAGACAAGACAGTACCAATACGGTCCCTGCCAAGCCTGAACCTACCACCGAATAAACGATGGCTCTAGTCTTTGTGAAGACTGTATTATAATTGATGTAATTTAAAACACATTTAATTTGATACATCCAATTGATAATTTTCTTAAGCATTTGCACCGTTATTGCAATTAATGAAAGATGTTTCTGACGCCATACATTGAATCTGCGCAAAACTGCAGGATTTGTTTTTACATTTATTGCCCCAAAGGTGGCCTCAAATTTGTAAAAACGCTTTCGCGCATGTAATTCGAGGAAAAGACTCCCATTATGATTATTTACTGGTGACGATGTTCAAACTTTTGCTATTAATATTACATAGAATAATCGTTCTTTGAATTTAGCTCATGTATGTAGTTTAATTTGCTTTAATTTTTTAATAATTATTTTTGCACGGTGTGAGCAAATTTTCATTCACCCGTTATTTTCTATAGGCAGTTTTGTTTTATGCTAATGGCTTGTGATAGTAATTTTTTATCATTCCTCAATAAACAAACTTAGCATTTTTTTTTCAAGATTAAACCCGGTTAATCCAGCCCGGTTAATCCACAATCCGATTAATCCGCTCATGATTAGAGCATGTCTCATTTTTTGCTAAAATCCTTGAACTATTCAGTTAAGATTATCTATTTTCTGATATTTTTCAGTTGGACTTATATCATGAAGAGTACAGCTCTGTGGCCGTCATGTTTGCTTCTATACCCAACTACATGGACTTTTACAGCGAATCTCTTCTTAACGACGAGGGTAGGAAATGTCTTCAAGTACTGCACGAAATTATATGCGATTTCGACAAGGTACTGTGCGAAGTGTATAATTTTCACAATTTAAGATATAATTACTAATTTTTTAAGAAAGGGGTGGAATAGTTATGCTTCAGAAAAATTTGAAAATTCTGTATCATTTACCATAGGGTAAAAATATATTAAATATATTCTGTGCCGTTACGGCATGTTTATTTTTTACAGTTTGAACAGAACACATAAATGTTTTCAATTGTAAAAAAAAATGAGGTATTAAGGTTTAAGTAAAATTTTCATATATCAGAGGCATTATTTTAGTGGTGAAGGCTTCAGAGTTTCTTATGATTCTTCTCAACGGATATATACTGAATATCTTAAACTGAGAAATTAGCTAAGTTACTGAACACAAACTAAGAATTCGAATGTACAGAATGGTAAAATTAAAACACAAAGTAACAGTTGGAACAGTTAGCAGGAAAGCAATTTCTGTGAATCGAGAAATGACGTTATAGTACTTTAATTTGGAATGACTAAGGTTTTGTGCCAGGTGTTCGTCCGATGATACCTTCAGTGGTGATCAAACGAATCTATTTTATCATCTAACGCCGAACAAAACATCGAAATTTTACAAAAGGCTAATAACATGGCACTAAGAACTCGTGGGCATGGACTAACATATCAAGGTCAGAAAAGAAAACATTTTGCCAACTGTAAAATTTGATATCCCAGATGTTTTAAAAATGGTAGCCCAGAAACGGTGAATTAAAAATTCAACAATAGCCTTCATTACCATTGTCCTTTTTCTTTCTTTTTCCATGAATAACTTCGTCAGTGAAATTGAGAATTATATATGAAAGAAATTAGAAAAGCTATATCTGGTGGACCATTGCCCAGTTTATTATCATAAACTAGTTTATTATCGTAAAAGTATCGGAAGCCTCAACAACACTAGACTAGTGTTCCTGCTTGCGAACACTAAGTGAATCCTTTAATTCTGGAATCAATGAGCGGTGTGCAGCTTTAAAATAAACGGAAGGGAAGAAAAGCTTTATTTATTCCGAGTCTTGGTATCAGTATTAAGTACATCAATAAATATTCTCTTCGTTTTGTCTATAACCGTGTATTAAAGATCGTTACAAACTCTTTCAAGTAGGTTGATTTGGATTTGGGATTTGCGGAATTCAAAGATCATAATGATGAACATCTTAATGATAAGCCTATTCTAAAATATCCTAAAAATTCAACTGAAAATGAAAATTCCATTCATGTAGACAGGGAATTTATAGCGAATGAGACCCGGCCAAATAAAAGTGTTACCGAGGCTGGCAGCTGTATCATGAAAAAAAAATAAGGGTCAGAGTGGCAAGGATAGTGACAAAAGACCTTGAACAGTGAACTTTTGATTGTTCAGGACGGATCAATAGAATGCATGGATTTCGATTTATAGATTATGGCAAGCATACTAAGGCTACTTATCAAAAGAAACGGAATGCTAACACTAGTTTACCTGAATTTTTAAAATTTAGCTTATTTGTGATAGTTTGCATTCCTTTGGAATTTCTGTGCGATGTCTAAGGAGCATTGCTGGTCTTCTTTTGTGGTTGCATGAATTGGTTCCAATACGATCTTACAGCTGCACACCTTGGTGGATTGGAGCCTTACCTTTAAATCTAAATTTAAATCTAAATATCTAAATCCATGCATTCGTATATTTTTCTTGCAGAAATCTTTATTCGCTTAATGAAAGACTGGGCATAATGCGTTGCCTTTTTGTTGTATATAGCGCAGCAACTTTATCGGGGTAGTACCGGAAACGGCACCCACGGTTTTCTCAAAATCATGCTTAGTCCGAGGGCAAATAGAACAACAAAAGGAAGAGTAATGATGCATATTTTAATTAAAAACAGAATACTCTTACCGGTGTACCTGTATTTCCAAGAATGTTAAGCTCATTTGGTTTTATAAACGTTATGAGAAATGCAGAAGTTATAAATGGTATTAGAACTGTTTACTTTTGACTCAGTTCATCTGGCACATATCATCATTAGCTATCATTACTGTTATTCTACACATATTTTCTTTTCTTTTCGTATTTTCCATAGATAGTTTTGTTTTACGCTAATGATCAGTGATGATAATTTTTTTCGTCGTTTCGCAATAAACAAATTTAACACTTTTTTAAGACAATGCCCGGTTATTTTAATACCTGGCTAACTGTATATTTAATATAACATCTGAAAATTGCTTTATGCTTTCACTGTGTGCTGTAATACAGTTCTCGAAAAACTCACTATTATTCCCTTTTGTGAAATTTAGCTATTGTACGAACCGCCCTTCTTGAAGCTGGAGAAAATAAAAACTATTGGGAGTACTTACATGGCTGCAGCTGGTTTACAGCCAGGAAGAAACTCTAGCAGAACTTCTTACGAGGTAAGTTCTACATTATTCCAAATATTAAAATGTATTTTCAGTGGGCTATCTGTTTGCAGGCTTTCGAATAAATACGCAATTATCATTCTTTCTTTGCGTTTTATTACTTTTAATAGGAAGGTGTTTACAAAATCCATATCTTAATAACTGCTTTTAGTTTTTCTCATTTTAAATCCCCTTATTCTTGTAGAGTTTTGGTCCTGAAGAAGACGGTACTCAGAATGTCCTAATCATGACCAAATTCGCGATGACCATCATGGATGTGCTGCAAGAAATGAACAGGCACAGCTGGCAGCAATTTCATCTCAGAATTGGTAAGATGGAACTGATAAATTTTTAATTTATTAATTTATTATTTCTGGATTAACATACAAGTTCTAAAATACGCGGCGCCTAGGTGTTGGAAACATATGTTTATAACTGTGTTACTGGTATCAATATTAGTAACATTTTTTGCAAAGTATTTTGAAAATAGCTCCGACGTTTTTCAATTCATTCACATTATTGCGATCATAAACACATGTTTCGATAATCTGGGAGATAAGGAAAGATTTTATGCTTAGTAAAAACATTATATTGATATTTAACAGGATGCACACGGCGTAGAGAAAGCAACAAAATATGTTTTTTAGACGTTTAGAAAATATTACAAAAACTGTGTTTGTGCCTATGCTTGAGGCTGCAACACATACTAATGGATACAACATAATAAGGTATTTCCTTACTTTTGGGTGTAACTGGAAACACGCTCGGCACATATTTGGGAGGCGCGGAATTTGAATCCCGGCAAAAGCGCTGCACATTTTTCACGTTCTTGCATCGATATAATCTAACTACTCTACAAGTGGCGCAGGAACTAAAGCTTGGTGGACGATAATTCGTTCACCACTAGGATTTCGCGATTGGTTCCTCTAATCCCATTCGAGCTTTAAAAAGGGTGGGGGAGTATATAAGGTATTTCCTACTTCCTTTCCGCATGCCTTCATGGTGTAACTGGAAGCTCGCTCCACGCGTATTCGGAAGGACCGAACTTCGATTCCCGGCGAGGTCAGTGCACATTTTTCACGTTACTGCATCGTTATAACCTAATGACTCCACATATACTTTTTCATTTAACAAAAGCAAAGCATGTGAAAAATAAAACCTGGTAACTTTCAAGATATAACCTTTCAATGAACAATCTGGTGCAATTATTCTTAAGTTTTACTAGCAGGTAGATTTTGACAAATCCTATCCTATCGTATGGCTCATGTCTCAGTTTGAATTGAGACCATAAAATTATACCTTTTCAAAGGCATGCGACATAGTTTTAAAAGTAGAAGTTTGAAGCTTATTGGATCGTTTCCCACGTCACTGCTGCCTCGCTGAGCATTAATACCTGCTGAATCGGTTAAGGTCAAATGTAGATACATAGCTGTGCTCTTATACTTGGTTTGCGAGTTTAAAGGTATTGTATACAAACCAGCTGTTTTACATTATATTAGAACTTTGTGAGTATAGAGATTCAGCTATAGGCAAAGCCTCATCTTGGTAATACTTTCTATACGCCAAGACATCATTATATTTTATATTATCAGTTATACACCACCAGGACTGGCTTATAATTGTATTTGGATTTTAATTCGACTTGTTTTTGTGTTTGTAGTTATATAATTGATAAAAGTAACAGCTTGCCAAAAGGTTAAAATAACTAAATCTGTGTGCGAGTCTCTAAGTTAAGTGTTCACTTTAAGTTAATTTCACACCACAGCCGCGCAAATGATTGTTCAGTATTGAAGGGCATAACAGGTAGCGATAGATAGTTAATAAAAGTATTTAATAAAAAGCATAATAAAATATTTTTGTTACTCAATAAACAATACTTTTTATTAATTAAGAAACATTTTAATTATTCAAATACTTGAAGTTAAATGTGTATGTGTGCGCGTGCACGCGCATGCGCACACACACACATTTAACTTCAAGTAACACACACGCACGGCGCGCGCGCGTGTGTGTGCGTGCGTGCGTGTGAGATAAAAAAAAAGAGGCAGTAATGTTGATGACGTAGCATGTAGATAGCTTAGAATGTGATTCATATTCAAAAGGAAATATTCTGATTGCGTAGAATGCTAAAAACTTGAATCCGTAATGACTAGAAAACTTGACAGCTGAGTAATATTAAGTATCATTTTTATTTCATTTGGCATTTGTGGTAGGAATTTACTTGGCACTGTAATCGCTCCTATTCAAGAACATTTACAATTTTGTTATGAAGAGAACGCAGAGAAATAGCGTCATTACAGGAAGATAGGCAGAAGCTAAAGTGAGCGATTATCCAATATGGTGGTAGCTCACCAAGAGAAGGTTTTGGTTTAGGTTGGAAGGTTTCATTTCACGAAATTCTGAGTTTAGGTTTCGAATCAGCTATGTCATGAGCGTTACGCAAACCATGTGACATAGATTGATCTAGAAATGACGCAGTACAGAAACGTTATTATTTTTTTTTTTAGGATAAAGAGGAAATAATAAAATTAAAAAAGAGGAATTAAGAGTCTGCTACTAAATTAAATTATAAAGCTGACTTTCATATTTTTTATCTCACATTCATATATATATATATATGTGTGTGTGTGTATGATGTGTACATGTTATAATTTACGTGAGTTAGATATATTTTAAAATTATAAATTCTATTGAAAGGTAAATTAAAAATATTTATTATTAAAAACTATGCATATTTTTTTAAATCTTAGTTAGTTAAGTATATTCTGTTTCTGTTTGAAAGGTAACTTTAAAATCTTATGACTTGTCGAATGGCAGCACCTTTGAGAATAGGCAGTATGCCGGTATTCCATTATAATGAATGAAAATTCATATGCTGCATGGAATGGCAATATTTATCATTTGAATGGTAAATAAATGCTTTGGATGATAAATTCCATTGTTCCACTTACGTTTTCGTAATATAATGTGACGTAGCTGTTAAGTCTACGGGATATTGGAAAGTCTTAACTGCAAATGTTTCCAATGTTAAAATGTAGGGAACTGATATTGGAATTTCTGGGTGTTGCGAATCTCAACAAAGATTTTAAATAACTAACTTGGAAAGATTCATTCAGTCTTTCCAATACTAATGTAAAAAGCTGTTTAACAAACTCAAAAACTTTGAAAGATTAGTTTTATCGACGTCTAATAAAAGGATTCTTTAGACAAAGAACGCAGTTGTTGCAATTTCAGTAGACTTGGAGAATGATATCACGGACACTGAATTTTCTTGACACTGTGAATTCTTGACACTGACTTCTGACTGACACTGAATTTTCTTGGTAGAGTTGTCAGGACTTAGTGTTCGGTGCATATTCTTGGAAAATATCTTCGTGACAGCTTAAAGTCCTGATCTTGAACAGGGAGCTGAATGCAGCTATGTTCTGTGGTAGAATACTGTGATTAAGTGATAGAATAACTGCACTTGAAAGGGATTTAAAATCCTCTTTTATTAGATCACAATTATGTACAATCACTTCCCAACTCGGGAGGAATACAGAAAGTAAAGGCCACACTTGGGTTTAAAATGAACAATCAAATAATATAAACTAAAACTAAATAGAAATTAAATTAGTTGTTGCTCGCAGAGCTATAACGCGAGGTTGGCCTCTAAACTAAATGGTGCGTAGCAAGATTTACTAATACAGACACCCTTGGATTTATTTCAATAAGCAATCACGTAAAGCGCTATGGCTTAGAATTTAAATGCTAGCTAGTCAGGAGAACGTCGAATAGAGTGACCGTGATCCGAGACTAAAAGCTCTCTCACACTGAAAGGTTTCTACCTTTCGTTTAAATAGTCGTTGGCTCCACTTCAAATTAGCATAAAGCTGAAAACGCGCGCTTCCTCTAACGGGAAGTTGAAAATGAGAAGGGATAGAAAAATTTAAATTAAAATAAAACTTTGTTAGTTTAAGTAAAACCTTACAAAGTGAAGATTCCATTTTTGCATATATGTGTGTTAACTCTTGAAATAATCCTCTTCAATGTACATTTGCTTTAATTTTGTTGTAATTTAAAGCAGCTCTGGAGGAATGAAAAAAAAAATTAATCAAATAGTATTTTGTAAAATTCTAATGAGGAAATAAACCTCAAGATTCAAAACCTTTAACTGTATATTTTATTTATTAAATTTCCGTTGGTATCCTTTCCATAAAAAATCACAAAATCACTCTTACATTTCATTAAACACGAGTTGCAAACTGTGCTTTAGTTAAATCATTTTAATGTTAATAAATTTTATTTTTATTTCCTTATTACAGTTCTTAAATTATCAATTCGAGAGGTTCGAAAATATTTTTTGACTACATAAAAAAGTAGTTGATTGCATATTTCATCGAACGTTAATCTGCAACATAATTAATTTGCAACGCAGGTGCGATTTCCTTCTTCTATTGTATCGCAGGTTTTATTGATCTTTTACTTCCAGGAATTGCTATGGGACCTGTTTTGGCGGGTGTAGTCGGTGCTTCTAAACCTCAATACGACATATGGGGAGATACCGTCAACATTGCCAGCCGAATGGACAGCACTGGAGTCACGGGAGCTATTCAAGTAAGACGAATCTTGCATATAACTGTAACATAACTTGCACATAACTGACGATAACTTGCATATAACAGTAAAAAAGCTTAATTTTCACATCTAAAATTAGATTTCTATAGAAGAATTATGTTCCTTGTCTGAAAATTTAAAAAGAAAAGAAACGAAAAAAAAGTGCTGTTTCAACGAAGAAATGTGCAGTGATTGAAGCATATCAGGTCCGATTTAAAAATAATGAAACAACACAATCTGATTAACCTATCTCGGAAGATTACGTACAGTTTCGTATGCTTTTGGAGGCGTTCATGTTAAAAAAGTGATGTTCTTGTGTTTATTCATGGTCTCAGAAAAACAAGTTACTTTCAGAGATAATCGCCTTAGAAAGGTAGTCGCGACAAAAGGTTTCTCTACGATATGAAAAAAGGGATTTAATTTATATCGTCTGGATGTTTCTTTTCTATATAAGCATGCTGGATGCAATATATTTATCCTAGTTATGCAGCCATTTTTTTTTCCAGTACATGAAGCAAGCAGTTCTTCAACACGTTCTTTCAACCGTGTCTTCGCGTCTTTAATACTCTGTCTAGAATCCATCGCAATTGCTGTAAGATTACTCCAGAATTTTCTTTCACGATTGCTGTTTTAAATTTTGAAGACATAATCAAAATTATCACCGTTGATCATCATTTACTATATAAGCTAGTAAATACCGTCATTGCTGTATTATAAACTTTTCAAAACTTTTTTATTTCTAATTCACTTTTCCATCAATGAATAGCACTAGGAATTTCATGTCATAACAACTGGTCGAAGAAGTTTTTATAGCGATGCTCCATCGAAGAGCTGCAAACATCGTTACGGAAGTTAACTAGCGTTCGTCAGCCCAGAAAACTTCACAAACATACTACTACATTAAAGATGCAAGATCGGCACATTTACAAAAGGTTTGTCATCATTCCTTTAACGGATTTTGAAATGGCTTTCCTTTTTATAAGCTGTCTTTCACAGGTTTCATTCTTTCTTTAAATCTATTTATATGCCAAAGAAAAACAATTTTCCCATGTGTTATGCTTTTATTTTTATAGTCTTAGCATAACATGTAATGTTTCTGGCCACCTTTCTGACTGGCATTACTTCAGGAAAACTGAACTGTAGGGCATATTTCGAATACGAAAGGTTTCAAAAGTTGTCCAGGGCTTTATTTTTAAAATTAAAAGTGCCGGAGCTCTATGGAAAACTATGAGGAACGAAGAAAAATATAATAATAAGAAATTAAAATAATTAAATTTAAATTGAAAGGAATGTAAGGAGATAAACAGAAACATAGAAAATTATTAAATTAATTTTAAGTAGTTAAATAGAAAAATTTTTGAACCTTGTCTTATTAGGGGTCAGGCTGGAATTAAAATTCCACTTCAAAGCGAAGAAGCAGCTTAACCGATCTCCGTTTGAATTTAAGCCCTGGTTATATGATTAAGAGATGACAGATACAAAAAACCATTCCTTTTTTGCAGCACACTAGTGAAAACAGATAAAACTATGAAAGCGTAACTAAGGAGAATAGTGAGAAGTTTAGGTCTCGTTACGTTTAATCATCTTGAGGTAGTGGTGTGAAATCTATTTTGTGTTATCTAAAGAGTCACCTAATTAAAAATCTGAAGTTTTATTCCTTTATGTGTTCTGCATCTACAGAATTTTAGGACTGAATTTCTTCAACAAACTCCAGCGAAAGTGCAAAATAATAGGCTATGGCAGGGATGGGCAAATGTTTTTGTTCGCGGGCCAAAAATCGAAAAAAAAAAAGTTCGGCGGGCCAAGGTAAATTTTTCTAAAATTTTAAAAACATATACAAGTATTGCAATTTAAATATGTTAATGAGAAGAATGAAATTGCGCTTTCATTTTTAAAAGTAAAGT